>MNCI01015984.1:452126-558683 GCA_015680685.1 Gnetum montanum | reverse complement strand
GCATGAACAATTAGTCTACGCATTGTGGGCTTATAGAACGACACATCGAACATCCACAGGTAAAACTCCATATAGTCTTGTATACAGATCTGAAGTTGTTTTACCTTCAGAATTGCAGGTTCCCTCATTGCGGATAACTCTCTCCAGTCTTCTCAATGAAAGTCAAAACAATGAATTGCGCATTGCCGACCTCAACTCAGTAGAGAAGGAACATGTACGAACTCTTAATCATATTGAATGGTACCAAAAATAGCAGAGGCAAAGGCACAAGCACGATCTCCACAAACGCCCGATCAAAGAAGGAGATCTGGTCCTTAAGGTTGCCCAAGAACATCCAAATAAATTCTCAGCCAACTGGGAAGGGCCTTATTTAATCACCAAGGCATACAACAATGGAGCATTCAAACTTGCTGACATGGATGGAAATGAGTTCGCCAATCCTACAACCCACTTGTACTTGAAAAAGTACTATGTTTGACAAACTTGAGGTACGTCATAGTCCTGGATCATGACTTAAAACTGATACCATAGAGAAGTCCTGGATCATGACTTAAAACTGATACCATAGAGAAGTCCTGAATCATGACTTAAAACTAATACCACAAAGTAGTCATGATACCACATAATAGTCCTGGATCATGACTTAAAACTGATACCACAGAGTAGTCTTGGATCATGACTTAAAATTGATACTATAGAATAGTCCTGGATCATGACTTAAAACTGATACCACAGAGTAGTCCTGGATCATGACTTAAAACTAATACCACGAAGTTCTATCCAGTATGACACTAAACTGCTACATCCGTCCGCCATGACATGAAACTAGCGTCTAGAGTCCACTAAGACTATAAACTAGTTTGCCTCTTCATAGTCTGCCATGACTATAAACTAGCAATTCACCGTCCGCCATGACGCTAAACTGGCACCGTCCAAGGGGTTATGACGTGAAACTAATACACAACAATCCACTAAGACTATAAACTGGTGACATCATCAATGACTAGGCAAAACTTGAAAAGATCTATTGTTGCAGTTGGATGTTCATGTTCCACAACGACTTGTTGCATGATTCATCTCATGGGGCTTAATGAAACTGATATTGTTCATGATTTTGTCTGCTTTGAAAATTGCACGTGGTGACTCCATCTCCTTATCTAAAGTGTTTAGCTGACTGTTTCATTTGTGGTTTTCTTGTATTCTTGGAGTTGTGATTGCAGGATGACACTTCTAAGGCATTCGTGCATAGATGCACTTCATCATGATGACAAGGTATCACATTTTTCCTGACACACACGACTGGGTTAATCAATTCGTTCATAAGTACATTCCCAACTCCTGATACATTCCCTATTCCCCATCATGCTCCCTTATCCTATTCAATTGCATCCCCCTTGATACATTCCACTCATCTCAAAACTCTTGATACATTGTTGCACACTGTAGCTCTCTAAGCAGTTGCGATGCAAAACATAATACATGATGCAAAATGCAACTACTCATACACAAGCATGACACAAAAAGCAAGCTCTTTCAAAAAATAAAAAGAAAAACAAAAAAAGAAAACAAAAGAAAAAGAAAATAAAAAAGTTAAAGAGCAAAATGCACAGAAAAGGTCTTCATGACCCCGTTGACATCATAAACAAAAGACTATTGGTCATCCTCATACAAGCCCTAGGCGAGAAGGCAATTGTCTTGAAAAATAGTTATACTTGTGTCTCAAAGAGACCATGGGGGACATCATCGCGTGGCTTTGGCTGTTTACAATGGGCCCCGCAAATACTCTATAAGAGTCCCGTTTCTCCAAAGAACGCACCTCCTATGTCTTGGTGCCGATGTCTGCTGAAAACCCAGCTGTTGATAAGGACCAATGACATAACTTGTTCACATGATAGCATTCCTCTCCCACAATTCCAATAGCAATTTTTCCCTTGATCAATTCCTGGCTACCCTCAGTTACAATCCCTTGCATCTTGAACCACATCCCCTCAATCTCATGTACTTTTGAAAATGGTGTGATAATATCCAGCTAAGGGCTGATGGTTAATGCTTGGTACTTGTTTGTTCATGGTGTTTGCACTTCTTTGTTGACGCCTCTCGGGTGAATTCCTCTAGACATCAACAAAGAGGGGCCAATGAAACACCACTAATTTCAGCCTAGCACTTTAAATTGAAAATGACTCAAGCCTTTTCAAGCATTCAGAAGAAAAAATTCAACTAAGGCATTAAGCTCATACCTAGCTTGCCCAAGGTAGCTTGCTCATCCTCACCATGAACAACTCCAAAATCAAAGGCAATTCAAAGGCACATGCACCAATTATTGAATATCATCCAGCAAAGGAAGACGTGGAAATTATGCTTCTTTCATAACATTGGATGTCTTATGTGTATCATCAATGGAAACCTCTTTGGCAGAGTCAGTTTCTAATTTAATTATTCTAGGACTAATTTATTAGTTAGCTGCAATAGCAAAGTTTCTTAGTGCTCGGGTTAAGCAGCCAAAGTTGCATGCCTATCATTTCTATCCTCATGGATTCCTCCATCCAGTGACTGGTGTTTATGATATGAGCATGGGAGAGGCTGAAATAAATCAAGTTCATTTAAGGGAAAAGCTTCATGCTCATCTCAATTTACCTATGGATCATCCAATGCTAATAGCTGCAAATGCACTTAATTTGGAGGTATCTGATTCTATTGTGGATGATCCAACAAGAAAGAGGGATTCAAGTTGCGGGATCTGCTACTGCTACTCCACCATTGTTAAACTTGAAATGCTTTGTGCGCCTCCACCATTGGCATTTGCTTTGGTTGCAGAAATTGCAATTTCGCTGCCACAGACGCCTGAGCAACAGTAGTAGCAACAACGTAAATCCTTCCATCCATCCTAACAGATCCAGATGTCGACAAAGAAGAAGAATTATCATCCTCAGCTTCATCATATATTTCTGTCCAATCATCATCTTAGTCATCTTTCCTGTGTTGTTGGTCATGGTGAAAGCCGTGTTGTTCTTGATGATGATGCTCATGATCATGGCATCCTCATCCTCATCATCTGCTTCTACTTCCACTAACATGGATCTACTCAGGCTCAGTCTCTGGGATTCCACTGATAACACTACCGCTTCCTGCAACAATGATGATGGAGTGGAATGTTTTGATGAGAATTTGGATTTGGATTTGGATCTGGATTGGAATCAATTTCATTTGCAGAGGCATTAACTCGGACGTCATTTCTACATTAATTATGGTGCTCTGTCATCCAACAGCATTCCATGCCGCAGGTGCTATGCTTCCTACTACGGCTACCGATCTAGATGCTCTGTAAACCCTTACCGTCACGTTCTACTTTTCGATTATCGCAAGGATTCTACGCGGGCCCTACCCTGCTCCTCCCCGTGGAGTCCGCAAAGCGTCTCTACTGGCATTGATTCTATTGCCTACGAGGGAGCTAGCTTCGTAGATTCATCTAGAAGCTAGAAAGTTCTCATATCAAACAGGCTTGTGATTTCTGCATTATCATTGCAGGACCAGAATGCTGCCTGCAAAATTACATTCCCATGAATAGAAAAATCACTGCTGCATAACTCTATGGCACTATGTCCGCGGGCATGACTGTCGATGATATCATCAAGTTGTTTTTTTTGGGATTGCTATCCAAGACCATTCTACCTAAAAAATTCATCAAATATATCCGCTACTGCATAGATGACATTAGGAAGCCTAAGTTTTCTTTCAAGAACAGTAGCATGGTGATTTAGGCTGAGGATCCTTCTTCGATTAGCGCAATCTCTTGATATCTGGAGATCAAAAATGCCATCATCCATGATAGTAATATGAACAGTAACGGATGGCCGGTTGTAAAATATCCTGAAGTTATGTAGATCATGTTGGATGCTAGACAAGCAAGGCGGAGTTAATCCTTCTTGATTTTCTTTGTAAATTTTAATCATTTGAGGGCTTGTCTAAATTGTTTGTATTTTCATGGGCTTGAATGACCCACACGTTGTGAGATACATTGAACCTAGTCAAAGAAGGAAAATATCCAGCACACATCCAACTCATGCACAACTATCCAGCACACATCCAACTCATTCCAACTATCCATGGGACACATGTTACTAGATCTGTTTTCCTCTCATCTCCCAGCCATTGATTCCATTCTTGAATTTCGTGCCTGAGCCTAGCCCAACCCTATAAATACCCTATCAATTCACATAAACTAGGAGGCAAAAATTGGAGAGATTGGCGATTCTGAGAGAGGATAGAACCTACAATCCTTGGGCGCTCAGCACACCTGACTATTGGCATCCAAGCATTTCTCACCTTCATCATCACATCATCGCATCATATCATCCCGGGGCTAGGCATTTGACTTGCCATCCACACGTGTGCAACTACGCTTTGACCGATGCACATTTTTTTTAAAACAATATAATACAGTTTCATTATTGCCTTCCATTTACATTATCTACTTTGTTTTATGCTTTGTTTACAATATAGCTCTATTTATGCTTTATTTATAATTTAGTACACTCTATTTACATTTCGCATCACCGTTTGCATTCCGTTTACATCCCATTTACGATAGCCCTAGCGCTAGCCGTAACTTATGCTGAGGAAGTCCTTGGTTGATTTATGTGCAGACCATCCAGGGCACTCTGCCTTTATTTATTTTTCCAGCTTGCCCTCGGGCAAAGGCAGGATCAGCTATGGCTGCCTGACGATCTCTCGGTGTCCATTCCCCTTCCAGCCTTACACCGATGATTTAGGTCAGTACAGATAATAGTCCTGAGGTTGATAAGAAGTCCCACTAAGATAGTACTATTAGTTGTAGGATTTTTTATAATTACCTTGTGGGTAAGGAAATCTCTTAGGCATTTACTTTTCTACGAACTTGGGGTTTAAAGAAAAAGCCCCAAACCCTCATATGTGTAATATAAATGGGCAATAGCCCTTTGGATGTGCATATTGGTAGATGTTACATCTATCATCCTCTCTTGTATATGAGTTTGAAACCTCTTCTACTACATCTATTTTCCCTTTTTGTTGATAAGTGTCTTTACCTATTTCTTTATTCTTTTTCCTCTTCTTATTTTGATTGCCTAATCCTTTTTTATTTACCTTCTCCTCTATGATTTTCAAGTTGGTTGTAACTTTTTCATTCATCAACTTCCACATCTTATCTACACTTGCTTCAATCTCAGTGATAGACTTTTATATTGACAAGTAATGAGTGGTGAAGTATCCAACACCCAACCATACAAGATACGAGTATTCACGTGCAATCCCAGTCAAACTTTGTAAATAAGGCAATGTGATTATACTAGTAATTGATTAGCATTCATGATCATTGTCTTCCCACGTAAGTTAGTAGAAGCATATGGTTTACCTCATAGTGAGGTATATGATATTGATGTTAAATTGGCCATTAAGCTCTTAGTAAACATGAACTGAAAGTAAAGGTTTCTAAATGTAAGTGACAGTAAAAACAAGTCTAAATTAGTCTATGCGATGAGGAGCTGATCTTGATCTTTCAGTCATACCTTAGACTTCATGCAACTACTACTAGGATTACCAAGTACAACACTACTAAGCATACCAAGTGATAGTACTACTGGGTTATCAAGCAATTACACTTACGTGTTTGAGATTAATTTGGTTTGTTCCTCACTATCTTTAATGTAGTTGTGAATTTTTCATCAATAGAATCCCACATTTTCTCTACCTTAGCTACAATGTTGCTTACAGACTTCTTGATTCATAGAGTCTTTTGCTAGATGACATCATCCAAGGTTTCATCATCTTGTTTGTTACATATTTGTACATCCCTCTTCCAGATTGATGGATCTCTGTTGTGCTCTTCAGCTAATTTCCTTTTTCTAAGTTTTCCTTCCTCTTTTATCACTTGGTTGATCAATCTTTGAATATGATTGGTGGTCAATTTTGATTATCTTCCTTAGGCATAAACCCCAAGGGTCTCTCTGGTTTTGCTTCTTATCCCATCTACAATGTTTCTAAGTTGTTCCTTTGATGAAAATCCATGGCCTGTGCATCTGTGTAACAGTAATAGTATATGTCCATTACCGCATCAAAGGTTTCATGAGTCCCTTATTTCTAGCCCTAGATTTGTTTTCTTAGATTTGATTCTTGATGAGACGCGATATGCACAAGCTGCGATATCGTGTACGTGATATCGCGGCCGCCAGGATATCACATCCCCTGCGATATCGCATATGCGATATCGCGTCGTTCCCTGCGATATTGCGTACGCGATATCGCGGTCCACCACCAAATCTATAAATAAGAGGCAACACTCCCCTCATTTAGAATCATAGGCTAGAAGTAGCAAAGCTCTGGCAGATTGATCACCCCAGAGATAGAATATTTTCCATGTGCCCATAGTAGGAGTCCCCCAAGTGAACGGTTCTTTATTCAAGTAGCTTTGTACCTAAACGCAAGTTGTGTACGGCAATAAAGATGAGCTTTGTGGATAAACCTTGCAGTACATGGATAGGTTTAATTAATGTTATTTATTGCTTTCCTAGTAACGCGGCATGAGTACGACTTGGTTACGAGCGTTGATGAACGTGTACGACTAGCCAAGGAATCGGCTACTCATCGCGATTAGATTCTCTCACCCTTTCCTCCTAGAACATGGGACAAGTACGACTTGATTACGAGCATCTATGGATGTGTACGGCTAGTCAAGGAATTGGCTGCTTATCACACTTAGGCTAGTTATGTGCCTCAGTACGACTGCTTCGAGCACGTGCATTACGTGTGGTAATCCCAGTAATTGATTAGCGTTTGGTAGCCACAGTTGCATAGTTCAAGGTGTGTACAACAAGTGGGAATGGATGCTGATGCTAGGACTTAGTGCTGTAGTTAGAATTAGTTTTAGTCTCTCAATCCTTCACCGTTTAGCATAGGAGATAAACCAGAAAATACCAAAAAAATCATATACCTCAGACTTACTTAACCATACACCGTGACAACAACAAGTAAGTTTGGGAAGACAACGATTAATTAACCCCAAGTGTTCCTTGCGGTGTTTAGGCATTTAGTCTGCAGAGTTCGACCGGATCGCGCGTGATATGCTCGTTTTGTATGGTTGAGTGTAGGGGTACCTCGCCACTCATCATTGGCGCTGTTGCTAGGGACTAAGTGTTTTTACGCCAATTAGAACATTAGGAAATCTTTCACATCATTGTGAGCCTTAACGAACCTTTGGGTTAATTAGTTAAATAAGAACATATATAATGGTGAATAGCACACCAATAAAATGGCTTCTTCTCATAAGGTTAACTCACCTAAGGATAACACGGAAGACAGTCAGCATCATACACATAACCTAGACCAGCTAAGTCCTAAACAATCTAAGGTGACATATACTCATCCCGATGAGTATGTGCCTGATTTTACTTTTATTCTCCATCAAGATGAATAACTGCGGTGGAGAGACTTACAAGGTAACATTGTGTTACCTCCAGATCGATCAGTCCCTAACATGCTTTTCCGTGCCTTGGCACAAATTGGCATGCAAGAACTGTTTGCGAAATATGTTATGGATGACTTTTACACAAGGGATTATCATCCCACAAATGCCCAATGTATTCGGGACTTAAGGCAGGAGAGTCAACACTCATTGTTGAAGGGCAAGGTCCCCCATGTCCTTAGTGAAATAAGAGACGAGGAACCCCTCACAATGGGTTTCTTAAAAAATGATGTTCCTCCTCCTCACAATGGTGAAGAGGTTAGGCATCAGAGCCTTCGATCAACTGTACATGCTATAGGCTCTGATCCTCATGAACACCAACTTTTCACGGCAGGAACAACCACTCACACTAAGGACAGACACTTAGATCGTCACAACGATCAGGGCCAAAGTAGCTGAAGAGAAGGTAAGAAACATCGCCATGGTGATGGATCCCCTTCCTCTTCTCCTTCATCTCACCATTCACACTCTCCTTCCACATCTGGGCGCAACCATCGTGAGCACAATGGAGAGGGTAAAAGTAAGGAAGATGAAAGACCTCGACAGGAAGGTCAAGAGGAGTTAGGACAAGGGCAAGGACATAGGGAGAGTAGGGAACCACCACGAAGACATCATAGACGTCATGACAGAGATGATCATGACAAACCCCTACTCGCAACCCGAAGCATGCTAAACATCACAGAGGCAGTTAGGAAACCCACAAGGCACTGAAAGGACAGCAGGATCAAGCGTCTAGACATAAATAATATTCCACGTTTTGAAGGGGGATACAACGCTGATCCTCAACATCATTTACAAGAATTCCACGATGCCTGTGCCTTGCAAAATATAGATAATGAGTGGCAGAAGCTTAAGTTGTTCCCAAGGACACTCACTAAAGAAGCAGAGAGCTGGTACCGGTCCTTAGAACTAGAAACCATCAGGAGGTGGAGTATGATGCTCGAACTATTCAACAAGAAATATCAGACATACTCCAGAGTGTTCAATTTGCGTAAGCAGATCCAAGGCTGGAAACAAGGTGCTTATGAACCCTTGGATGCTTCCATGGCCTGTTACTATACACTGCTACATCGTTGCCTAGGCCATGGGTACGCTAAATGGGATCAACTTCACCACATCGTGGATGGGCTAAGGAATGAAACGAGAAGAACTCTTGGGACTTACGCCCAAGGGAGACTTTCCCAACTAAGAGACCATGAAGTTGAAAGTTTGTTGGAACAAGTAGTGCAAGAAGAGGGTGAGCTACGTAAGAGGGAAAGTGCGGAAGAATACAACTACAATCCCTCCCTTCACAAGAAGGAAGTGAAATTCTGTGATGAGGAGGATGAGTCACCAATCGAAGAATTGGTGAATCAGAAAACCTTACCGATCCAAAAGTTAACAACCGAGGTATCGGCTAAGGTAGACCAAATGTGGGATTCCTTAGACTCAAGAATAGAAACAGTCTTGAAAATTGTAGAAGAGTCTAAGGTTGAATAAGGTAGTGACAAAGGCAAAACCAAGCGGAGAAACTTAAGGCCTACACATAACAAGGGTAAGGGGAAAATTCCTATCTCCAATGAGGCTGTGAATTTTGATTCAGACGATGATAGTGGATGTGAGGTCTGCTACTATGACCATCCTAAGGGATGTTGCCCAATTATCTCACATCTACAGGAGTCTGGGGTGTATGCATTAAATCCAAGACTTGATCAACGGCAAACACCCCAAAGGTTACCTTATCCACAAGGTAACCCAAGGCAATTCCACCAACCCTTGACATACTACCCAAGTGGAACGCCTCCACAGCCCATTGGACAACACTAGTAGTGGCAATACCCACAGTCATGGGGGATGCCACCACCAACACATCAATACCCTTACCGGCAGCCCGATCCTTACGGTTATTATGTGCAGCAGCCAGTTTCTCCAGGTGACTCTATGGGTCACACTACTCCCCAACATCACTACCAAGTTCGGGAGTACTTCAGGAGGACTTCTTCTCCTCTGGGAGATATCTCACATTCGGTCCATCCTCTAACTCCACCTGCACCTCTTCCACTACTAGTTCCCATACAACCTGTTCCAACAATGCAAGGAGAATTACCTACCCAACCGGCAACGTCACGCCGCGAGAGCTGTAAATATTCAGCATGTAAATATCCAACCGGGTGCTAGTTCTGCCCCCCACTATACAAAGAAGAGACCCTTTTTCAAAACTAGGAGCCCAGACAAACTCTCGCAACAACAAGTGAATGGGTACATGTATAGGCCTCTAACCACTAATGCTTCGGAGAACCCTTCAGTCCAAAAGAGCGTAACGCATACGGTTATGTTAACACATACTGTAACTGACTGGATCAAGGTAGGCCACCTTCCCAGGAAACTCACTAACCCTGGGAGTCCCTTTATTTATTTGCAGATCACTGGAAATGCACCACATCGGGCTCTTCTTGACTCAGGTTCCAGAGTCAACCTAATTTTGCAAAAGATGTATCACGCCTGGAACCTGCCACAACTTAAGAAGAGTAACATATAACTAGAGCTGGCAGATCAGTCCATCACCATTCCCTTAGGATTGGTGGAGGATGTTATTACCACTGTGTGTCATTGGTCCTACCCAGTTGACTTTCTAGTGATCGAAGTTAACAACAATGAAGGGGACTTCCCAATTATAATGGGAAGGGCATGGCTAAGCACAGTAGACGCATGCCTTAGGATCCACGATCTTTCCTTGGAAATCTCTAAGATAAACATATGTGGAAAGATCGAGAAGGGGATAGTTCCATGCATCACATACAGTGATTCATCGGGTGATGACATGAAGGAAATGCCTCCATGTAACAGGTGTGCCCAAGAAACTCTACAACAAAGATGCCTATATGTAGCAACCACACAAGAAGTAGTAGACACCCCATGGTTGACAGCTACTCGTAGGAGCAGAAAAATATGCATGAAATAAACTGAGAAAACTCATGCCAGCAACTGTGGCATAGACACATTGGAATGTGAGCGTCGCCAACTTCCACCCCTCAACTTAAGATCATCAATTGAGAGAAGTTGGGCACTTCTTAGAAATTCAAATAGACGCTCATTATTTCATATCTCTCCCTTACAACTCAATCATGGGGGAGATGGCCACCTATGCTAACCATATGGGGCCCTCAGTTCTTTTTCTGTTTTTGTTTTACACATTTTTGTTTTACAACGTCTTTTGTTTTACAAATTTTTTTAACTTTTTCTATTTTTGTTTTACAAATTTCTTTAACTTTTTCTATTTTTTTTTACAACATCATTACACTTTTCTATTTTTTGTGTGCGTGTGCGTGTGCCATCCACCATTTAAGTTCGTCACCCAATAAGTGTTTAGGCCGATGGGATGAACTGTTTTTCATTAATTGCTAATGTTTGGTTTTTACCTTTAAGTTACAATGTTGATACTAAGGTATGTTTCTTTTGATATGGCAAGCAATGAGATCACTTCATCCATCCATCCATCAAAATCTATGGTTTCTCTTGGCTTGGAAATGTACAATTCCCTCCTAATAAGAAATTTAATGAATTGGTGACTGGGTATCTCTCAAACTAAGGAAGGACTCAAGGATTGTAAAGGGTGTGACTTCAAAGGAACTTGATGCTTTTTGTGTTGGCCATTCTCTTGGATGGACGGACATTTTCTTCTTGAGTTTTCTTACCGTTCTGATGTTACCCATTCTTCGGAAGCTGAGATAATAAAAATAAGAAGTCTTTGCATGGTGTGGTCCCCATGCATAAAAACATAAAAAAAAAACCAAAGTGAGGATTCAAAGCACACCCCTTAGATGAAATAAAATTTGGGCTACAAGCACTGGTTATGGAACCAAATTGTTCCTTCTAACTAAGGCCCTTCTCACTTTCCATTGCCTCCTTTGTTTCATCAGAATGGTGGTGGCTCTTCGAAGATGCATCCTCATTTTCCAAGTGGATGGTTTAACCAAATGCATTGATGTGAAGTCACTGGAAATGGTTGGTTTGAGGCCAGGGTTGGAATGAGACTTGTCAAGTCACATTAACCATGCAACACACAAGGGGCTGTACACCACCTTGTTCTTGGGATTCCATTCCACTTCTCTTCTCTCCATCCTTCTCTCCATTGTTCACCTCATTGCTAGTTGTATCATTAGTGTATATTTTGGTTACTGCATTGTTTTCTTTTCGGTAAGTTCTTACAGTAAAGACTTTAACTCTTGTTCCAAAGGACATTCCTAGAGCCTACGGACTCTTTGAATGTGGGTTTGTCAGGGCATTAAAGGGCATGAGCCTGCTTTGGGGAGGACCCACTGACATTCCTATTTGGAACATTAGTTAACTTCTTTTCCTTAACATTTTGCAATTAATTTTATTTTTGTTCATTTTCATCCTGACATCCACTTCATTGATGTCATAGTTGTCCCTTTTTACCTATCTTTCTTACTCTTTTTCTTTCTCCATTCTAACGCTACCGAAGGTTCGCGATTACTCATGGGGGTACGGGGCCCACTTTTTTCGATTTTCTCCTAAGCCCCGAATTTTTTTCGTTTCTCTTCCTAACCCCTACACCTTCGGTAGTCATCATCTACATATTCCCAGGTCCATATTAGCCATACCACAACCTAGCCAATGAACCTACACCAAAGCAAGGTATTAATTACTTAATGATTCAATTACCCTTGCTAATATATGATTATGTTGGGTATGCAGATGGCAATCATACAACAACGGATTGGATTTGGAGCAAACACTTGGAATGGAGCAACGCTGAAGCAGCTATGCAAGGAGTAGAATTGATGATGCGCTTACGGATGGACAACGGAAGGCGCAATCTAGGATTTGGCAGCAACAAGACTCTTTTCTCTTCTTCTCTTCTCTTCTCTCTCCTCTTTTCTCTCAGCTGTCAACTGTGGCCTGATGTCATTGTAATAAGGTGTTCACCCTTGTTGTCATGAACACCAGTTTTGTCAAGTCTTGTAATAATGATCCGTTCACATGTCATCCCATTAGTTCCATTCCCCTCAATAATTCCATACCTACCTGATATTATTGTAAGGAACTCGAGGATGAGTTTTCATTCAATCATGGGGATATGATGAGATGCGATATGCACAAGCTGCGATATCGCATCCCCTGCGATATCGCGTACGCGATATCGCGGTCCACCGCCAAATCTATAAATAAGAGGTAGCACTCCCCTTATTTAGAATCATAGGCTAGAAGTAGCAAAGCTCTGGCAAATTGATCACCCCAAAGATAGAATATTTTCCATGTGCCCGCAGTAGGAGTCCCCCAAGTGAACGGTTCTTTATTCGAGTAGCTTTGTACCTGAATGCAAGTTGTGTACGGCAATAAAGACGAGCTTTGTGGATAAACCTTGTAGTACATGGATAGGTTTAATTAATGTTATTTATTGCTTTCCTAGTAACGTGGCATGAGTATGACTTAGTTACAAGCGTTGATGAACGTGTACAGCTAGCCAAGGAATCAGCTACTCATCACGATTAGATTCTCTCACCCTTTCCTTCTAGAACATGGGACAAGTACGACTTGATTACGAGCATCTACAAATGTGTACAGCTAGTCAAGGAATCGGTTGCTTGTCACACTTAGGCTAGTTAGGTGCCTCAGTACGACCGCTTTGAGCACGTGCGTTACGTGTGGTAATCCCAGTAATGATTAGCATTTGGTAGCCACAATTGCACAGTTCAGGGTGTGTACGGCAAGTGGGAACGGATGTTGACGCTAGGACTTAGTGCTATAGTTAGAATTAGTTTTAGTCTCTCAACCCTTCACCGTTTAGCATAGGAGATAAACCAGAAAATACCAAAAAAATCATATACCTCGGACTTAATTAACCATACACCGTGACAACAACAAGTAAGTCTGGGAAGACAACGATTAATTAACCCCAAGTGTTCCTTGCGGCGTTTAGGCATTTAGTCTATAGAGTTCGACCGAATCGTGCGTGCTACACTCATTTCATATGATTGAGTGTAGGGGTACCTCGCCACTCATCAATGCTTGTGAATAAGTTTGGTATTTATCATTAAAAATTTCAAGCATGTTACTCCAGCATCTAATGGATTCAGGTTCCAGTGACCTATGTTGACTTTTTGCTTCCTTCACAAGTGTTCTAGGAAACAACTTCAATTTTTGCCAATCACTCTCTTTGTTTTTTAGGGCACAGGCATCATGCAATGCTTAAAGGTGATGTTGTGGATCTGCATTGTAACCACCTTCAAATCTTGGCATATTATTCATGTCTAGCCATTTGATTCCACTATCCCTTACATGCTTAGTTGGATATAGATAGCTTCTTGAATATTGATCATGCTTTGGGCTACCATCATGGGTTCATCATCATGATTAGATTCATATGCTCTATTGTAGCAGTGATCCTTCTATGCTCATGCCTCTCTTGATTCTCTCTTTTGTCTCTTCATCTTCTTCATTCATACTCTTCATCTTTTGAATTAGGCTACCTTGAATATCAGTCATGATGACCATGAGTTTAGCTTTCTTTCTTATCAGAGTCTCAGTACTTGTGTCATCTCCTGTCAAAGTCCTCTAATGATCGTGATGAGATAGATGAGGTGGTAGGAGAATGGTGTTGGCTAGTTCTCCTTCATGACTCTTGTATGTTCCTCTATAGGATTTAGTAGAAACCCTTGGCCTAGATTCCCACTTGTATCTTGAGTTAGTAGCCTCCTCCTTATGTGTCTCCACTAGAGTAGAATGAAGTTGGGCTTTGACAAGTTCCTCTAGTTTGATGATAGGTTTTTTTTATGGGTCCTCATGATTCTAGTGGAGTTGTTTTAAAATGAATTGATCAGCATCAAGTCCTTCTATGATAATAGAAGTGTTGGCCTACTTTCCTTTGTTGTGTATATGTTTGATCCCCATGGTAACATCTCTTCTTGTCTACTCCTTTGTGGATTCATAGGGTCTGGTCATGTGTTGAGTCACATGATACCCTCATGAATCTAGTCCAAATGCATTCCCCTTAAAGCAGTTTATAGCATGTTTAGTGTTGCACATTCTAGAGGCAAGACTATGTTACCTTGCATATCTCTCCACCTCATTTTTTTGTCTATATGGAAGATGAAATTAAAGTTTGGATGGTATGGATCAGTGTGAGCATAAGTGATTCATGTTTGCATTAACATCCTCCATTCTTCTTCATCAATGATTTTATTACTTCTTCTTCTTGTCTTCGTGGTAGGTGATGGTTGATCATTATGTGAAGTCATATTATAGTTTTTAGACAATTTTTCTTAAAAGTGTGCTTTACTTATATATTTGTTATATTTAACTTTGAGTTTCAAATACAACAAAGTTTGAAAAATTAATTACTTAGCATAACACTGGCTCGTCGCTTACAATGACACTAATGATGAATGATGGAGTATCCAACATCCAACCATATGAGATACAAGTGTTCACACACAATCTCAGTTGAATTCCGTGGATAAGGCAATGTAATTATGCAAGTAATTGATTAGATTTTAAGATCATTGTCTTCCCACGTGAGCTAGTAAAATCGATGCATATGGTTTAACTCATGGTGAGGCATATGATAATGATGTTGTGTTGGCCATATTTCTCCTAGAAAACATGAAGTAAATGAAGTACTTTCTAAATTTAAGTAGCAGTAAAAAAATCTTATCTAGCCTATGTGATAAGCATATGGTCCTAACCTTTTGTTCACACCTTGGACTTCATGTAACTACTACTAGGATTATGAAGTACCGCACTACTAGGAGTACCAAGTGATAGTACTATTGGGTTACCAAGTAGTTACACTTAAGTGTTCGAGATCAATCATATTCATTTTGGTTAACAATAAGAATAGTAAAATGGATAGGAAGTTAATCAATAACTAATGAAAACAATAAACATTAAGCTAAGGGAAAACAATAAAATTATTCTAAGTGTAAATAATAAAGACTAAGTGGTGCTACAGTGATGTAGAGTAATCTCGATCTTTATTTCCGTGCATGAAACGTGTTCAAGTATATTCCACTCGAATAAAGGCTCCATTCAATTACAAAACATACACTGTGAACATACACTCCTAAGTGCTAAGTGCTAAAATTGAGAAAACAAACTAATGGAATTTTGCTAATTGTGAAATGAAACTATGTGTGGACAGTGTGCCTAAATGTTGTATTTATAGGCCTGCACACATTTGCGATATCAAATACATGACATCGTATATTGTGCCTTGATATTGGGGATTCGATATTGTGGCTTTAGTATTGGAAACCCAATATCATGCCCTAGAAAAATTTGATTTATCAATTAGAAATGAAAATCCTCAAAGGAAAGATTGGCAAATATTAATGAAGATGACTCAAATTTTACTAACACAATAACAATCAAAAGACTTTCAAAACTTAATTCATCTATTCCCACTTAATGAAAAGTTTGACCTCCATCACAAAAATATGCTCTACTCCTTATCAAAACTAGTAGCAAGAATTTAGGTAATGTTTAGTGCATTAAGAACTATAGCAAAGGTAGAAGATAAAAAGTTGCAAATGAAAATCTACATAGCTTAAGGAGCAAAAATAATGCTAAGTGCTAATTTAAATATAGGTGCAAATTTGATAAATCAACACCAAACCCTTGTATACCCCCTCCCCCCAATGAACACTTTCTTCTTTTTCTTTTCTTTTTTGCTCTTCTAATTATGCTAGTGTGCTTGAATAAAATAATATTATTATTGTTAAATAAATCGTTTAAGCTCCAGCAATAATCTTTTTATGATTTTGACTATTTAAATCACTAGTACCAATCCTTAATAACGATGCCAATGATGAGTGATAGAATAGACACTACCTCCAACCATATAGATCAGAAGCGTTCATGTGCAACTTGGTTGAATTTTAAAAACTATATAAGCATGGTTATCTAAATGGTCGATCTATTGATTATTGGTCATTGTCTTCTTAATCACACATGTATGGCTTAATACATATAGTTAAATGTGATTGATGTTGTCTTCACTATATTTAAACTATTAGTATATTAAAATATAATAAATCAATCTAACCAATCTAATGTGTGATAAAGTAAATCCTAGACTAGCCTAAAGCGATGAGTGTCCAATCCTGGTTTTGTTGTACACATCCTAAACTATTATAATTATTATTGGGATTACCAAGCAACATGTTGATAGATGCACCAAGCAATGTCACTATTGGGTTACCAAATAGTTATATGCTTATGTGCAAAACTAATCATGCTTATTCCACTAAGTCCTTAATGCACATCAAAAGGTAAATATTATGCTAAGTACATGAAGAAATTAAATTGCAATTTAAGAAAATCATTAAACTATTCTAACTATTGCAATGAAGATAAATAGACCTCAATCTTATTGTTGTCAGGAAAATGTGTTTAGGTACATAATCACTCAAATAATATTATGGATAATCCACTTTAGTTCATGTTGTAGGCACTTGATGACAAATTCTAACTTTTATAGAATTAAAGTACAAAAGCTTTGCTAACTATGACTAAAAATTTACCATAAATATAATCAATGTACATATCTATATAGGCATTTATTGCCTCTATGTCAATGCTCATGCATCAATGCAATTGATCTTACTTCAACAATGTAGTCAACTAAAACATGACTCATCATTTACCCTTTGTCATGCAATGCCCTACTAACCTAGTTATGTTAGGGGATGTTACAAGTCCTTTGTTTTATTTCTAATTGCAGAAAAAATTTTGTTTCATATTTTAAAATAAATTCTCTCCTTCAATGAAAGTAGGATATTTTATTTATTTAAACATCTATATCTAAAATTTTTTTGCATGAAACAAGATCATATAATAGCTATGTATCACACTCTATCAACAAAATATCTAAATGTAATATTTGTCCAATAGATCCTATAGGTCTTTGAATGTAATAAAGCTTCATGTCACTCATTTATTCACAATATTGAAATGAAGCTACATTTACGATAATTAATAGTGTAAGCTAAATTATCATTATGAAGTTATTGAGCTATTGATCACATGGTTAAAGCATGTGGCTTATGATGTGCAAGTGATAGGTTCAAAATGAGCATGTTAATTTAGCATAATTATATTTCTCTATTGGGGTCTTGAGAAGATTGGTAGATAAGTGAAAGCCTAATTTCTTCAAGTGGCTTCTCCTAGGCTCAAACCTAGGTCGAGCACCTTATCATTACTCCAAATGATTGTCTCTTTTTATATTTCTCTATAATACTTTTAATGTGTCATGTTAGTTATATGTCTTGGAGTGATAACCATTGATTTGGAAGCTCCAAGGTATGAGTTTGAAACTAGTAGGCAATAACAAGTTATAAAATTATAATTTGACTCTATGTCTTGGGAGGATGTGGTATAAATGTTTAAATAAAAGGGACATGTGGCTTCACACTTCACAAGTTAGATTGACTAGAGGTTTTCATAGGAACTATAGATCATGTGATTTTATTCTTACTTTGCTAGTTTGGTTTGGTTCTTGCAGGTAATGTCGAGTTATATTGGAAATTTGTTTAGAAACTGGAAATTTTTATTACATCTAGGAAATCACAAAGGATTTTTTGGACATTTACAAAGTTCTAATTTAATTATATGTTTTGGGATATGTAGCATACATATTAAAAATATATAAATATGTGTGGCTTTACAAAAGCTTGACGTGGTGTGATATCATTCTTACTCTGCTAATTAGTGTTCTCGTGGATATTAAGACCTTCTATCTTCATGTTATTCATTATTCCATCTTTTAATTTTAACTCAAAGGTGATAAGATATCATTTATTAATTTTCTTTGAAAACCATGAAAATTTAGATGCATTTACTGAAAGTTGAACATGCATCTCTTTGTTGGAAAGTAATTATCCTACCCTACTAGACTATAAGCATTACATGAAATATTGTTAAAAACTGAAATAGTTAAAGTACATTTTTAATTAAGAAAAAGTGATTAACACTTTCAAAATCCAAACTTGACTTAACAATGATGCCTAGTCCTATGAGTCTTAGCATGGTAACCCTAGGTCATGGGTTCAATTCTACTAAGTAGCACTGAGTTATAAATTTCTATAAATCTTGGAGTGTATCTATGTTTCCATTATTTCAGGTTCCAACCCCCTCCTCCCACCAAAATCCAAACTTAACTTGTATTGTAGCATTGAGTTATAAATTTCTATAAATCTTGGAGTGTAGTTATGAATTCAATTCTACAAGGTAGCACCAAGTTATAAACTTCTATAAATCTTGGACTGTATCTATGTTTCACATAATATAGATTCCAACCCCTCCCCCACTAAAATCCAAACTTGACTTGTATTGTAGCATTGAGTTATAAACTTTTATAAATCTTAGAGTGTATCTATGTTTCAATTATTTTAGGTTTCAGCCCCCTCCCCCACCAATATCCAAACTTGACTTGTATTGGATACCCCATTCAAAATCCAAACCAGGCTTTGCTCTAGCATTGTAACATCATTTGCAATATTGATAACGAAATCTTATAAAAATTTAAAAAATGTAGAGAAAATTCCCTCTCATCTTAACATAGTTTCTTTCTTTATTTTTTTTCATCCCCAAACCCTGATAAAAACGCACCCCAAAAATGCCGATATAAAATGTTCGTGGCTGAGTGTGTGGGGGTCGACATTTCCTTGCACATTGTCACATCACTAGCATAGTGGGATTTTGCGTTCCCGCTCTAATTCAAGTTGATATATTCCAAAACTGGGCAAAACATTTCACAATATCTTTTTTTTTTTGCTTGATGAATAGCGATAAGTAATAAGTGTGGAAATTTGGCAGCCCTCCGCTAGGGTTTCCTGATAGCGCCTTGTGCTGGCCAGTCTTGGAGCACAGGTTAACCTAATCAGAGGTAGAGGGTTTTTATGGGGCAGTGGTGACAGACCTGTTCTGGTCTGATCGCAACAGTGCTGAAGCATTCTGGGCCCCAAACCAGTAAGCGCTTGAACGGGTTTTGCAGGATTGCATGTGGGACACTTTGCCTTCTGCAATGCCTATGTCATCTGTTAATAAGTACCTGGTGAGTTTGTTCCTTTGTGTTTTGTTTCTTTTTCTAATATTTTCTCTATTTTGATTTTCTAAATTGGCTAGGCTTAGGCCCAACGGGTCTGCATGACCCAATCTGTTTTGTCTTCTTGCTTTGATGTTGGAGGAAAAAAACGTAAAATAATGGAATCCTCCAACATTAACTCACAACCTACTGACAGATCCACCAACATGGATGCTAATGATACTATTTTATGTTTTGATTTCCTTGAAGACATCTTTGACCAAACCGTACAAACCTTTACTCACCTTTACACAATTGGCTTCTTCACTGGTAGGATTCCTCCTGCCTCGGTGTTCCAAGATTGGGTTAAAAATTTGGGAAACCCTGTAATATCAGAATAACCCTAGCTTCCAATCTTACGAGAGGCTTTTTTCTATTCACTTTTGAAACTAAGGCTATGGCAGAGTTCATGAAATAATAGTCAATTTGGGATGTTTATGGATCCTTTTTAGGCCTTTAACCCTAGAAGGAGAATTTCGATCCTGAAAAAGCTAGCAAAATTATTTTACTGGTCTGGATTGATTTTCCAAGACTCCCTCCTCATTTTTCTCCCCATGTTGATATCCTTGCTACACAAGTTGGGAAAGTCATCGGTATGGAGGCCTTTTCAGGTTTTCGTCCACAACCAACTCGAAGAGTGTGCATTAAAATAGATATGCAAAAGTCACGTCCTGATTCACTGGAAGTTAATGTGAAAGGAAATACTTTTGTTCAATATCTTACACTTCCTAACCGTTGTTACTACTATCTTGATCCGAACCACCGTAAAGCTCAATGTCCAAAGTTACTAGCTAAGCTTGAAGCCAAGAGAATTTTAGCAGAACAAGTTAGTGAAGAACTAAAAAATCAAAACATATCTCAGGACATAGGCAAGGATACTATCAAGGTTCACTCAACTAAACCTCCTTCTTCAAATTCTAAGGTGTCCAATGTGGAAGATATGAAAATCGAGGATACTGATGCCACCAAGACTCCTCTTAACTAAGAAGGGGCCCCAAAAGATGCTACTAGTGGCCGGGAGCATGTTACCCAGAAATCTTATGCCTTAATCACCGAGATAACCCTATCTTTAGTGCTTTCCCTAAAGGGCATCAATCCTTGACTGGTGCTAGCCAGTCCATTAGCAAAAGAACAAGTGCTCAGCGTCCTCTAGTTAACAACTTTGAATCTAGGAATTCTTTTAAGGCCTTGGTGGTTGAGGAGGATCCTCCTTCTTCTACACAAACCTTATGAAGTGTTGTTCATGGAATGTTAGGGGCCTCTCAGACCCTTGTAGAAGATATATAGTTCAAGATTATATTCAGAGACATTCCTTTGACGTTGTTTGTCTTCAAGAAGTTAAAATCCAAGGATTCAATCTTCAAATTTGCTGCCAGAGCATTTTTCCCAATAGTTCTTATGTTTCTACTCACCATGAACATGGCAAAGGGGGGGCTATAATTTTTCTCCATAATAAGTGGCAAGAGTCTATTCTTGATCACAGTTGTGATAGTTTAGGGCATTGTAGTTGGGTTCAATTACGGTACTCTAATGAAATCTTAGGGATTGTCTCCATTTATGCTCCTTGTCACTCAACTGATCGGAAGCTCTTGTGGAATTGGCTCAGGCACAACTTACCCAAAGCTAAGTGGATTATTGCAGGGGACTTCAACATGACTGAGCATCCAAAGGAAAAATTTAGAGGGCAAAGAGGTGGTTTAGATAACAGGGAGCTTTCTAAGTGGCTCTCATTGAAATGTCAATTAAAGTTGCAAGAAGCTAATGAAAACTACTCCTCTTCTAATACTTCTAATTGGTTTACTTAAAGTAACGCTAGACATGGTGCTTCCTACATCTCTTCTCGGTTGGATTAGGTTTATCTATCTACGAATCCTCTTATTCATTTTGCTTCTACCAATGGTGCTCTTGTCCAAGTAGATTATACCCAGGTTTTGTCAGATCATTATCCTATTCATTGGTCTCTTTCCCACTCTGGTAACTCCTACTCTTCTAACGATCTTTATATTTTTAACACTACCTTTCTTCATAGTAACTCCCTTTGCTCTCTATTGATGAAAATATGGAATTTGCATGCTAAACCCCTTGGTGAAGATGGTTGGATTAATTGGTAGACTAATGCTTGTACCCACCTCCAACAGTTTTCCAAACATGTTGGTAAATTGGTGGCTTCACGACTAAGTTCTCACAAGTCTAACCTTCATAAGGAAATCTTCTTACTTCAAAATACCATTAATAAAGATGAAGCTACTAAGGCTCACTTTAGTCGTTTGAAACTTGCCAAGGAGAACCTACGTATAATGGATCACTATGAAGCTAGAGGTGCTCACCTCCGTGCTCGTCTCTCTTGGCTCCACATGGCTGATCAAGCTACTAATGGCTTTTTTCGTCTCCTCAAAGGGGGGAACCCATCCCATAAAATTTCAGCTATTCGAGTCGAAGATAATATCTTCACCTCTAAGGATGACATTTTATAGGCCTTCTTTGAGTTCTACTCTCGAACTTTTCAAAAAGAGACAATTGACCCCACTGCACTTAATACTTGCTTAGAAGCTATTACTCCTTTTAATTGCTCCATCTTTGGTGATGCTTCTCTTCTTTCCAAACAGGATCTTGGTAATGCTCTTCAACAACTCCACGATGGTAAAGCCCCTAGTATGGATAGCCTTCCCACAGAATTTTTTAAGAAATTCTAGCCTACTCTTCAAGACATTGTTTATAGTGTGTATAAGGAAGCTCTTAGGGAAGGATCCTTTGGTAAGCTTCTCCCCAAGTCAGGAGATCGTATGAGCATAAGTAATTGACGCCCTATCACTCTTTTAAATGTTATCTATAAAATAGTTGTCAAAGCTATAGCTAATAAACTTAAACCTTTTCTTCCTCATCTTATAAGTAAAGAGCAAACCAGTTTTGTTCAAGGTAGGTGTATTTTTAGACAACATTGTTACTGCTATTGAGGGCTTGCATTGGGCTTCTTCCACTAATCAAAACACCATTCTTCTTAAGCTTGATTTTGCTAAAGCTTACGACATGCTTGATTGGTCCTTTTTAAAAAGTATAGTCAAACACCATAACTTGGGTAATGTTTTTGAGAGACATATTGATCTTGTTTTGTCATAGGCCTCTTCAGTCATTTACATTAACGAAACCTTCTCTAAGGTCATTGAGCTTCAAAAATCAGTCCGATAGGGGTGCCCTTTAGCTCCTTATCTTTTCATCCTAGTTGCTAATGCTCTTGGAGCTGTTCTTAGATCTCATAATGAATCTATGAGGCTAAAAGGTATCTCTCTTCCACAACAAGAAAAGGATCTTGTTTACAGCCAGTTTGCAAATGATACTTTTATCACTTTGATTGAGGACCATAATAATTTTAACACTGCCTTGCACTGCATAAATATCTACTATAGAGCCTTAGGAGCTAAGATCAATTGGAATAAAATGCAAGCCATCCGATCTAGCTTCTCTCCTAGGCCTCCTTGGACTTATCATTTTGATATCAAGTGGCTATCTCCTACTGATATTTTCACCCTCTTAGGCATCCCTATTACTTTATTTGCTACTCCCACTACCATATGGAACAATGTGGTGGAAAAGGTAAAACATAAAGCTTTGAAATGGGCTTCTAAACCCTTATCTCTTGCAGGTAGATTTATCATAGTTAATCATATTTTGAGCTCCACTCATGTCTATTACTCTTCCTTTATGGCTCCTTCCAAATCTTCCTTTCATTGCATTAACAACATTCTCAGGAATTTCCTTTGGGGGGATAAGGATGATCACAAAGCTTTTCATCCAGTAGCTTGGGATACTTGCACTTTAAGTAAAGAACACGGGGGCTTAGGCCTTGCCTCTATTGAGCACCAGAGTATTCTCTTGGCCTCCAAATGGGTGACTCGGTGTATTGAAGGAGATGAAGCTTGGAAGATCCTTTTTAGGCATAACATCTCTTGTCTTGGTATTCACCATACATGGCAACATACTCATTGGAGGAATTGGATCATTAGTGAAGGCTCTCAGAAGATCAAAGGTTCTTTCTTGTATAAGCAAATTTGGCGGTGTTGGAGCCAACTTAGAGGTTTGTTGCAATGGAAACTTTCCTAGATAAGCTTGTACTCTCTGTCGACACACTCAATCTGGTGGTCTCCTATTTTTAAAAAGAATGTAGGTTGTCTTTATGATGAATTCTCTCATAGAGCCAATTGTTTTGCTGACCACAATCTCCACCATATTGATCAATTATATATTGTTAGAAATGATTCTCCTACACTCTCTTGGACACATGCGAAAGTAAAATGGGGTTTCAAAGACAAGATATTATTATTTACCAACACATTGAGCAAGTTCTCTCCAACTTTGCTGTGCATAAGTTGCATACTAATATTCCTTGGTATGATGATTGGTTTTGGCCTGATGGTTCCCCTCTTCTCTCTTTACGCATCTCTAAAGCCAAATCTTGGTTTCACGCGCAAGATTTTCAATTCTTGACTCTAAATAGATGTTGGAGTTTACATCTTGTGGACCATCAATGGAAAACTATTTTTCGTTGGATTTGGACTTCCAAGGCCCAACCTAAGCATCGTTTCTTTTTTTGGTCCTTGGTTCATTAAGGTCTTCCCATCGGACATAGGCTTCATTTCTTAGGAATTGATCATCCTAAATGCCCCATTTGTAAAGCGGATGACTCTTTTCAACATGTCTTTTGGGATTGCTCATTCTCTCAACACATTTGGAAATGGTGTCAATCTCTCCAAATCTTCCTTCCTAACCATTCTATTGGTTTTCCTCAATGTATTTTTCAAGATGATTGTGTTAAGCATCACCTTCAAAAAGCTTGGAAAATCCTCTTATTTGAGATTATCTTCTTTATTTGAAAATGTCACCTAGATGCTTGGTATCAAAACACAAACTACAATGAATTTGACTATGGTATGAAATGCTCTATTGCTAGTATTGTTCAACTTCAATATAGAGAACTAGGCTTTTATCAATAATATTACTTTTTAAAAATGGTTTCTCTTTGAGTTAATTGTATTGATCTCCTTTTTCAGCTGTCGTCCGAGGGTGCAATAAGGTTATGTCTTGTTGTTGTTGTTGCAGGTGACTAACTGGGGTCATCTTGCAACATTGGGCTCTGTTAAGGTTTTGGTTTTAATTTTTCTTCTCCAGCTTGTAGCTCACCTTACCGCCCCCCGCCCCATGTCCGTGGCCATTGTCGGACTGGAAAAACATCATTTGGTCGAGTATGGGCCGTTCTCAGACCTTTTACTTCTGTTTAAGCGTTTCCTTCAGAAATTCTGTGACGGAATTTCACCTAAATTCCTCAGAACTCACAGCAAACTCGAATCCGTTCTTGTAAGTTCCGGAAAATCTAAAGAGCAGACATATCCGATCGCATTTTCTCCGCAAAGTCGATCGAAGGTTTCAGTTCAATGGCGAGTGAAGGGGAACAAGCATCAACAGCAGCAGCAGCAGCGACTTCAGAAGAGGAATTAAAGGTGACTGTGACTAAAACTGAAGAAAAGGAGAAGAAACGCTGGGCAGACGAAGAGGACGACGAGGTGTCTTCGGCGTTGAATTCCTTTGCTTTATCTTCCTCGAATGAAACTTCTGCCTCTGATGCCAAACCCTCGGTCGCCGTCGACATTTTTGCAAACGAAAACGTCGATTCCGCTGCATCCGATGACCTTGTTATCACAGCGGTGCGGATTCTGTTTCTTGGCGTACCTTTTAAGCCGTTTTTTGTGGAATTTCTACCGTTTCAATATTTCGATCTTATATGTCCGATTTAGTTTGATGTTACTGGTGCTATTTGCTGGAACTTAGCTTTGTTTTCAGAGCGGATTTGAATTTCGAGTCATTATAATGCCACTAAATGGTATTCCTTTTTCGGCACTTAGCTTTGTTTTCGTGCTGGATTTGTATTTCAAGCTTTTCTGATGAGCTATGGTACTCGGTGGAAGTTAGCGTTGTTTTCACGCAGGATTTGAATTTCGTAGCTTGCGAAGTTAAGAGATATTGTTTATTGTTAATTTCTTACATTTTCTGAACTCTGATATCCAATAAGAGCATCTTGGTTTTCGAGTCTGAGTAGGGTCAGTTTATGCTTGACTTTAAATGATGAATGTTTGCTGTTATTCTAGTTCAGTCCAAGCATATAAGATTGTTTATAACGATGTATGTTTGCAATGTTTCATTTATTACTGCATTGATGTATTATCTGTTTTTTTATTCATCTTTTAGGGAACGTCTTGCATTCTAATGAATTATTTGAAGCATGCCGGACAGTTCTGGCAAGCGTGCCTAGTCTGAGAAGATAAAGAATGATGTTGCGAATGAATACTTATTCATTGTTTTTTAACAGTACCATAAAAAATTTAGTTAAAGAGAAGCTTTTCGGTGGAACGTATGTGTTGCAGGATTTTTGTGCCAAGCATATTTAAAAGTTTTGCATTCTGATGAATTATTTCAGGTTTCTGTTGATGACACCCCTTATAGTTCTGCGAAGAGGTTCGAGGACTTGAATCTTTCTGAAGAGCTAATGAGAGGCATTTATTCTGAAATGCGTTTTAAGAAGCCCAGTAAGATCCAGGCCATCACACTTCCAATGATTCTCACACCGCCTTACCAGCATCTAATTGCTCAGGCACATAATGGTTCCGGAAAAACTACTTGTTTTGTGCTTGGTATGTTAAGCCGCGTTGATCCCACGATATCTGTTCCGCAAGCAATCTGTGTATGCCCGACTAGGGAGCTCGCGCTACAGGTTTGTGACTCATCTCTCGAACATTTTATTGAATTTGTTTGTTTCTTCTTCTTTTTTAGCTGGTCAGCTGGTCTTCTTCAAACTAACTAAAATGCTTATCTTGGTCACAGCTTATTCCATATTAATAATATTTGCATTGTTTTGGCAGAATCAACATGTACTTGAAAGAATCGGGAGATACACTAGGATAACTTGTGCATGTGCTGTTAAAACGGACTCTAGAACTCCCTCTGGGACCACTAGGACCGTTGGAAGGCATGAACCTGTTACGGACCAAGTTGTCATTGGTACTCCCGGTACCCTGAGAAGATGGATATCGACTAAAGTTTTGAGTACCAGATTCGTCAATATTGTAGTTTTTGATGAAGCAGATCATATGTTAGCTCAGGTACTTTGTGGGGCTTCGCTACTACATATCCGTTTACCGAACTCATATGTCAGAATTTGTTCCTTGTAGTTCCTTTGAAATATTAATAGCATGCATTCATTGCTTGCACTACTCTTCATAGCAAAATAGGAGTAATTATTTTACCATGTATAGTGCTACATAAGAGGAATTTTTTGCAGAATTGCTTTCACCATATGTTAAAATTTTGTATGCATCTTTAGCGGGATCAAATGATAAGCATGTGATTTGGTTTACTTTTAGAGCGGTTTTCAAGATGACTCCCTGAGAATTTTGAGAGACATACAGAAAACTAAAAGTGATGTTCAGGTATTCATAGTTCGTTTCCTTTTAATAGTTTTAGATACATAATTTTATGGATGTTTGTCCTTGTTAGCTGAGAAGATGCTATATGCCAAAGCTTGTCTGAAGTAATTGGAGGATAGCCCTTTTTTCATTAAGTAAGACAACCGCTGTAATATTTCTTGATGATGCAGATTCTTCTCTTTTCGGCTACTTTTGAAGAGGATGTGAAAAATTTTGCCAAGAGAGTTGCTCCAAAGGCAAATAGTGTTTTTGTTCAAAAGGAAGAGTTATCTTTAGATGTTATTAAGCAATATCAAGTGGTATGTCCTGATGAGCTTGCAAAAATTGAGGTACTGAAGGAAAGAATATTTCCAAATGCGGAGAAGCTAGGTCAAACAATAATCTTTGTTCGGACAAGGGAGAGTGCAAGGAAATTACACAAGGGACTAGAAGACGATGGGTTCAAGTGCACTTCGATCAGTGGGGAGCTCAGCACAGAACAGAGAGATCTTGTGATTGGAGAATTTAAACAGGGTTTGACAAGGATTCTAATTTCAACAGATGTGCTTGCACGTGGCTTTGATCAAGCACAGGTTTGGAATGAAATTTGACAGTTCACATTGTTTAATGATATGTGGTTATCGCCTTTTGTAAGTTTATATTTAATTGTTTTCTGAAATGAACTTTTAATGACAGGTATCACTAGTTGTCAATTTTGATCTACCTGTTCAGTCTGAACCTCCATTTGATCCTAACTATGAAGTTTACTTGCATCGAATCGGCCGAACTGGACGTTTTGGTCGCAAGGGTAAGTATGTTTTAAGTGGAAGCTGGTATTCTTCTGTTCAACCTTTCAAATACATGCAATTGATTATTTTGAATTTCAGGTGCGGCTTTTAATTTTGTGTGTACCCAAAAAGATCAAGTTATAATGAACAAAATACAGAATTATTTTCAGAGAGAAGTTCCAGAGGTAACACAGTTATATTGCTTCTACATATAGAAACCTAATTCTGAGATTTCATGTTTCATGTCTGGTAGGCTATAGATGTAAGCATTTGTCTTTGGATGCTTTCACCGATATTATGGTGTATGAGCAGGTTACTTGGAATGATGACGATGCATTCACAGCTGCACTGAGAGATGCTGGACTTGCTTAGGAATTCAAAGTTCCCAAATGCACTCAGAAATGACAGATTTAAAGGCTTTTAAGCGTTCAGTTTTCCTGACATTTCTATTCTTTTGCATAAGTGCAGTTATATGTAAACATTTGTAAATCTAATTGACCATGCAAGCATATTTTTCCTAAGTGTTACCCGAATTAAATGACAAGTTTTAGTTGTATCTCTTTTTGTACACTAAGATCGCACAGCATAATTCAATAAGTATGATGGCAAACGTGGTGATCAAATTCTTCCGACGGAACATTAGTTGTGTCAGTTATCGATATTGGATTTAGCTTGCTTGAGTGTATTTTCACTTTCAGGTGTCATGTTAGCATTTTACTATGTATCCATTTTTATGAATGGACTTCTGGTTTTTTGGCAGCAATGAGTAATCTAATGCACCAAGGAGTTCATTTTTCTTGCCCTTTGATCAATACATGATCGTCTTCCATTTGTTGCATATCGATGTTTCTAATAGCTTTTAATATTTTTTTGGTTAAAAAGTCAACTTATACATACAGGTTAGAATCTAAATTATGTTTTGCACTGAAAACATAAATCTTTCCCGTGAGCTGATTATTTCAGGTGACATGCTTAGGCTCTGGCGTTCTTTTTCTGATAAAAAAATTTACTTCGTGAACGTGCATGCACTTGACATGAGTTAGAAAGCAGAGTGGGCTGTGTCTAAGATAAACAAGTTATTTGAAATCTATACCAATTTATGTGTGGAGGGGACACTGGAATGAACTCGTGACCTCTTGAGGCTGCTGATACGTTGCCGAGCCATTGAACGTCCTGAATTCATTCTGGCAAGAGTGAAACTACTAATCATTAGGTGCTGCACTAAATGCAAGACTCATGTCACTTGGATTTGTCAAGGCCCACAGAAGCAGAGACTTTGCATTGAGAAAACAATACTATTTTAGAGATTTTGGTTGTGGGTCATGCTCAGTTAAACGATGGTCTGTGATAACTATGGTAAAGAAGCACTCCAACCACAGAGGAAGTGGTTTGCCTGTTGAAGATCCTTACGGAGCCTTGCCAGATGGTCCACTGTTGAAAAAGGTGATTCCCAAATCGTTTATTTACCAATTCAAATTTTTCAGTAAAATATTCATCTAGAAGCATACTCGATGGGTATTAGGACTCAGGGTTTAACTTTAATTGATGAATGTCATCCATGATACAACTGAACTAAATACTGTAGCTTACAGCAGTGCAAATTCAGATTTTATACTTGAGTGATTTCTTTCGCTTATCTAATTTCAATGTTTATTTTAAATGCTATATGTTTCTGATTTTTCCTTTTCAAATTATGGTAAAGAAGTCGTCCAGATTCCTTAAAATTGCCTTAAAAATCTGCTCTTGAGTTATGGACCTTGTTCAAGACCTTGATTTAAGAAGTTGAACTATGTGAATGAGATAAAAGCTATTTTGAAATAGGAAATACTGAAACTAAATTCCATTCAGTAGTTGACAGGTTCTTCTTAGGAATGTTTAAAAAAACAATTTCTTTTCAAATGTCAAATTTGGAACATTTTGGGCCAATAGTTACTGATGATATTAATGTTAATTTTCTGTTTTAATCTTGAACCTATGCACCTTGATGATTGTAAAGCTGAATTCTATGGTTACTGCAAATACAGCTGCACACTTTTATGCAAGGTTTTCTAATAGTAAATATTTACTATTTTATTTGGTGCAAATTTGAAGGCTTTTTTATTGTAATGTTGCATTCCTTCTGCATTGCATAACAAGTCATATTGCTTAAATGCAATCAGATGAGAAGAGTTCCTCAAGTATTCCAAAATTTGCTGATATTTTTGATGGTATGTTTCAGGTTTGATTTTTATGTATGATGTACTTAGTTGAAATAATGGAATTTGTATTTCAAAGTTTAATGATGTATTGTCTGAAATCGTCGATGCACGGTTGGAATGAAATGGACACCAAGAGATCTACAAACAGGCACAGAAGACCCTACCTTTGCTTGAGGGTAAGCTGGAATTGACAAAGGTAGAGCACCTTGGGTGGTTCGCACGCGGATCAGACAAGGATTTCCCAAACGTATGCCAATATGCAATACGCTGGATTATATGTAAACGGTGTAATAAATGTAAACTAGAATGCGAGCATGCAGGAATGTAAACAAGAGGTAAACAAATACGAACAAAAATTGTAACAAATCTTAGCCAAAAATGCAAGAACGAATGAGAATTGTAACAAATCTTGGTCAAAAATACAGCAATATTATTGTATAATGAAAGTTACAATGCACCGGTCTAGACGCAGTTGTGGATCTAACACAAGGCTGACAAAGAGCCTCGGTGGATATGGAGGGGTGATGGTATGTTGGTCTGGGCTACAGGCACAGCGTGAAGGCTGTATGCTCAGCATGCAGGGTGGAAGTCCAGCGTGCAAGGTTCCTTCTTTGATTTGCTAAGTGTTCTCTGGTTTTTGTCTCTGGTTTGCCTCAAATTGCCAACCCCGATCTAGTGAAAAATTGGGGTTTTTATGAGATTTTTTGAGCGCTAGATTCGGATCTGGAAGAGTATGAGTGGCCATGGGTGAGAGAATTTCGAGTCAGGTGACAGGTGGTTGCGTTGCCCGGGTGCAAAGAATATTACAACTATGCAGCGTGCTGCATGCTAGCGTGTGTTGCTGTACACCAGCGTGTACACGTTGGGCGTGTGAACTCAGCGTACAGACTTGACTAAAACAAAAGAAGTCATTTTGCAAACTACTATTGCAGCAGGAAGTATCCAATTTGGTCCTTGGATTTGAGCTCGGATGTCACGAGAATGCTGCCTGTGGATGCTTAGCTTAGTTGGACTTGATTTGACATGGTTTTGGTAAAGCTTCGACTGGTGTACGTTGTGCTGCACGCTGGATGGTGCACGCTGGGCATGCAGGATGTACATGCTCAACGTGTGAACCCCAAAGTGCATGATTTCGAGGTCAAAACTCGATCTTCTTGAGCCCCTGATGATGCCTAACAATTGCCCTGTCCCTGAGAGTTGATGTCTTGCGAAAATCTTGCTCTGAAGTGCCTGTTTCGAGTAGTCTTTGAAGTCACATGCTAGGCGTGCACGCTGGGCGTACACGCTGGGCGTGCAGGATGCATACCTAGTGAAAACCAAGTATTTCGGGTTCAAAATTTTCCCGGGTCTGATGCCAAATGTCGCCATAGTCTTCTGTGGGTCCCAGGGAACCATTTCTTGCTCAGTTCGACTCCGTTTAAAGTTGTCTGCGATGCTATCTAGCTTTAGTCATGGTGGGGAGCATCACTATTTTAGCTTGATTCTTGTTGGAAAAGTACTAAGCTCAGAATTTTGTGGTGTTTCATTGGCCTCTCTTTGTTGACGCTTGGAGGAATCAACCCAAGAAGCGTTGATAAAGAAGTACAAAACACCCAAGCGATTTGGTAGAAACATTGTCCTTTGGCACTTGGCCAGATGTCATCGCACCGGATTCAGTAGTACATGTGATTGGGGAAATGAAATTTGTAACTGGATAAGGAGATGGAAATCGTGGGGATGGGGAACTGATCGAGGGATTATGCATGGTGACGGGGATGCTCTGGTGTATACGGGCCATGTTGATCCTTGTCTAGCGGACTCGGGACCAAGGCATGAGGTGTACGTCCCTTGGCGGAACAAGGCTCTTGTTTAGTGTTTAAGAGGACTTGTTGGCACAACCAAAGCCACGTGATGATGTGTTGCATTCTTTGGAGGAACAAGGTCGTTGTTTAGTGTTAGAGGGAACCTGTTGGCGGAGAGCAAAAGCCACGCAATGAGATGTTACTTGAGCGTTTGAGACATGAGTACTGGCTTCCAAGACAACTGCCTTCCCGCCTGGGGCTTATATGGGAGTGCCAAGGGTCTTGTGTTTCTTTTTGGCTTTGTTGCTCTTTGCTCTTTTTTTTTAATGTATTTTTTTGTTATTTTTGGACAAAGCTTTGTTTTGATCTTGTACTCATGCTCAAGTGCCATGTTGTGTGTTGCAACTGCTTAAAAGTGTTGCAGTGTGCAACGGTGTGCTTAAAGTTTTGGGTGTACTGGGTGTATCAGGGGTGTAGCTGAGTAGAGTATGTTGAGGAATAGATGTGAAATGTAACGGGAAATGGGGATGTACTAGTGAATGGCTTGATTAACTTGGTTACGTGTGTTAGGAACAATATGGTACCTTGCTGCTGTGACGAAGTGCATTCTCGTACGAACACTGCTGAGTGTCATCCTGCAAACACAACTCCAAGAAGATAAGAAAACCATGAGTGAGTGAGCAAGCTTAGACTTGGACAACTGATGAAACAAAGGCACTTGATGAGATTTCAAGCATTGAATATGAATGGCAGCCATGTTGTCAGGTTCAATCGATGATGAGCGAGGCGGCGGCTCACAGACCGAGAGGTGAGAGATGAAGCTACCAGTTTATAGTCGTGGTGGACTGTTGTGGGTTAGTTTTACGTCATAATCCGTTGGACGTTGCTAGTTTAGCGTCGTGGCGAACGGTACATTGCTTGTTTATAATCTTGGCGGACTGTGGAGAGGCAAACCGATTTATAGTCTTAGCGGACTCTGGCGAACAGAACTGTGGCAGTTTGATGTCATACCGGACCGATGCTAGTTTATTGTCATTGCAGACGAACTGTGGTATCAGTTTAGCGTCATGATTCCAAGACGTTTTGTGGTATCAGTTTATCGTCATGATTCCAGGACGTGCTGTGGTATCAGTTTACCGTCGTGATTCCAAGACGTGCTATGGAGTCAGTTTACCATTGTGATTCCAGGACGAATGCTTACCTGAGTTCATGCTCAAACATAGAACGGTTTCAAATACAAGTGGTTCGTCGGATGTGCAAGTTCATTCCCTTCCATGTCAGCTAGTTTTTTCATTATTTCTTGTTCTGTTAATTGCGTTTTGGGGTTCTGATTCTGGTTTATTCATTTAGGATTTGTTAGCTTTCTAATTTCGCGCAGTTCAGGGTTCAGTGTGAACTCAGTGTGCAGGGTTCAGACTGCAGTGTGCAAAGTTCGACGTGAATGCGGTGTGTAGGGACAAAACCCCAACGTGCAAAGTTCGGTGTGAACGCGGCGTGCAAGGATGAAACCCCAACGTGCAGGGTTTGGCGTGAACGGGGTGTGCAGGGATGAAACCCCGTGTGCAGGGTTCGCAGCGTGAACGTAGTGTGCAAGGACGAAACCCTAGCGTGCAAGGTTTGCAGCATGAACGTAGCGTGCAAGGACGAAACCTAGTGTGCAGGGTTTGCAGCGTGAACGCAGCGATGGGAAAGGGCAAGTAAGTAGAAGGCCAGGGGAGGAAGGAACCTAGGTTAACCTTCGCCGAAGAGAGTGAAGCGATGCTCCAGTGTCTGCTTAGACCCAGGATTCCCTCATGGTCAGGATCAACGTGCAGGTAGGCTTTGACCTTTCGTCAAAATTTGTGTTTTCACCTACTGTTCCTGTCGGTTTGCCCCATTCTGTAACGTAAATGTTTTCATAGCGTAAATGTTTTCGTAGCGTGAAGGACATGCTCGGTGTGCGGGGTTTGTGCCTCCACATTGCAGCGTGCAGTGTGCAGCATCTACACGCTGGGGTTTGCAACGTCCAACGTCTGCACGCTGGGCATGGGGAGAACAACAGTTTCTTTCCAAGTGTTGGCTGTTAGGGTGAAACCTTATTTTATTATTTCATTTTCTTGTATAACTAATTTGTTGTGGTTTCTGAGTATTTGCAGGGATTCTAAGCCTTTCCTCCTAGTGGTGGAGCTTGTTGGGATCTTGGCATGGTTTAGGCCTATTGATTCTAACGAACCTGCTCCTGATATGATCGTTGATCAAAATGGGGTATGGTTCAAAACGGGTATTAGCAAGTTTCTTCCCTTCATGCTAGAAAGATTTAGCGTGGTAATATGGTCCCACTTAAGTGAACAGTTGACACGGAGTGTGCTTGAGACCATGTTACCAGGATCTTCGACTGGGATAGTAGCTTTTATGGAGGACATTGATGAAGAAGTGCTTACAATTGAGAACGGCCCCTCTGGAGGACCCAGATCTACCCGTCCCTTGTCGCGTGTATGGGACTCACTATCAGATGGCCTTCATCACATCAACAACACTCTATTCCTAGCTGCTCGTGTACATACTTTGTTCTAGAACCCTCTTGGAACGGTGTATCGGGTGGGCAGGTAAAGTTGTCCAATTTATCGTTTTGCCTTGTTGCCTAGTATTTGTTTATGTTTTGACTATCGTTTCTTTGCAAGCCTCAATTCAATAAAGAAGGAGTGTGCGTGGACAATGATGGACTCGCTTTGGCTCATACCACCTTAGAGGCTTTCATGGCGGGCCCCACTCTCCGTGGTGCCGTGTTAGCGCAGACTAAGGGTGATATTGTTCATTTTCACAAATGGTACTCGAGGGCACTTGCACAATGCAAGGCTAGGGGGTGGCTACATGGGGATTGGTCCCGTAATGGGTCAGTTTTCCCACGTGATTCGGATTTGGCACCTGGTGGGAATCCATCGTCTGATGGTAGGTCACGGTATTTTCTTACGCCTCAGTTTGTTTGTTCTGCTACATCATTGGTTACATTGACTCCAAGGTGTTATCTTGTCTGTACAGTTGACGTCCCCCCTGGTGGAGCCACTATCACAACCAGGCAGACTGAGAGCACTTTGTCTATGAAATTCGGGGAAATCAATGATGCACAATGATGGTTACGTACTAAGGCTTTGCCACATATCATCAGTTGTCTGAGTGATGCGGGCTTCATGGATTTGTTTACTACCCTCAGCCCTGATGTTTCTGTGACGGAGATGGTTGGAATCGTTGATTCTTTCAACGAATCTGTCACCTGCTATAACACTCGCATTAAGGATGTCAAAGTGGTTTTCCATCTATCAATGGAGTTCTTCTCAGACCTCTTCGGCGTACCGGCAGATGGTGTTAGAGTGGTTTTGAATAGGGCATAAAAAGAGCTCCATGTTGTGCGTGAGTTGGAGGACTGGTTGGGTATTCTTAAAGGCTCTAAGGGATTCCCTATGCAGGGAAAATCAAAAGTGGTAGAAGTTAATGAGCTGTATCCCTTGTTTAGAGCACAAGTGTTTCCCAAGTCTCTATCTCAAGTAAAAACTTTTGGGGTAGAACTTGTGCGTATCATGTGCACTATTCTAGAGACTGAGGTATGTTATAACTGGGCCTAGTTTTTGCTTTCGGGTTTCCACGGGGAGATAGTGAGGTTACGTTCAAACATTGAGGCGCAATCCCATTTCACCTTTGCGTTCTTTGCCGGTTACTTGCGCCAGCTGGCTGAATTTTTAGTTGTTCGCACGGATAACAAGTATGTGTTAAGGGATTGCGACCAACTATCTTGCCCATGGATTCGCCACTTATTTGAGGTGGCCAAATTTCAAGATGCTCCCGAGGGGATTGACGAATCAGTTTCTATCACAACGGAGGGGTCATCTGGTGATTCAATTCATACGCGTGACAGCGTAAGGTTGGAGCCAGATAGTGTGCCCTATACTGCTAGGAGAGCTGATTGGGTGATCAAGGAAACGATCGGGAAAGCAAAATCGAAAGTTCAGAAGCGTGAACGTCCTAGAGAGGTTGCTCTAATTGTAGATGAACCCAGGTTGAAATGTATACGGTTTAAGATGCCTATATGGGGTAAGCTTGATTCACTGATTCGTCCTTGTTTTATTGTCATCATCGTTATTTTTACTTTATTTTTCAGCTGTTTATACAAAACTAATGTTGAACCTATGAATGTCATTAGAGTTAACTTCTGGAATAAGAAGAGAGAGGTTAGCACCGATCATCGAGGAGGAAGAAGTCTCAACGAACTTAAATGAGGAGGACGAAACGGGCATAGACAAGATGGGAGGAATGAAAGATCGAGAGGGAGATACCACAGAAAAGCGTAACATCGATAATCAGGATGGAGTCGATGAGATGTTTGATGGCTTCCTTGGCGGGAGGCTAGACCTTGGCGATCCTCCGAATCGGGAGGAAGATAGAGATTTCGGTATATTCGCCATATTATGTTTATTTGTCTTTTGAATTGTGCTTTTCATTATTCGAAGTTTTAATTTTATGTTTTTTACTGCTACTAGGCGAAAATGTTGAGACTAGGACACTTCCTAACGTTCGCTTAGAAATCCCTATGATGAAGGCTCCCACAGAAACGACCACCGAAATTAACCCATCTCCTACGCATGAACCATTTACTTGGATCAAAATGCCAAGTAAAATGGATTTTATAACTGGTATCATTAACGAGGTAGTTGATCGCATCCAGCAGGTTCATCCTGAAATAGGTACATACATCTTAAGCGTTTCGAATCCTTCGATTTTTTGCATCTGTTTCTATTGTCCAATGTCTAATGTATGTTCTCCTCATATGAGCAGGGGCTAAACTGAAATGGGATTCATCTGAGGCCACTTGTATTGATAGTTTGCCTGCGCTGCCTCCAGAGATTGAACAAGTACCTTGGTAGATTTATGATGAAGTGGTAGAATGCGTTGTGCAGAGCGCCAAGTCTCTTTGGACCTGTAGGCGCTCCATCGAGAGGCTATGGTTGTAGATTCAGGCGGGAGAAAAAGAGATTTCCAAGCTATCAGCAGAATGAGATGATCTTAAATCGCGCTATGAGTTTGCCTCAGCAAGGTTAACAGGTGATTGTTCTTGGCGAACTTCTGAGATTACTTATAATAGATATTGGAATTTATTGAATTGCCAAGTATCGATGACTCGGGAGCTAGCGGAGCGTAAGGCACAAATAGATTTACTGAACCTCAAATGTCAGGATTGGAAGACTTTCGCTTCTAAGGTGCGGAAATGGGGTCAAGATGAAAAGACCCATAAGTATCATTATAAAAAGTCATTAAAGGAGGTATCTATAGAGAAGCGTCAGCTGGAGATGTTTGTTGAGGGTTTAGGCCTATGCTCTTCATTCGATGCGTTTGCTAAGCATACTGTGGTGGAGATGGAATCGCCCAAGAAGGTAATCACCACAGCTTCTGGGGAGGTTTCTGTGGGAGAGTTTCCTCTGAAATGTCCCACTTGGTCTGCGGTGGACAAAGGGAAGGCTTTGGCCAACGTTGATCTAGGCCTTGATGGGACTAACTGGGCAAGTGTCTCTGAAGAAGAAATCCTTCATCAGTTAGAATTCGGTCTAGTAGGATCTTCTTTAGTAAGTCGTTTAAACTTGTGAATTTTGGAATTTTTGAAATTTTTCTCTTTTCCTTTTTGTGTTAATTATTTTCTTTTACCTTTTCATAGGGTCAAGGCAATGACGATGGTCAAGAAGGTGGCCCCAGCGGAGCGGGGACCCATGGTGCCGGTGAGTCTGAGGGGGACACCCCTCCCAACCTTGATGCTTAGTTTTCAATTTGATATTATCATCGCTCATGTTTTACATGAGTCGCAAATAGAATGTTTTTGCTTTGGATTGTATATGAACTAATGGATGGAATCAATTAACTGTTGTAATTATCCATTTGTATATGAATATATATATTTTTTTGTTGTTAAAATGATTATGTATGCAATCTATGTATCGTGTGGGGACATGGCACTAAGTTGTAACTTGATGTTGATACATTTATACTATATATATATATATTTTCAATTGAGTTTTCTGTTATTCATTTTTTGTTTGAATTTTGAGTTTGTTTGAACACTGATAAGCGTAGATTTAAAGTGAAAATATTTTGGGCTTGAATGTAAACACGATGCAGCAATGTAAAATGTTTTTGTTCATTTTGTTGTTTAAGTGTAATGCACGAAGTAGGAATAGAAGTAGGAGCATAATCATGTAAAAAAGGGAATATGAAGGAAAACTATGGCAGATAACGCAACAACGCAACAAGGCAAGCATAAATTCGAACTGTAAACTTGAATTGAGAGAAAAGAAATGTAAGAAAACGTTCTAGTTTAAAGCCATTCTGGGCCCCATGTACTAGTTTAAGGCCATTTCGGGCCATATGTAAACAAGAGAAGTTTCAAGTGATACTGGTGGGTTCCTTGGTAAACCTTGCCATTTTTGGCCGTGGCTAGTTTTATGTCGTTGCAGACATGTGGTAGTTTAACGTCATTTCGGACGAAGAATGTAGTTTAATGGTTTAACAATTTTTTGATTTTTCTTAATTTAATGTTAGGAGTGACACTGATAGGTGTGATTCTGTACTCAGTGTCCTCTTCGCTGATTACATTGAACGGTAATTCAGCCCAAGGGATGTCTAATGGAATAGGTTCTATGTTGATGTCTTCTAGCATTTTCGTATATACAATAGTTTCTACGTTTGTTGTAGTTTCTAGGTTAGGCGGTGTATATACAGTTTCAAGTTTGGGTGTTTCTGTGCTAGGTGAAGTTTCTCTTACGTCTGATGGATCATTGTCTATTGGTTGCATGCAACTTTGTTTTTCCTTTGTGTCATTCTGTTTAGGCTCTTCAAACTTAACCACCGAGCCTTGATTTGTATCTGTATGTGACGAGATGGTAGGTGTAGTAGCCTCCCCATGTATAATAATTTCACCACCTTCATAAGGCAGGTGGATTTCTTGGTGTATGGGGGAAGAGACTGCTTTGAGTTGGGCTAGCCAGGGTCTTCCTAATATTAAATTGAACCCTGGCATTTCGTCGATGACAACGAAGTTAGCTGATGTGGGGAATTGATCCCCTGCTATAAAGTCCATAGTTATGGTGCCTTTTACTACTATGCGTGATCCACTAAACGATTTTAAACATGTGGTGGAGGTCAGTCTAATTAGTTCCATAAGCCCTAATTGTTCAATGATGAGATAGGGTACTACGTTGGTGGCGGCTCCGTCATCTACATGCACTCAATGTATTTTGAATTGATTTACTTGTATCATTATGAACATAGGAGCGGTTGTTACTTCTCCTATTTTCTCATCAATTTTGATGTTGTCAGTGTGGAAACCTAGTGATTTAGAAGCCGATCCTTGAGGTGAATACATTACCACATGAATTGAAGGTTCATTTGGAGGTAAGTCTTCGCTTATTGGGACTGATGTCAACATGCGTACTAAGGCTTCGCGATGAGTTTGAGAAGTTAGCACCAGGTCATATAGGCTTAATGAGGTGTTTTTCTGTTTAAGTGCCTATGTGACCTATGTTAGGGTTGTTGCTAAATCTCTACTGTTAGGTGTATGCTTGTTAGTGGTTACCTGGTCCATTGGGCCCAACAGTTTTATCTCATGTGTAGCTGGCTTGACATTTTCTTCCGTAATTGTTGATTTGGATGCATCATGTATTCTTGATGATTCTCCCTTGGTGTTCAGTTCATTAGTAGGGGATGCCATGGGTACTGCACTTAATGGAGTAGGCTTGGGGGGTCCTAAGGCAAGCTGTTGACGTTCCTTCTCCAATAGTTCCTGTGTGAGCTTGTTTGCCAGACATTCCCGCATGTGGCGCGGGGGAACATTTGGTTTCTGGACATCTGGTTGCTTTGGAACCCATATGACGTATAGAGTAGGACGGGGTTGCGATTGGATGGTCAAAGGTGGTTGAATGTCAGGCTGCCTAGGCACCCTAACAACATACGGGGTCAGTTTATTTTATGTTTGCGAAATGGAAGGTTGGTGGTTATCAGGATGTTTGGGTATCCTGACAACATATGGAGTTGGTCTAGTTGGGGGTTGTACCTCCGTAGTTGGAATTGCGGGTGGCACCCGGACTACATAGGGAGTGGGCTTGGTAGGAGGTTGCTGTTTACGATGGTAGTGGTGGGAGGTACACGTACCACGTATGGTCTTGGTGGTATGGTAGAGGTTGCCACCGCGGGGGGTATCCGGATGACATAGGGTCTTTGGGAGGTAGGCGGGTTACATGAAGATTATGATGATTGAGGTGCAGGTGTTTGTGCAGTAGGAGGAATACAAACTACAAATGGTCTCTTAGGTGTTTGCTGTTCATTATCTGAATAAAAGGTGTTAATCCTAGGTGCTTCTTGTTCGTTATCCAAATAGATAGTATTAATTACGTATGGTGCCTCTTTCATATTTAATGGGTCTTTATATACATCCATGGATTGGTTTTGCAGTTGAACGAGGTTGGACTCATCGAAAGTTATTTCACCCCTATCTATCATTCTTTGAATGTCTTGTTTTAGGGCGAAACAAAAATCGGTACCATGCCCATTACATTGATGGTACTCGCAAAACCTATCGAGCCTAAAGCCTTTTGGGACAGGAGGTTTGTTAGGTGTGGCCAAGCCTGGATTCTTGACCAATTCACCGAATTGATCGTGTCTTTGAATAGCTGCAGGCGACATCTGCTTGTGTTTCATCATTCCATCCTTTAAAAGTTGGGCAAATAGTTAAGAAGGCTTCGCAAGCAGCGGTGTGTATTGGAAGGGATCTTTCCTCTCAAAGTTTTGGGCATGACCTGTTGTAGCAGTTTGTGATGTAGAAGGTTCAAGTGCAGTAGCGGGAATAGGTCTAGCATAGTTAGTAGGGGCAGTAGGTGGTTTGCCTTGTTGTCCCGTACTCGTTTGTTGTGTTTCTACTATTATTGCTATAGTTGCCTTAGCCTTTTCTTTGTCTTTCTTATTATGTTGGTTTTTAAAGGCTAACTAAGCAGGGTCATGGCTGTTTTGGGCTACCTCTTCTATGTTCATTATTTGTACAAATGCTTGGCTGAGAGTGCGTGCGTTAAGATAGTATAATTTGGACTTCACGAAATCATTAACAACCCCCTTTAGAATAGTAAGGAGATAAGTCTCTCGGATTGGTTCATGAAGTTCATTAAGGGCAGTACTCCACCATTGAATAAATTTTTGAACAGGTTCAAGTGGTGCTTGCTTGACCTGTATGAGGCTGTCGAGTGTGGCTTTAGGCTTCAAATTATACTTGAACCTGGTAACAAACTGGTGTAATAAATCTTCTAAAAAAGATATGGAGTTTCGGGGCAAGGCCTGATACCAGTCAAGTGCTCTCCCTGTGAGGGACATGGGGAACACTTGCAAGATGGCATGTGGTCATGCCTAAAGCAACACACACTCTAGTCTAAACGTTACAAGATGGGCATTGGGGTTTGTTTCTCCATTGTATTTAGTTAACGTGGGTAAGGAAACACCCTTAGGTAATGTTAGAGGTGGAACTGAAGAGCTGATAGGGTCATCCTGATAGAAATCTACCACCTTAAAATCTTCGTCGGTGGATGTTTTAAGGCATTTGGCCTCATCAATTAGCTCTTGCATCAATTTTCTGGCTTCAACCCAGTCTTGGGCATTAGGTAAGATAGTGGATTGATTATGTTGTGCAGTGTACAAGTTAGATTGTTGTACGGTGGGCTGGAAGGAGGAGAGTTGAGTGGTTGGAGGTTGTGGTTGTGGCATATTCATAGTAGGTGGCACTAAGGGCAGAACATTATAGGAAAAGGGTTGCTGTTGTTGTTGCTGTTGTACTTGAGGGATGTTAGCAGGTGGAATTGTATGAGGCGGTATGTTGTAGTGAGAGGGTTGATGTGGTTGGACACCAGTCGCAGCCCACTGCCCAATCATGTTTTGTGCAGGAACACCCTGAACTTGTTGAGTTGCAGTGGTGAAGGGTGCTCCTTGGGTTTGGATCCGTGGTATATAGTGCACAGATGTAGAAGTTGGTATCACATATGGCATCCCGATCACTCGGGGTGGGAAGGTTACTCCTACATTATTTTGAGGGGGTTGTTGTTGAGGTTGTATTTGCAAGAGAGGGGGTAACGTGGTGACTGGAGGAATAGTTGCGAGGGGTATATTGAGTTGGGTATCGGTCACTGGGGGTGTGGGAATAAACGTGGATGGTTCCTGTTGGGGTACATGTGCTTGGGTGATTTTAAATGACTGGAGGGACGTAGTTTCCCCCGTGAATGGGTGAAACAACGGGTTTGCGTAAGTTTGTGGGCTGAGGGTATGGTATGAATCTTCGCGTTCGGACTAAGCCGCAAAGTCATCCTTCTCCTCTAATTGAGGATTTTCCATGGACTGGTCTAGAGACTGATTCCTCGCTAGGAGGAACTATGAGATGAGCTCAGAGTAATGCTCTGGAAGAGGGATGATCTCATACGGGGAAGGGATGAACTCATGTCCTCCCCTATGAAACAATTCATATTGTCTCTTAACCTCCATTTTAGTTTGATCAACTGCTAGGCCGGCTTGGATTTTTATGCATATAAATTTATATTGTTCCTGTGTTATAACGTTAAATGATGGATTTCTCCCTTGTAGTCTGAGAGACCGGCGAGGTCCTGCCGTGGGTTGCACTGCGGGCAGTGGGATGGCCATGGGGCTAGCGGTATCTGTAATAGGCTTGGTTGAAACGTTAGTATTGGTGGTATTCATGGTAAAAAGGTCCTGAACGTAAGAAGTGTATGCAGACGAAAATTTGGTTAAGTGCAAAAGTATGAACAGCATGCTTAGCGTACAGCGTGCAGACACTGTTGTCAGCGTGAAGGGACTGATTACAACATGTGAACTAAGCTCACAACATGTAGGTTGCGATAGTCTACAGCGTGTAGATTGGCAAGGCAGCATGCAGATAGAGTCTACAGCGTGCAGATTAGCTTGGCAGCGTGCAGACAGAGTCTACAACGTGCAGATTGGCAGGGTAGCATGTAGACAGAGTCTACAGTGTGCATATAAGATGATTACAGCGTGTAGACGGGGTCTACAGCATGCGAGTAAGATGTTTACAGTGTGTAGATGCTGAGAATGTTGCAGAATAGGATACAGATTTGGAAGGTTCAAAGTTGCTGAGTCTGAGGTCGTCCGGTAGTAGATCGGCAACACAAGGAGCAGGTGTATGAGATCAAATTAGATTTAGATAGTTTCAAGCCCTCCTTCTAGCACCATTTTCTGTACTGTCTGAAATCGTCGGTGCACGACTGGAATGAAACAGACACCGAGAGATCTACAGATAGGCACAGAAGACCCTACCTTCGCTTGAGGGCGAGCTGGAATTGACAAAGGTAGAGCACCTTGGGTGGTTTGCATGTAGATTAGACAAGGATTTCCCCAAACGTATGCCAATGTTGGATTATATGTAAACGGTCTAATAAATGTAAACTAGAATGCAAGCGTGCAGGAATGTAAACAAGAGGTAAACAAATACGAACGAAAATTGTAACAAACCTTAGCCAAAAATGCAAGAACGAATGAGAACTGTAACAAATCTTGGCATAAAATACAACAATATTATTGTATAATGAAAGTTACAATGCACCGGTCTAGACGTAGTTGTGGATCTAACACAAGGCTGACAAAGATCCCCGGTGGATATGGAGGGGTGATGTAATGCTGGTCTGGGCTGCAGGCACAACGTGAAGGCTGTATGCTTAGCGTGCAGGGTGGAATTCCAGCGTGCAGGGTTCCTCCTCCAATTTTCTAAGTGTTCTATGGTTTTTTTCTCTGGTTTGCCTCAAATTGCCAACCCCGATCTAGTGAAAAATTGGGATTTTTATGAGGTTTTTTGAGCATTGGATTTGGATCTGGAAGGGTATGAGTGGCCGTGGGTGAGAGAATTTTAGGTCGAGTGATAGGTGGTTGCGTTGCTTGGGTGTAAAGAATATTACAACTATGCAGTGTGCTGCATGCTAGCGTGTGTTGCTGTATGCCAGCGTGTACACGCTGGGCATGTGAACTCAGCGTATAGACTTGACTAAAAAAAAGAAGTCATTTTACAAACTACTGTTATAGTAGGAAGTATCTAATTCAGTCCTCGGATTTGAGCTCGAATGTCACGAGAATGCTGCCTGTGGATGCTCAGCTCAGTCGGACTTGATTTGACATACTTTTGGGAAGGCTTCGACTGGTGTACGCTGTGCTGCACGCTGGATGGTGCACGTTGGGTGTACACGTTGGGTGTACACGCTGGGCGTGCAGGATGTACATGCTCAGCATGTGAACCTAAAGTACATGATTTCGAGGTCAAAACTCGATCTTCTTGATCCCTTGATGATGGCTAACAGTTGCCCTATCCCTGAAAGTCGATGTCTTGCGAAAATCTTGCTCTGAAGTGCCTGTTTCGAGTAGTCTTTGAAGTCACATGCTCGGCATGCATGCTGGGCATGCAGGATGCATACTTAGTGAAAACCAAGTATTTCGGGCTCAAAATTTTGCCAGGTTCAACGTCAGATGTTGCCGTAGTCTTCTGTGGGTCCCAGGAAACCATTTCTTGCTCAGTTCAACTCCGTTTGAAGCTGTTTGCGAGGCCATCAAGCTTTAGTCATGGTGGGGAGCATCACTATTTTAGCTCGATTCTTGTTGGAGAAGTACTAAGCTTAGAAAATGGCACTAGAAGGAGGGCCTGAAACTGTCTAAATCTAATTTGATCTCATACACCTGCTCCCTGTGTTGTCGATCTACTACCGGACGACCTCAGACTCAGTAATTTTGAACCTTCCAAATCTGTATCCTGTTCTACAGCATTCTCAGCATCTACACGCTGCAAACATCTTACTTGCACACTGTAGACCCCGTCTACATGTTGTAATCATCTTATTTGCACGCTGTAGACTCTATCTGCACGTTGCCCTGACAATCTGCATGCTGTAGACTCTATCTGCACTCTGCCCTGCCAATTTGCATGCTGTAGACTCTGTCTGCACACTGCCTTGCGAATCTGCACACTGTAGACCCTGTCTGCACGCTGACTATCACAAACTACACGCTGTGAGCTTAGTTCACACGCTATGATCAGTCCCTTCATGCTGACAATAATGCCTGCACGCTGTACTCTAAGCACGTCGTTCATACTTTTGCACTTAAACAAATTTTCTTCTGCATACACTTCTTATGTTCAAGACCTTTTTACCATGAATACCGCCAATACTAACGTTTCAACCAAGCCTATTACAGATACCGTTGGCCCCATGACCATCCCACTGCCCGCAGTGCAACCCACAGCGGGACCTCATTGGTCTCTTAGACTGCAAGGAAGAAATCCATCATTTAACGTTATAACACAGGAATAATATAACTTTATATGCATAAAAATCCAAGCTGGCCTAGTAGTTGATCAAACTAAAATGGGGGTTAAGAGACAATATGAACTGTTTCATAGGGGAGGACATGAGTTCATCCCTTCCCCATATGACATCATCCCTCTTCCAGAGCATTACTCTGAGCTCATCTCACAACTCCTCCTAGTGAGGAATCAGTCTCTAGACTAGTCCATGGCAAATCCTCAATTAGAGGAGAAGGATGACTTTACGGCTCAGTCCGAACACGAAGATTCATACCATACCCTCAGCCCACAAACTTACGTGAACCCGTTGTTTCACCCATTCACGAGGGAAACTACGTCCTTCCAGTCATTTAAAATCACCCAAGCACATGTACCCCAATAGGAACCATCCACGCTTATTCCCACACCCCTAGTGACCGATACCCAACTCAATATACCCCTCGCAACTATTCTTGCAGTCACCACGTTACCCCCTCTCTTGCAAATACAACCCCAACAACAACCCCCTCAAAATAATGTAGGAGTAACCTTCCCACCCCGAGTGATCGGGATGCCATATGTGATACCAGCTTCTACATCTGTGCACTATATACCATGAATCCAAATCCAAGGAGCACCCTTCACCACTGCAACTCAACAAGTTCAGGGTGTTCCTACGCAAAACGTGACTGGGTAGTGGGCTGCGACTGGTGTCCAACCGCATCAACCCTCTCACTACAACATACCACCTCCTATAATTCCACCCGCTAACATCCCTCAAGTACAACAGCAACAACAACAACAACCCTTATCCTACAATGCGCCGCCCTTAGTGCCACCTACTATGAATATGCCACAACCACAACCTCCAACCACTCAACTCTCCTCCTTCCAGCCCATCGTACAACAATATAACTTGTATACTGCACAACATAATCAATACACTATCTCGCCTAGTGCCCAACACTGGGTTGAAGCCAAAAAATTGATGCAAGAGCTAACTGATGAGGTTAGATGCCTCAAAATAGCCACCAACGAAGAGCTTAAGGTGGTAGATTTCTATCAGGATGACCCTATCAGCTCTTCAGTTCCACCTCTAACATTACCTAAGAGTGTTTCCTTACCCATGTTAACTAAATACAATGGGGAAATAGACCCCAACGCCCATCTTGTAACGTTTAGGCTAGAGTGCGTGTTGCTTCAGGCATGGCCACATGCCATCTTGCGAGTGTTCCCCATGTCCCTCATAGGGAGAGCACTTGACTGGTATCTGGCCTTACCCCAAAACTCCATATCTTCTTTAGAAGATTTATTACACTAGTTTGTTACCAGGTTCAAGTATAACTTGAAGCCTGAAGCCACACTCGACAACCTCATACAGGTTAAGCAAGCACCACTTGAACTTGCATCTGGGCGTGTAGGATGCATACCTCGTGAAAGCTAAGTATTTCGGGCTCAAAATTTTGTTAGGTTCAACACCAGATGTCGCTGTAGTCTTCTGTGGGTCCCAGGGAACCATTTCTTGCTCAATTCGACTTCGTTTGAAGCTATTTGCGAGGCCATCAAGCTTTAGTCATGGTGGGGAGGATCCCTATTTTAGCTCAATTCTTGTTGGAGAAGTACTAAGCTCAGAATTTTGTGGTGTTTCATTGGCCCCTCTTTGTTGATGCTTGGAGGAATCAACTTGAGAAGCGTCAACAAAGAAGTACAAAACACCACAAGTGACTTGGTAGAAACATTGTCCTTTGGCACTTGGCCAAATGTCATCGCATCGGATTCAGTAGTACATGTGATTGGGGAAATGAAATTTGTAGCTGGATAGGGAGATGGAAATCTTGGGGATGGGGAACTGATCGAGGGATTGTGCATGGTGACAGGGGTGCTCTGGTGTATATGGGTCATGTTGATCCTTGTATAGCAGACTCGGGACCAAGGCATGAGGTGTACGTCCCTTGGCGGAACAAGGCTCTTGTTTAGTATTTAAGAGAACTTGTTGGCATAACCAAAGCCACGTGATGATGTGTTGCGTTCTTTGGAGGAACAAGGCTGCTATTTAGTGTTATAGGGAACCTGTTGGCAGAGAGCAAAAGCCACGCAATGAGATGTTACTTGAGTGTTTGAGACATGAGTACTGGCTTCCAAGACAACTGCCTTCCCGCCTGGGGCTTGTATGGGAGTGCCAAGGGTCTTGTGTTTCTTTTTGGCTTTGTTTCTCTTTGGTCTTTTTTTTAATGTATTTTTTTTTGTTATTTTTGGACAAAGCTTTGTTTTGATCTTGTACTCATGCTCAAGTGCCATGTTGTGTGTTGCAACTGCTTAAAAGTGTTGCAATGTGCAATGGTGTGCTCAAAGTTTTGGGTGTACTGGGTGTATCAGGGATTTAGCTGAGTAGAGTATGTTGAGGAATAGATGTGAAATGTAACGAGAAATGGGGATGTACTAGTGAATGGCTTGATTAACCTGGTTACGTGTGTTAGGAACAATATGGTACCTTGCTACTGTGACGAAGTGCATTCTCGTACGTACGAACACTGCTGAGTGTCATCCTACAAACACAACTCCAAGAAGAAAAGAAAATCACGAGTGAGTGAGCAAGTTTAAACTTGGATAGCAACTAATGAAACAAAGGAACTTGATGAGATTTCAAGCATTGAATATGAATGTCAGCCATGTTGTCAGGTTCAACCGATGATGAGTGAGGCGACGGCTCACAAACTGAGAGGCGAGAGATGAAGTTGCCAGTTTATAGTCATGGTGGACTGTCGTGGGTTAGTTTTATGTCATAATCTATTGGACGTTGCTAGTTTAGCGTCGTGGCGGATGGTACATTGCTAGTTTATAGTCTTGGCGGACTGTGGAGAGGCAAACCAATTTATAGTCTTAGTGAACTTTGGCAAACAGAATTGTGACAGTTTGATGTTGTACTGAACTGATGCTAGTTTATTGTCATTGTGGATGAACTGTGGTATCAGTTTAGCATCATGATTCTAGGATGTTCTGTGGTATCAGTTTATCATCATGATTCCAGGATGTGTTGTGGTATCAGTTTACCATCATGATTCCAGGATGTGCTGTGGTATCAGTTTACCGTCATGATTCCAGGACAAATGCTTACCTAAGTTCATGCTCAAATGTAGAATGATTTCAAATACAAGTGGTTCGTCGGATGTGCAAGTTCATTCCCTTCCATGTCAGCTAGTTTAAATGCTCCGTTGTCGTACGCTTTAGTGACCAAGTAGGGCCCTTCCTAGTTGGCTGAGAATTTGTCCGGGTGTTCCCGAATGGCTTTAAGTACAAGGTTGCCTTCCTTGATTGGGCGCTTATGAATATCATGCTGATGACGTTGTCATTTTTGCTTTTGGTACCGTTCAATCTGATCGAGCGCATGTGTGTGTTCCTCCTCCACCGAGTCTAAGTCAACAATGCGCAAGTCATTATTTTGACCTTCATCGAGGAGTCTGGAGAGTGTGATCCTTAAAGATGGTACTTGCAACTCCAAAGGTAAAATAGCTTTTGAACCATAAACAAGACTATATGGCATTTTACCTGTGGAAGTTTGATGCATAGTGCGATAAGCCCATAGTGCGTATACTAACTGTTCGTGCCATTTTTTCTTGCTCTAAGTAAGCATCCTTTTGAGCATTGTGATGATGATCTTATTTGTAGCTTCAGCTTGTCCATTGCTCTAAGGTTAGTAAGGGGATGAAAATGAATGTTTGATCCCTAGGCTTTCACAGAAAGTTCTAGTTTTGGCACTGTTGAACTGTGGCCCATTATCAGTGATGATGATCATCGGAATACCAAAACGGGTCACAATGTTTTCTAGAATGAAGTTGCATATGTGTTTGGATGTAGTCTTTCTAAGGGGAACAACTTCTACCCATTTTGTGAAATATTCTGTTGCAGTTATGATAAAGCTATGTCCTACAGAAGATGGAGGAGTTATCGGTCTGATAATATCCAACCCCCACTTCTGGAAAGGCCAGGTGATTTGCACTGTATGTAGCTCATTTGGTGGAACATGTATCAAATTTCCATGTTTTTGATAGATACTGCACATTTTGACCTTGGAGAAACAATCGTACTCCATGTGTGGCCAATAATAGCCCAAACGTCTTATTTTTGTTTCCATTGCTTTAGGTGCTATGTGCCCTTTCCATAATCCATCATGTACTTGCTCGACAATGGTTTGGCCATCAGTGCTACTAACGCATGTTAACAGGATGCCTTCGTAGGATCGATGACACAATGTGTCACCTACCAATGCATACTGTCGAGAATGTTTTCGTACTGCGTCCTTTTGTGCATTCGTTAGATGTTGAGGCGGTTCAACATATAAAAGGTATTTCTTTATGTCATCGTACCATTCTACGGCCTGCATTGTACTAACAGATGTGATCGGTAATTCATTGGGAGTATCAGTTATGGGTTTAGTACAACTGATTATAGCACTGGGCAATGTATGGAACATGTTTGGCAGTATGTTTACAGCGAACGTGGCAAGTGCATCTGCAATGGTGTTATCATTTCTGGAAACATGTTGCACATCTATATTTTTGAATCACTTCAGTAAGTCCTTAGTCAGAACATAGTAGGGTTGTAAGTGTTGTGCTTTGCACACATAAACGTCTATGACTTAATTTAGAACTAATTGTGAGTCACCTCTAACTACCAGTCATGTGATGTCTGAAGCTAGTGCTACCATGAGACCTCTAAGGAGACCTTCGTACTCTGCTACATTGTTGGTACAGTGAAAGTCGAAACGATAAGCAAAGGGTCGGATCTCCCTAAAGGGATAGGTGATGACGACGGCAGCGCTTCCCCCTCGAGAGGTGGATGCTCCATCAAAGTTCAAAATGGCATCGTAGTCATCGGGTACTATGTCTATTGCACTCACATTTTCATCAGGAAACTCTGGCTTTATCGTTGTCTGATCGTGCGTTGGTGATGCAGTCATTTCATTTGCTATGGCTTGACCCTTAACTGATGATTGCGCTATGTAGTGTAGGTCAAACTCAGCTATCATGGCTTTCCAATGAGCTATTCTACTTGACTCATAAATGTTTCCTGTGATGGCTCTGAGTACATTATCCTTGCAGATTATATTAACTTGGTTACGGAAGAGGTAATGTCGCCATTTCTTTAAGGAAAAGACAAGGGCTAAGCACGACCTTTCCACCTCGTTGTATCTCTTCTCATGGGCTACTAATGCATGGCTTAAGTAATAAACAAGGATTTCAGTTCTGTTATCTCGTTTCTGGTAAAGCATAGACGTGATTGATGAGTCGGAAGTGGCAAGGTAGATGTGAAACGGTTTATCATTTTGAGGTGGATAAACTGTGGGTAGTTGAACAAGTGCTATTTTAATGTTATTAAATGCTTTCTAGCATTGTGGAGTCCATTCAAAATGGGCATTCTTGCATAGCAAGTGGTTCATAGGTTTCAACTTGTCTGTCAGTTTTTCTATGAAACGCCTAATGAATTGTAATCTACCTTGTAGACCTCGGAGTTCGGTAACGTTGCTAGGTGGTTTTAAGTTGGTTATGACCTTAACCTTATCGGGGTCTACTTGTATCCCTGCTTCCGAGCTATGAATCCAAGCATTTTTCCTATTTTTACTCCAAAGACACATTTCTTTGGGTTAAGTCTCAGCTCATATTTTAAACAACGCTTTAGTACCAAGTCAAGATCTTGTACGTGTTGTTCTGATGCCTTTGATTTAACCACGATATCATCCACATAGTCATTGAGTGAGTTGAAGATATAATCACTAAAGATAAATGTCATCGCTCTTTGGTATGTAGCACTGCCATTCTTAAGACCGAATGGCATCATTGTGTAGCAAAAAGTCCCCCATGGTGTCATGAAGGTCATCCTAAGTTGATGTTCAGGATTAATCCGAATCTGGTTATATCCTAAAAAGCCATCCATAAAAGATAACAAGGCATGTCTAGTGGTCGAGTTAACTAGTTGATCAATGCTAGGTAGGGGAAAATCATCTTTTATGGATGCAACATTGAGATCCCGGAAGTCAATGCATAGGTGAATGCTTCTGTTCTTCTTTGGGACAATGACCATGTTGGATACCCAGTCAGCATAGTCAACAGCCTAAATGAAACTAGCCTGATAAAGTTTGGTGATTTCATTATGGACTGCCAACGCTACCTCAGGCTTAACCTTACATGCTTTTTGTTTCACTGGTCTTAATTTTGGATAAAGTATAATGTTGTGCTGGACTATTCGAGGGTCTAGCCCAGGCATGTCAGTGTAAGACCAAGCGAATGCTTTTATGTTGTCTTTAAGCACTTGTGCTATGTCAATGGCTAGTTGTGGGCTTAACAATGTACTTAGTTTTAGGATTTTAACTTCATCATTTGGCACGGTAATGGGGACTTCAGCCAAGGGGTCTTTGGTGATGCTAGTAGTTTCTAGGTCCAGAGTCTGGGTCATCATTTCAAAATAATTTAGCGTTTGTTGAGTTGATGCCATAAAAGTGTCGTTTGTTGTTGAGCCTAAATCAATAGACTCCATGTTGATTTCTCGTGTGATCGTCCCGTGCAGTCCATTGATAGACAGTGGTAAGAATAATTGCTTGCCATCCATGATGTTTGCTCCTACCAATAAACAGTGAGTAGTGCCAATCAAGTGGTTGGTTATTTTTTGATGTAAGTAATTTATGTGTTTATGCATCTAAACTGGACTAAAGTATGCGATGGTAATTTGTCGTCGTATTCGAAATCGGCCTGGTAAGGCCTTAAACTGCCACAATCGGCCCGGTGAGGCCTTAAACTGCCACAATCAGCCCGATAAGGCCTTAAATTGCTACAATCAGCCCTCCTTCTAGTGCCATTTTCTGTACTGTCTGAAATCGTCGGTGCACAGCTGGAATGAAACAGACACCGAGAGATCTATAGACAAGCATAGAAGACCCTACCTTCGCTTGAGGGTGAGCTGGAATTGACAAAGGTAGAGCACCTTGGGTGGTCCGCACATGGATCAGACAAGGATTTCCCCAAACGTATGCCAATATGCAATACACTGGATTATATGTAAACGGTCTGATAAATGTAAGCTAGAATGCAAGCGTGCAGGAATGTAAACAAGAGGTAAACAAATACAAATGAAAATTGTAACAAATTTTAGCCAAAAATGCAAGAACGAATGAGAACTGTAACAAATATTGGCCAAAAATACAGCAATATTATTGTATAATGAAAGTTACAATGCACCGGTCTAGACGTAGTTGTGGATCTAACACAAGGCTGACGAAGAGCCCCAGTGGATATGGAGGGGTGATGGTATGCTGGTCTGGGCTGCAGGCACAGCATGAAGGCTGTATGCTCAGTGTCCAGGGTGGAAGTCTAGCATGCAGGGTTCCTCCTCCGATTTGCTAAGTGTTCTATGGTTTTTGTCTCTAGTTTGCCTCAAATTGCCAACCCTGATCTAGTGAAAAATTGGGGTTTTTATGAGGTTTTTTGAGTGCTGGATTCAGATTTAGAAGGGTATGAGTGGCCGTGGGTGAGAGAATTTCAGGTCAGGTGACAGGTGGCTATGTTGCCCAGGTCCAAAGAATATTACAACTATGTAGCGTGCTGCATGCTAGCGTGTGCTACTGTACGCCAGTGTGTACATGCTGGGCGTGTGAACTCAGTGTACAGACTTGACTAAAATAAAAGAAGTCATTTTACAAACTACTGTTATAGCAGGAAGTATCCAATTCAGTCCTCGGATTTGAGCTTGGATGTCACGAGAATGCTGCCTATGGATGCTCAGCTCAGTCGGACTTGATTTGACATGGTTTTGGGAAGGCTTTAACTGGTGTATGCTGTGCTGCACGCTGGGTGTGCAGGATGTACATGCTCAGCGTGTGAACCCCAAAGTGCATGATTTTGGGGTCAAAACTCGATCTTCTTGAGCCCCTGATGATGCCTAAAAATTTCCCTGTCCCTGAGAGTTGATCTCTTGTGAAAATCTTGCTCTGAAGTGCCTGTTTCGGGTAGTCTTTGAAGTCACATGCTGGGCATGCACACTAGGCGTGCAGGATGCATACCTAGTGAAAACCAAGTATTTTGGGCTTAAAATTTTGCCGGGTTCGATGCCAGATGTTGCTATAGTATTTTGTGGATCCCAGGGAACCATTTCTTGCTCAGTTTGACTCCATTTGAAGCTGTCTGTGAGGCCATCAAGCTTTAGTCATGGTGGGGAGCATCACTATTTTAGCTCGATTCTTGTTGGAGAAGTACTAAGCTCAAAATTTTGTGGTGTTTCAAATGACACCTTCAATAACCAAATATACCATTGTGGGTGGAATTGACAGAAAGGTTTTGAAATTTTTTATATTTCTTTACATTAGCAATATCTTTGCCACAACTACAGTGAAAGAAAAGTAGTGGTATTTATCAGGCTTAAATAATATGAACTAAAAATGTTTAAGGAAATTAACAAGTTATGTTCTATTTTGTCTTTTGCAGAGGAGTTCGTCAGTGCTCTAGACCTTCAACTGGAAAGCACCATACAAAAACATGAGAGTAATTGGCTTATTGCATTTATGTAGAAATTTGTTTTTATAACTATGTAGATTGTTTTAAAAAATTGTCTTTTCCCATTTCTAATGTTGATTTCAAATTTTTGGTACACTAAAACAGCTTATCATGTATGTCTGACACAAACACTGAACCCTAGTGCTGTATCTTTAGGTTGCCATAAAATCTAAAGCTTTGTGGTTTTGCTGGTTATTAATGACTTTGTTTGTTACAACTTGATTAATACAAACTCCAGACTAATTAAGCATGGTGACGCTTATAATGTGCAAGCAGACATTTTCTCAATGGAATCTTTTTGAGAATTGAAAAAAGCTTTTATACTTAGCATAACTTTGTCTAGCATTTGTTATATACTTGTACGCCAACGTCGGAAGTTAAACACAAGACTTGAGACAGTGCCAAGCTGTAAAATAGGCTGCATCTGATATCAATTAATTTTGACAAGGCATTTATATAATATTACCCTAAATAAAATACTGATTGACAATAAATAATAATGAATAGTTAAAATAATTAAAAGTTGAGTGACTGTTGCAATGATGGAGTAATCTCGATCTTTATTGCCAATCATGTGCATGTCCAAGTATGTCACACTCAAATAAAGGTTCTGTACAGTTACAATCATCACACTACGGGCATGCATTGGGGAAAAAACTGAAATGAATTGAAAACTAACAAAAAGGACTCTACACTACACTTACTAACCTTCCTTTTCCTATGCGCTTGAATGTGTATTTATAGGCTTACATAGGAATCATGATATCGTGTATTTGATATTGTTATCCAGGCTACGATATCATGTACTCGATATCGAGGATCTAATATTAAGGCTTTACAAACCATCATTCATCATACCCCCACAACTAAATAACAACTCATCCTTGAGTTAGACAAAATGAGAACAAGTTCAATCAATTACATAGTGGATAGGTATGAAATTATTGACTAACTAGGGATTACTCATGCCATAATGTGGGATTGAACAAAAAAAAATTGGGACACAGACACAGAATTACAAAAAGCAAAATTGGTTGGCACTCATATGGTTCCTAGCCGTCGTGGCTCCTCCATGGGTCTCTGCCCCTTATCTTGTGCTCCAAGTTTTGGAAATGGATGTCTTTGAAGGAGTGCTTAGAGCTTTTCTTCTTTGGTTCAAGGATCCTATGCTATCCATGTTCATGCTCCAATGTTTGATAGAGTTGGCACCTCCCATGGGCATAGCAGTTCTGGGAACATTTGATTGGCCTTAACATACCAAGTCACAAACAATTTTCATTCCTCTTTATAGATTCTAGCTTTGTTCTTGCATTCTTGGTAGTTTGTGAGTCATCCAGGCAAATCTGCCATGACATCTTTCTATCCTTAGTAGCTGGTCTTGACCACCTTTAATTCAAAATTTGCTACTTCTAATTTCTATAATGTTTTATTATGTTCAAAAAATTCTATCTCATATTTAGTGTAGGTGGTTGCTACCTGTTTCTCTAATTCTATCCTTAGACGTCTTGCTGTCAACATGGCTAAGTTGGCATATAACAGATTTGCCAACTCCATGTATTCTGTGAGATCTTGTATCTGCAGGTCTCGACTTTTTAATTCTACTTAATTTCCAAAGGCATAAGTATCCAATATGGCCCACCAATCAGCGTTTTGAGCACTGAGTATGTTAATATGGGCTTTGGCCATATGGATTTATTTTTCAATCACTTGTTTGTACAGGCTGACCTAATCCCTAAAATGTTCTTTAAGTTTCTCATGTCACTTGGCCTCATTCTACCATGTGCTTACTTCGATTGCCATCTTCTAGTGGATCATGTGTACCTCCTCCATTAAGAGGGAACCATACAAATATGAGTGTTCACGCACGATCCAGTCGAACTTCGCAGATAGACTAGTTGTGGTATCTAGATAGTTACACATTGATCGTAGTTCACTATCTTCCCACCTAGACTAATATTTACTCGGTCATGTATGATTTAGTCCAGAGTGAGGCAAATGATGTGATCCTAAACTAGTGCTACTCTTAGAGACAATGGAAAATAATCTTGTTTTAAGCTAATAGGCGATGAGAAGCAAAATCTATACTAGCCTAAGTATGATAAGCATCCATCCTTAATCATCTGTGCACATCTTAGACCTTGTGTACTACTTTTGAGATTACCAAGTGCATATTACTTGAGCACTCCTAGATATGCTACTAGGTTACCAAGTAGGTATACTTAAATATTCGTGATTAAGTTGTACTCATTCCGCATTTAATAATAGGAATAGTAAATGATGATAAAGAAATATTAATGAATAAAATGATAAATAATAATGAATAATTAAAGTAATTAAATATTGAGCGAATGCTACAATGATGGAGTAATCTCGATCTTTATTGTCGATCATGTGCATGTCCAAGTACATCACACTCAAATAAAGCTTTCATACAATTACAATAATCACACTGCGGGCATGCACTGGGGAAAAAACTAAAACAAATTGAAAATTAACAAAAAGGACTCTACACTTACATTTACCGACCTCCCTTTTCCTATGCGCTCGAATGTGTAATTATAGGCTTAGACAAGAATCACGATATCATGTATTTGATATCGTTATCCAGGCTATGATATCATGTACCCAATATCGAGGATCCGATATTAGGGCCTCGCAAAGCATGATTTGTCATACCCCAACAACTGAATAACAACTCGTCCTCTAGTTAGACAAAATGAGAACAAGTTCAATCGATTACACAATGGATAGGTATGGAATTATTGACTAACTAGGGATTACTCATGCCACAGTGTGGGATTGAACAAAATAAAATTGGGACATAGACACAGAATTACAAAAAGCAAAATTGGTTGGAACTCATGTGATTCCTGGTAGTGGTGGCTCCTCCATGGGTTTCTACCCCTTATCTTGTGTCACAGGTTTTGGAAATGGATGTCTTTGAAGGAGTGCCTGGAGCTTTTCTTCTATGGTTTGGGGATCCTGTGCTATCCATGCTAATGCTTCAATGTTTGATAAAGTTGGCACCTCTCATGGGCATGATAGTTCCAGGAACATTTGATTGGCCTTGACATACCAAGCCGCAAACAACCATCATTCCTCTTTATAGATTCTAGCTTTGTTCTTGCATTCTTGGTAGTCTGTGAGCCATCGAGCCAAATCTGCTACGACATCTTTCCATCCTTGGTAGCTAGTCTTGACCAGCTCTAATTTAGAATTTTCTACTTCTAATTTCTGCAACATTTTCTTATGTTCAGCAAATTCTATCTCATATTTAATGTAGGTGGTTGCTACTTGTTTCTCTAATTCTATCCTTGGGCATCTTGCTGTCAACATAGCTAAGTTGGCATACCACAGATTTGCCAACTCCATGTATTCTGTGAGATCTTGTATCTACAAGTCTCAACTTTTCAATTCTACTTGGTGGACAAAGGCATAAGTATCCAATATGGCCCACCAATCAGCATTTTGAGCACTGAGTATGTTAATATGGGCTTTGGCCATATGGATTTCTTTTTCAATCACTTGTTTGTACATGCCCACGTGATCCCTGAAATGTTCTTTAAGTTTCTCATGTCGCTTGGCCTCATTCTACCACGCGCTTATTTCGATTGTTGTCTTATAATGGATCGTGCATACCTCCTCCATTGAGAGGGTTCTATTTTCTCTGGCCAAGCAATTCATATCCTGGTTGACCCTTATTAATTGTTCTCATAATTGCTAAAAATTTTCCTTGAGAACATTCTTCTGCTTTTCCACTGTGGTCAACCAGAGATTTTTGATGGCGAGTTGTTTATTTTCTTCTTATAAGGCCTTGAGTGCTTTGGCATATGCATATGTTTGAGCTTATGCCTTAGAAGCATCCCAATCAGCCTTCTCTTTTTCCTCAGCCACTTTTTTATTCTCTGCCAACAATTTAGTTAGCTGCTCCATTCAAAAGAATTCTAGTTGGTCTGCATGGATGAATTGGGATGGATCCCGCTGTGTAGCTTGCAGGGCGACAAGCTTTTCTTGAAGTATTTCTAACTTCTCCTTTGCATGCTCAGCCCTAACCTTTGCCATGACCAGCTTCCCTTTTGTAGAGATGAGGTTTGACTGTGTTGTTGTGACATCCTCAGGGATGTCAAACAAGGACATCATCACTTGTCCTATCTACAACAACCAATCTAGAACGTCCTCATGATCTACAGGAGTCCTTGAGGGACCGACCAAGGTTTAAGCATCGTGTGCTCCTATAAAATTTATCAGTGACATAATAGGGACATTAAATGATTCTTTTACGTGGTCTATGACCGCTTCTACTGCTCCTACTACATCTTGATGTTACATGACCACTACTATGGCACCTTCACCAGTTTCTAGTTGTACTTGAAAGGATGCAGAGTTTCCAAAGATCTATTGTGACTAGTGTGATTCCCCTCCTCCTATTTGGATGGAGACCTTACCCCGTGCATGATCTATTGAGATTGTGGGTCGTATGTCATCATCAATGACCTTGAAGAGATTGGCTTCATCACAGCTTCCCTAACTGACCGATTCAGCAATGGTCCTAAGATGGCTCATCGACGATCGATAATCCTGCAATGGTGGTGGTGGTTGGTCTTGCTGGCCTATAGGTTGTATGCTGGGACCTACTTCTTATTGTTGACTGAGCCTTGTAATAGGAAGTTGGCCTAGCCCTGCAGTTTGAGGTGCAGTGGCCCCCACCATTTGTTCTTGCTCAAGCTTCAATGTCTCACCAGCACTTTTCCTTGGGGCTGGTGGCTTTAGTAACTTAGCAAATAAAGCGTTTTGAGCCTTTCTAGGGATGTCATTGGTGTACCCTAGAATTCTAGCACATCGACACAACTTCCTGATTAGGCAAGGAAAAGGCAATGCAAACTTCCCTATTTTATGTTCTTCAAACCACCTTAAAATTTTGGTGAGATATAGATGAGGTAGGTTGGTTTATTAACCTTACTCATCAAGATGGTACTTCCTCTAGCCACATAGGTGGAAATTCTGTTCAATCCTTTTGTTGAGAAAATGTGATATGTGCCAATTTTGAAGTAGATTCACTCTTCAAGGGTGAGCTCTCCATATGCTTTATCCTCCTTGCCGTATGTCCTTTTTAACCATTTTTTTCATGCATCCACATTAGTGTGAGTGGACAGGTGAGCAACTTTGGACCCTATGTTTAGAAGATTCAACACTTCTAAAATGGCCTTGGCAAAGAAATCAATAGAAATACCACAAATATCAATAGTGGTGTCTTCTTTCTTGTTGTGCCAAAATTGGTACGTCTTCCCTAGGTACCAATCACCACTCTCAGAGAGAATAGGCCACAGTGGAGACCCTTTAAGTTGGTCTTTGACTACCTTAGAGGAAAATTTAGTGAAAGGTCCAAAATTAAGTTCCAAAATCATAGCTACTGATGTGTGAATTACTTGAACACATTCTGGAGATAATGTAAGATGTTGTCCCTATTCAAGTGCCCTGCTGTCTCCACCTACAACATGTCCTAATTGCATAGTAACAAGAAGTTCTTGATGGATGTTGAGTGATTGTGCCTCCTACTCTATATGTTCTTCGAGAGGCACTTGGCCTCTACCTCTCCTTGGGTGTTTAGATGCACCCTGAAAGGGTCCTCCTTATTGTCCTCTTTTAGGGGCCATCTGCAATCACATGGGACCAATTATCAGTAAGGCTTATTTACAAAATTACATTGATACCTTACTCTTTACCCTTAATAGATTCATTTTTTTCTTAGTGTGATTCAGAGTTAGAGATTTTCATGAAATTTTCCTTAAAAGTTTTGAGATTAGGCCCAATTTTAATTAGGTGACTCCAAAAAAATAATTTCCATGGTCTAGGTGATAAAAATAACATTAATTTGGCAAATGGTTTTATCATTTTTTAAGATCACTTACCTTTGATAATATCCTTTGGGCAATGACGAATTTCGAGAAAACTACATGCAACTTGAAGCGTGCTCTTCCCCCACAACTATGTTAAACACTTCGGGTTTAAGTAAGTTCGATCGAAACGAGAATCAGAGTGTTAATGAGCAAGTTTTGGATGTTTGAATGATAAGTGTGCAAGCTAGAAAATTCATGAAAGAAAATTTCAACAACTCACCTTGCATGAACAATGAAAAATGAGGTTGACATGCATCGTGGGGGGTGGGGTGGTGGGGTGGGGAGGGGGGGAGGAGAGTGGGGTGTTTATAATGTCCCTTTGAAAATAGGATATTTGGCAAAATTAATGAATTTTTGAATTTCCAAGGTCAACAATGAAGGACTTAAGGTTAATTTGAAAGATCTAGGGTAATGTTGAAAAGATCTAAAGGCACCAAAAGTGTAATGAAGTGGAATTTGACAATGAAATTCATGAATAGGATGAGGAAAAAGGACATGTTGTGGTGCATAGGAACATTGGCATTTAAAATGATGATAAAGGGGAACGATTATTGTAGCAATGCAATATTTGGAGGGTATAAGATGATGTGATGATGACGTGCAATGAGTGCAAATTACAAAAGTTACACAAGTGGGTCCTCCCCAAAGCAAGTTCCTACCTATCGTGCCCTTATATAACCATACCTTAAAATGTCCATAGGCACTAAAAGAGTTAAATTTAATCCACACCAATGCAACAAAACACACACATGTAAATACCACTGCAATGAGGTATGAATTTTATGTGACACAAGACACAAGTCAAAAATATATGGATAGTGAGATGAGATGAATCATAGAAGGGATTGTAGAGATCGAGACATGAGGTAATTGACTTTGGGTACAACTGGTGGCAACGTAGAAGGAGATGAATGATGAGAATATTAAGAGTGAGGAGAAGTATAAGGAACATGAGGTGGTGATCTTGTTGGAGAGGACATGGGTGGATAGTACTTGAAAAAATGATAATGATGTGGTGAAATAGAGGATGTTGACACAGTTGGGGAAACAAGATGTTGAACATGATAAGCACTTAGGTTCGGATGGTATGAAGGGTGTGACCAGTTTGACGGTGGCCTCCCCCATGACTAGGATTTTTGCCACTATGGTTAAAAAATTTTACATTGACACGAGTGATTTGCAGTTGAGCTCTTATCCTTATTTTCTTCAACCCTTCTTTCTGCTTGTCTAGTGGTGTTCTGTCTTATTTCTTGGTTTTTCATGGTTCTTCCTCTAATAATGTTGGCATATTCTCTACATTTTTCATGTGCCCAGTCCATCATCTTATTAATCTTTGCCCCAATTTCATCTAATGATTGTAGTATTGGCAAAGATGATTCCACCTCCCTGAGGTGAGTTAATTTCTCCTCTTCTTGATCATGGACCTTTGCTATTTTGAGATTTTGGCCCTATTGAGAGCTTTCAACATTCTCCCATTTAGCTATTTCTCCTTCTTCTTTTGCTACCCTCTTAATAAGCTCTTGGAATTGGTGGGTTCATAGTTCATATAGTTGACCTAGGGTATACATCCCTAGGGTCTCCCTTGTTTCATTATGAAGCCCATCCCTGATGTGGTACATTAGCCTTTCCTCGGAGAACCCATGACTTGGGCATTTATTTAACAAAGAGTAATATCTTTCTAAGGCCATGTCCAAGGGTTCATGTTGCCCTTATTTCCACTATTGGATTTGTCTCCTTAGAGTTGACACTCTTGCATAGGTTTGATATCTTTCATTGAAGAGTTCTACCATTGTCGGCCAATGTCGAATTGATCTTGGTTTTAAGGACCTGTACGATACTTTTTCTTGGCCAACGAGTGTCATAGGAAAGAGCTTAAGTTTTTGCCACCCATTATCAATATTTTTCCATACACAAGCATCATGGAAGGCTTGTAGATGATGTTGCGAATCTAAATCATAGCTGCCTAAAAACTTGGGAAAGTTGTTTAAATCAAGCCTGGGTAAATGACTTTCTTTGCAATGCCTGCAGGATATTTGAATAGCCTCTTGTACATGCATTAGGCTCTTAGTGGCTAGTAGGGGTTCATCGTCACTAGCTAGGTTATGAAATTATAAGTTGAGATGATGTTGTCTTCATTCATGTTGGCATTCCTAACTTTGCCCATGGGCTTGATTTTTACTTCTATGCTGACCCCTTGAAAGATGGTCATCTATGCCATGACCTGATGTCAAAGGAGTAGAGGAAGAGGAAGAACTAGAAGACTCGTGATGACTTTTGTAATTCTCCCAATCATCCCTAGATAAATTCTTATTAATTATTGAGAAGGTCCTAGGCCTTATAAGCCCCCTCGTTCTATGGAATGTTCCATCCTTACTAGAGGTGTCAGAGTTGAATGACAAGAGTCCTTGAGTACCGTTGGGGTGTTCATGAACATAGGGGATCTCTGCATAAGATTGCGTACTCCAAATTTAGTCTTCATCATCATATAATTTGTTGGTTCTCCAATGAATTGCCTCATTAGTTGTTGTGTTAGCATAGTCTTGTGAGAGAGACATTATTGTGAATTGTGTGTGACTTATTTGCAATTACTTTCTTTCTAAAAGATATATCGTTAAGGCTTTGTTATAGCAATCTTATATTATGTAACTAATCTAAATAACTAGCACTATCCCCAACAACAACTCCAATGATGAGTGGTGAGGTACCCCTACACTCAATCATACGAATACGAGCATTCACGCATGATCCGATCGAACTCTGCAGACAGACTAGTTGTGGTATCTAGATAGTTACACGTTGATTGTAGTTCGTTGTCTTCCCACCTAGACTAGTATTTACTCGATCACGTATGGTTTAGTCCAGAGTGAGGCAAATGATGTGATCCTAAACTAGTGCTACTTTTAGAGACAATGGAAAATAATCTTGTTTTAAGCTAATAGGTGATGAGAAGAAATATCTAAACTAGCCTAAGTGTGATGAGCATCTATCCTTAATCATTCGTGCACTTCTTGGACCTCATGTACTACTTCTGGGATTACCAAACGCATATTACTTGAGCACTCCTAGATACGTTATTGGGTTACCAAGTAGTGATACTTAAATGTTCGTGATTAAGTTGTACTCATTCCACATTTAATAATAAGAATAGTAAATGATGATAAAGAAATATTAATGAAAAAAATGATAAATAATAATTAATAATTAAAATAATTAAAAGTTGAGTGAATGCTACAATGATGGAGTAATCTTCTTGATCTTTATTGTCAATCATGTGCTTGTCCAAGTACGTCACACTTGAATAAAGGTTTCGTACAATTACAATCATCACACTGTGGGCATGCATTGGGGAAAGAACTAAAACAAATTTAAAATTGATAAAAAGGACTCTACACTTACACTTACCGACCTCCCTTTTCCGACGTGCCCAAATGTGTATTTATAGGCTTACACAGGAATCACAATATCGTGTATTCGATATCATTATCCAGGCTACGATATCGCATACTCGATATTGAGGATATGATATCGAGGCCAAGTAAACCATGATTCATCCAACAATATTACTAATTCTCACTAATCCTAGATAGTGCACATCTCAACAAACAAAGTCCCCAGCAACAACACCAATGATGAGTGGCAAGATACCCCTACGTCCAACCATATGAATCACAAAGTATTCACGCACGGCCTAGTTGAATTCCATGGACTTTACAGTTTCTAGTGTACTAGCCTTCTAGGAAGTGAATCTTGCCCTAAGGTCATTCATTGTCTTCCCAATTACACTTGTGTAGTGCAAGGGTATGGTTAAGTGTAATTGAGGCATATAATTTTTATCATTTTATGTTTTATGTTCTTTGTGCTTGAAAAGAGAGAGATAAAGTAATTTAATGACTAATCTAAATTAACTAACTAACTGGTTTCTAACTAATCCTAACATAAGCATCTATTCCCACTTTTCATACATGTCCTAAACCCACATATCTACTATTGGATTACCAAGCACTATGCTATTGGGCACACCAAGCAATAATGCTACTAGGATTACCAAGTGAATACATGTTATGCTCAAAGCAGTTGTAATTATGTATTTAATCTATCTAGCTTATCTTGCTTAATTAGCTCCATTACTGGTAAATATTAAATAAACAACAAAAAACATTAAATGCATGAATAAATATCTAAATTATCCAAAATGTTGCAAGGTTTATCAAAAAGCTTATCTTTATTTCCGTATTGTGCTTAGGTACAACAATGCTTGAATAAAGATCCATACACTTAATGACTCCTGCTACAAGCACTCAAGGGAAATATTCTAACTTTCAAATGAACAAACTATACAAGTTCGGCTACTACTATGAATCTGATGTCATAAATGTGGCTGGTGAGCACGTATTTATAAACAAAAAATGGACCCTGTTGCATCAACACATGAAATGATGCATGCATGTGGCCTCGTCAACGTAGCCAACTACAACCCATCAATGGTAAACTAGAAGAATCACCATGGCTCTTATATCTTCCCCTATGATCTCTTGATTTATCTCTTCAAGGTTTGGAGAAGGCCCTAGGCCTTGAGGTCCTTCTTGTTCTATGACTTGCTCCATCCCCTCTAGGATTGTCTACAATAATTGGACATAATCCTTGAATATAATAAGGATCAAGATGAGCATATGAGATTCCTACTTGTAGTAGTTCACTCCAATTCTCTTCAATATAGAGCCTACCATTTCTCTTACAAGTGTTCTCATCATGTGATGCACTATTAGTCCTATGTGAAGAAGACAAGTTTTTATTTGATAATGTGTGTGACTTAAAATATTAATATTTTCAAAAAGATAAATCTTTAATACCTTTACAATGATTGTTTATAATATAACTAATTTAGATCACTAGCACCATCCCTGGCAACGATGTCAATGATGAGTGGTGAGTATCCCTTACACCCAACCATATGAATCACACGTGTTCACATGCAATTCAGTCGAATTCTATGGATGGAACTAGTGTGGCATCTACATTGTTAAGCATTGATCATAGGTCATTGTCTTCCCACTTAGAATAGTGGTAGCTTTATCATGTATGGTTTAGTCCAAAGTGCGGCATATGATTATTGATGTTGTGAGGCCTTTAAACTAACTGAATAATCATATAGAAATTCATTATTTAAAATAATTAATAACAATAATATAAATCCTAAATTATCCTAAGGACAATAAGTGTCTATTCCTAGCTTGTCATACAAATCCTAAACTAATGTATCCACTGTTGGGATTACCAAGTGTTATGCTACTCAACAAACCAAGCAATAACGCTACTAAGATTATCAAGTGAATATGTGTTTGCACTCGAAATTGGTCACACTCATTTTTTTGATTCATTAACATGCATGGAAATGTAAATATTAACTAATTACATGGAAAATAAATTGCATTGAAAGTAAATCTATTCTAAGTTAAAGTGTTGCAATGAATAGGAATCAATCTCAATCTTATTACCATTCATGGAATATGTCCAGGTACAATGCCTCTCAAATAGAACATCGTACAACTAACTCAAATTCACACTGTGGGCACTCACTAACTATTCTCTAGGATTACAAAATAAAACTGCAATAATTCGACTATGCTATTGACCAAATGGTGCCAAATATGCAGCAGGTGCTTGCATATTTATAGGCAAATAGAGGCATTGCATTGACGAGGATACATTAATGCATTTAGCTATGTCAATGAGGATGCATTGATGAGGCTTTGTCAATGAGGATGCATTGACAAAGTTTCCCAACATATCAAGTCTCATCACATATCATATCATAGCTACCATAATATACTAAAAGACATTAAGAAAATGATATTTAGTAATGGATATTCAAACTAAAATTTTGCAACTAAAGAAAGATAAAAATGAGGATCCATCTTAGAATTAAGAAGGCACATACAAATACAACTACTTAATCTATCAACAACTAGTCAAAACTATTCAATGATTCCAAAAATAGAAGACAAAATGCTAGGTAGAGGAGGCATCAATAAAAACCACAACTAGAACCAAATAAACAACTCTTTTGATCAAGTTAACATACTTTCAAAACCCTTCAGTGTAATTCAAGTACTACAAATACCATAATTGGAGTAACAACTCAAGTATAGAAAAGTATGAAAAAATCTAAGGAAAATAATGAACACATATCAAAATAATTGAACAACAATATAACTTAAGCTTTCAAAAACCTTAACATCCATTGTATGGGATTTTTCATGTAATATTAAATACTATAAAAAAAATTATTTTGATGAAAAAAACAACTCTAAGCATATATAGAATTTGAATTTCAAGGAATAGCAAGGACAAGAAAATCTTTTCTTGTCAAAACAAAGATAACAATTCTTCACTGTTAAAAGAGATCAATTCTTATTCAATATTAGTTTTAATAAGTGTAATAGCTTTCAATATATTTGGGCAGAAAATACACAATGCACTTCATATACCAATTGAAAACATAATAGAATTAAAGAGACAAAAACTCATCAAAATCCAAGAGGCATTAACTATTAAATAATACATACTTATTGCTAAATTTTGTTTTATCAAAGCAAAGATTCTATAAAATATAAATACAATACTACAAGAAATTTTTCCAAGTTATCACAAATAATAATTTTATAATATTATTTTCAAATGATATTTCTTTTTTCATAACTAAGACAAATCACAATGCAACATTTAGGAACCTTTTGGAGGATCCATATCTTGATTTGTGATCTTGCATAGCTATTGCCTATCAAAGAAAAACCCACCATATACTATAAATGCAAAAGGAAAAGAACCATGGAACATGTTCAAAATAGTCATTACTCTTGAAATTGTCTACAAATAAAAAAGAAATACAATATTCAAAATAATTCAACAAAATATTAGTGATGAGCAGTGGAGTATCCAACACTCAACCATACAAGATATAGGTGTTCATGTAAGATCTCAGTCAAATTCCATGGACAAGGCAATGTAACTATGTAAGTAATTGATTAGAGTTCGTGATCATAGTCTTCCCACATGAGCTAGTAAAATCGATGTGCATGGTTTAACTCATAGTGAAGCATATGATAATGATGTTGTGTTGGCCATATTTCTCCTTGAAAACATGAAGTAAATGAAATATTTTCTAAAGCTACGTAGCATTAAACAAATCTTATCTAACCTATGTGATGAGCATCTAGTCTTGACCTTTCATTCACACCTTAGACTTCATATAACTACTACTGGGATTACCAAGTACCACATGACTGGGCATACCAAGTGATAGTACTATAGATTACCAAGTAGTTACACTTAAGCATTCAAGATTAGTTGTACTCATTCTACTTAACAATAGGAATAGTAAAATGGATAAGAACTAAATCATTAACTAATGAAAAAAATAAACATTAAGCTAATGAAAAACACTAAATTTATTCTAAGTGTAAATAATAAAGACTAAGAGATGCTACAATGATGTAGAGTAATCTCAATCTTTATTTCTGTGCATGAAACATGTCCAAGTACATTTCACTTGAATAAATACTTCGTTCAATTACAAAAAATCACACTGCAGGCATACACTCCTAAGTGCTAAGTGCTAAAATTAAGAAAATAAACTAATAAAATTTCACTAACTATGAAATGAAACTATGCGTGGATGGTGTGCCTAAGTGTTGTATTTATAGGCCTGCACACGTCTACAATATCAAATACACAACATCATATCTTATGCCTCAATATCATGGCTTCAATATCAAATACTCAATATCGTGGCTGAGAAAAAATTCGATTTATCATACCCCCATGAGTAACTAAAAACTTGTCCTCAACTTAAAACAAAATAAGGATGGAGTTCCTTATAAAATTGGGAGGTAGATTCATATAACACTAACTCTTATATACATGACTCTAATGCCGTAGTGAAGTTTACAAAAATGACACATTTCATGACATGGTAACTTTACAAAAAGAACAAAATTGCCAAAGTTGAATGTAGCTCTATGTTATTCCAGGTGGTGATGGTTCTTCCATTGGTTGCTTCCCCTTATCATTAGGCTTTTGAAATCTGTACTGATTGAGGAGCACGTGAAGTATTTCTTCTTTTGTTCTAGGATCATGAAATGTCCATGTTGATGAACCAATGTCTGATGGAATTGGCATGTCCCATGGACATGGCAGCTATGAAAACATTTGGTTTGCTTTGACATACCAAGCTATGAATTGCCTCCTTTCTTCCTCAAATGCTTAGCCTTTCTCTTAATTTATGATAGTTTGATAATCCTCTAGCTAGGTTTGCTACTACATCTTTTTGCATGTGGTAGCTAGCCTTTACTACTTCTAGTTCTAAGGTTGCTACTTGGAAGTTTTGCAAAGCATCTTTTCAATCTACAAAATCTTTCTCATATAAGTCATAGGTGACTACTACTTGCTATTCTAGCTCATTTCTGAGCCTACCTATTGTTAACATGGCCAAGTTAGTGTAACAAAGATTAGCTAACCCCATGCACTCTTTCAAGTTCTCAATATGCAAGTCTATATTTTTCACTTTTACCTGGTGGACAAGGGCATAGTGATTTAGGATGAGTTGCTAATCAGGATTTTGCATTAATATGGAGCTGATTCTACACTTTTCCATTTGGATTTATTTCTTGTTGATTTGTTTGTACATGCCCACTTGGTCTCAAAAGTATTCCTTAAGCTTCTCATGTTTCTTTATCTCGTTTTAGCAAGCATTGATTTCAATTACTAATTTTTTTTCTAATGGTGTGTACCTCCTCCATAAAGAGGGTTATGTTTTCTCTCATGAGGTGGCTCATGTCCTAGTTGACCCTCACTAGTTGTTCCTTTAATTGGTGGGTTCTCTCTTCTAGGATGTTTTTTTTGCTTCTCCACAATGGTCAACCTCTAGTTGTCAACAACAAGTTGCTTATTTTCTTCTTGAACTACAATAAGTGCCTTCACATGTGCATACATCTATGCTTCAACTACAGAGGCATGCCATATTGCTTTCTCCATCTTATCTACCAATTATTTATTCTACTTAATCAATCTACTAAATTACTCTATTCTAAATTACTCAATCTAGTCAGGTGCAACAAATTATGTGGGATCTCTCCTTTTAGCTCTTAGGGCTACAAGCTCTTCTTGTAATTTTAGGACTTTTGCTTCTGCATGCTTTGCCTTTGTTTGGGCCATGAAAAGTTTTCCTTTGGTAGTTATGAATTCATATTGTACTACAGTGACATCACTAGGGATGTCAAAAAGTGTTGTCATTGCTTTTCCTGTATGCAATAGCCTATTAAGCACATCCACATGATCAACGGGAGTCATTGAGGTTCCAACTAACATCTAAGCATCTCTAGCTCCAATTAGATTCACTAGTGGTACAACAAGTACATTGAATGATACTTTAATGTGATCGATGATCATCTTTGCTACTCTTGCTACATCCTAGTGCTGCATTACCATAATTATGGATCCTTCTCTGGTCCCTATCACCACTTGGAATGATGCAGCATTCCCAAAGATCTATTGTGACCATACCTCTCCTCCTAACTACAATGAAATCTATCCACTTGCTAGATCAACTAAAATTGTGAGTCTTATGGTATTGTCAATAACTCTGTATAGATTGGCCTCTTCCCTTATTCTCCAACTGATTGTGTCTACAATCTGCTGTAGATGGCTCATTAATAGTTTATAGTCTTATAGTGATGGCAATGGAACTTATAGTTGTTGCTACCCTTACTGTTGGCTACTAAGAATTTTGGGCTCTCTTGGGAACGTCATTGGTGTATCCCAGGATTTTAACTCACTTGCCCAGCATTCTGATAAGGCAAGGGAATGGAATTGTTGGCTTTCCTACTTTCTTCTTTTCAAATCACCTTTAGATTTCCATGGAGTACATTTGTGCAAGGTTAGCATTATGCTTGCCCATTAGAATTGCACTTCCCTTAGCCACATAAGTTAATAGTCGATTAAGTCCTTTTGTTGGGAACAAATGATAAGTGTTGATTTTAAAGTAAATTCTCTTCTCTAAAGTTAGTTCATTGTAACCTTTATCTTCTTTACCATAAGTTCATTTTTGCCATAACTTTCTGGTTTCAGCATCAAATCGAGTGGATAGATGTGCTGCATGTGCCCCTTTATTGGATATGTTCAAAGCTTTTGCAATTACCTTGACTGAGAATGACACTAAGATTCCTCCAATGTTGACAATAGTACCCTCCTCCTTGTTATGCCAAAACTAATAAGTTTCTCCAAGGCATCATTCACCATTCTGTGATAGGATAGGCCATAGCAATGACGCTTGGAGTTGCATCTATACCACTTCAAGAATAAATTTCATAAATAGGCCAAAGTTCATTTCCATGATCATTGTGGTCAGGATGGATCTTACTTGAATTGCTTGAAGGTAATTTTGTAACAACGTGAGTCATTGTCCTTCAACTTGTGGTTCATTTGCCTCTCCTTGGGCCGATTGTACTGTAGCAAGAGTGTCTTGATAAATGCTAAATAATTATGCTTCTTGCTCCTTTTGTTTTGGTGCTTGGCCTTCATTTCAACCTCTACCTTAGCCTCTCGATCTTTTGCTTACTCCTTATGAAGGTCCTCCTTGTGCTTCTCCTCTTCTTGGAGCCATTAGCAATCATTAAGAATTTAATTACTAAGGTATTTTTATGTATTCTTAGTGGTTTCATACCTTACTCATACCCTTAGTTCATTAAGTTCTTAGTTACTAATATTGCAAAGTTGAAATTTTTTTCAAAAAGTTATCCCATAGGTGTTAATCTCTTGATAACCCTTCACAATTGCTCATTTTGTCCCTATGTATGATGGTTGTTGATCCTTAAGATCATTAATTGAGTGTTTTGACTTTAATATGTTTGATTATTCTTTAAAAATTCCAATTATCTCTTCATACTTACCCTTAAGGTACCTTCTAGGCATTAGAATTTTTCAAAAAATTGGCTTAGACTTTCCTCACTAGCACCCCCCATGACTAAGTTGAGCACTTTGGGATCAAATAGGTTCAAAAATCACGAAAATCGAAGTGATATTGATCGAGTTATGGCTTGGGAAAGCTATGAGGTCAAAGCTTAATTTAAAAAAGAAAAATACAAAAATTTCCTTTAGCTCAAAATGAAAAATGTAAAAAATTTTCCTAAGTCCCCGCATATATAAAGGCTTTAAGTGATCCAACATCAAGGATTTGATATTGATGTGTGCCTGATATTGGAGCCCATGAAAATGCATTTTTCATGAGGATTGGATAGAAAAAATTGACTTCTTTGGATGTTTGGAAGGGTTTAAGATAGCTCAAAAGGTTTGAATGATGAAAATATGCTTATTTTTGTCAAAAATCTATCATTGGAAGTTCATAGAGAAGGAATTTCAAGCTACGAAAGTTTATAAGTTTGGTAAGAAGGGTAAGGAATTCATATTTATAGAATAGAGAGTGTAAGTAATATGGAAAGTGTTTATTGATATTTGAAAGGTTCAAGATGATGTGGAATTGCTTGGTAGGTATAAGATACAACAATTATACAAGTGGGTCCTCCCCAAAGTAAGCTCCAACACTTAATACCCTTATATAACCACACCTAAAAGTGTCCTTAGGCACTTAAGAAGTTGAATGTAATGCATACCTATTTAGCAAAACACACATGTTAGTACCATCAATTTGGAAAATAACACTATGTTACACAAAATCACAAGTTATGACTATTCAAATAATGAGATGAGATGGACTTAGAAGGGATTGCAGAAATCAAGATGTGAGGTGTCTTACCATAGGCATAATGAATTCTTATGTTTTATTAGTGGTTAAAGTAATCATTAATCTTTCTATCCAAGATTCAAACCAAGTTTAGACAACATTCCAGTGACATCGCATCGTTTCATCTCTTGAAATTACAATCATAAGACTATCAATGTTACAAGGGGTACTATCACTTGGCTTATTGTCCAATCAACTTTTATTCATAGCACTTTATTTTTATTTTTAGATTTCTAAGAAGCCACCAACCTTTAGGTATGGGTAACATGTTGATGAACAACAAGGTACCCCTACACCCAACCATATGAATCACAGACGTTCACATGTGATTCGGTCGAATTTCGCAAACTTTAATTACCAAGTACACTAGAACTAAATGGTAAGTTCATGTTTTCCATTTGATGTCTTCCCAATCTCACTTGTGAAATGCAAGTGTATGGTTAAGTGTGACTGGGGCATAAGATTTTTATCATTTTATGTTTTATCAATTTGATTGCCTAAAACAATAATGAAAGTGAGAGTAATTAAATGCTAAGTGAACTATTGTCTAATCTAGCCTAACACAAGTAACTTTCCCCACTTCTTGGACACATCCTAAACTTTGTGTAAATACTGTTGGGTTGTCAAATGCTAACCGTTTCTGAGCTACCAAGTGTCACACGTATGTTCAAAGAGGTTGTGCTTGTGTATTTTAATTAATTGCTTAATTAATCAAAATTAATTGCTAAATGAATAACATTAAATGTGAACTGCATGAAATCACAATGTATAAATGCATAAAGAAAGAAAGTCTCAAGTGCTACAAAGATGAATCACAGAGCTCGTCTTTATTGCCAACACAATGGTGTGTTTAGGTACATCAATGCTTGAATAAAGATTCAATTACACTTAGACCTCCTGCTGCGGGCACTTGGAAAATATTCTAACTCTCGAATGAACAAACTACAAGAATTTTTCTTGACTGAAAAAAAAACTCCTGAATCGTGTGCCCAAGAGCTATATTTATAGGCCCAAGAATACCCCACAATATCGCATACTCAATATCACATCTTGGGCTGTGATATCACGTACCTAATATTGTAGCCACCCCAATATCGGATGGCTGATATTGGGGCTCATGTAAAACACAATTTATCATACCCCCATGACTAAATGAAAACTCGTTCTTGAGTACAAAATAAGAGGAACAAGTTCCTTTCAAAATATATTAGGAGGTATGGAATGTTTGACTGACATGCAAAGTGACACAGGGAAAACAAACAAATACAGAAGTGACCAAGCATACATCATTACAATTGTGTACAAAATTGGGTGTTCATGACAACAACAAAAAAACACCCTTGGATTCAATGGACATCCAATCCCTCTTGGCAACAAAAGAATGAGGGAGCGGTAGAAGAGATCCAGTGGTCATGAACAATCTCTTGTGAGTGATATTGCTGCATCATCCTTGGTGAAGACAATCCTGCTTCTAGTCCATGCTTCCCATGACAATCACAACAAAATTAAGGATTAGTATATAAATTTTAACACATAGTGGTTGAATACCTTGTCTTGTCAATGGTTATACCTAGCTAAGTTGTGATGATAGTAGATTGGTTGCTTGATAATGTTAGTGGTAAAACTAACAAATAGGTTAGGTAAGAGAAGCGGTCCATAAAATTTAGAAAAGCTTAACACAAGGAATACTAAAAAGAGGGTATAGAAATTCACAACAATAAAAAGAAAGAATTCACTAAAAATAGTTGTGAAGATGCACACAATTGGATGGCACTAATGGGGTAAATAAAAAGAATTCGATTGTAAAAATGTCTAAGGTTAAAGAACTTAACTTAATCAAAATCAAAGATATGTAAGTGGGTCCTCCCCAAAGCAGGCATAGGCCTTTTATGCCCTTTCATAACTTCAAACCAAGGAGTCCATGGACTTCGTGGATGATTAATTGTTACGAATGGTTATGTACAAAAACCTAGAAGTAACTGATTGAGAATTTCGACACATCAAACTAGAACATCGAATCAAAACATGAAATTGGCAGTGAGGTGAGACATGAAAAGCATAGATGGATGAGAGAGAGAATGGAATGGAGTTCTTAATTATGGTCACATGAAGTCCCTTGTGGAGTTTGTGATTAAATGACTCAGTAGGATCCATCCTTAGTCCAGACCAAAACCATCTGCTTTCAGTGACTTCACATCAACATTCTAAGACTAGTCCATCCCCTGAGACACAAGAATGCTCCCACAAAACAACCACCATTGTAAATTGGAGAAGAAGTAGGAAGTGAGAAAGGGCCTTGGTTAGAGGAGACAAGACAAATCCCATAACCAATGTTTGTAGCCTTTTTATTTGGTCTAAGAGGTGTGCTTTGAATCCTCATCTTTTTTTATGAGGACCACACCATGTAAGGACTTATACGACTTCCTATTATGAAATGACATGGAATGGTGAGAAGTTCATGAGAACACCCTTGCACACAGGAAAATGGAAAAGCATAAAGAACACCATAGCTCTTTGAAGCCACACCCTGTTTGAACCTTTGACTCTTTCCCAATTCCAAAAACTACACAAGTCATAAATTTATTAAAGTTATATTAATGAAAAATGGACTACACATTTCCAAAACAAGGAAAGCCATAAAGTGTGTGGATGGGTGAATGATGTGGACTCAGTACCTATTACATGAAAAGAAACCATGTCCTAGTTATTAGTAACGACATTCAAAGTCAAAAACCAGACATCAATAATCAAATCACAAATGATACAAACCACCATCGAGTAGCACACTACCATTGTACCTAGCACCTTATTAGCAAAAAGAGTAGAAAATCACACCAAACATGAGAAAATATAAAAGAAGGTAAAAGATATTTAAGAAATATTTTATATACTAACAATGGTGTAAAACAAAAACTTAGAAAAGATCAATAACTTGAAAAACAAAAAGATATAAAACAAAGAATATGAAAAATAAAAAGTTGTAAAACCAAAAATGTATAAAACACAAAGTTGAAAGACTAAGGATCTGCTTAAAGTATCAGTATGGATGGCCATCTCCCCCATGACTATGTTGGAAGGAGGAGATCTGAAACATCTTACGAGGTGTCTATTGAGTTAGTTGGCTTGGGCTCATGGAAATGTTTCAGTTATTGGATGTTGACTAATTGCTTCTTGTCTGGGTTGTTGGGTTTATATATGATCATGGCCCTAGATGGAAAAGTATCTTTGATAATGTAAGGTCCTTCCCACAACATTTGAAACTTGGTTTGTTGAGGTACTTGTGCAGGATTCCAGTAGAGAACCTTGTCTCCTGGTTGAAACTTAACTTTTCTTATTTTGAGGTCATGGCATTTCTTGTTGAATGCCTTATGTACTTTGTTGGATGACAAGGTCATTAATCAATTTTCATCTAGCAAGTTGAGGTTCATTAATGTTTCCTTTTATGCTAGACTTAGATCCATGTGAAGGTCACAAGCTATAGAGAGTGTATGGAGCTTGGATTAAATGGGCAGTGTTGGTAGTTTTCTGTACATGAGCTCATAGGGAGAATAACCTATGGTAAGCTTCTATGTGGAGTGATAGCCCCAAAGGGCCTCGTTTAGTTTGGTGCTCCAGTCTCTTTGGTACTTGCTAATACTACATGTTAAAATTTTCATATTCTCCTAATTAGCGACTTCAGCTTGACCATTGGCTTGAGGGTGATAAGGTGTTATGAGTTTGTGCTCAACCCCCAAGCATTGCATAAGTTTTCAGAAAGTGGCACCTATGAAATGAATTTCATTGTCAGAAATTAATGCATGAGGCATACCAAACCTATTTATGATGTTCTGTTGTACAAACCAAGTAGTAGTAGTTGATGTATAGTTGATGAAGGTTGCTACTTCTACCCACTTAGTGTAATAGTTAGCCGCAACTATTATATACACCTTTGCATTTGACATAGGCATGATGGGACCTGATGAAGTGTCATTAAGTCCTACGTCGACTAGGCCGCGTTGACGCAGGCCCATTGACATGCCTTCCACGTCAACGTGGGCCCATCGACGTAGCCTTCCTGCATCAACGTGGCCCTGTTTACACAACCACCTTTCTCAGCCTATAAATAAGAGGGCCTTCCGCCTCATTTAGGCATCTTTCAGTTAGTTGTAGCGAAGCTCTTGCAATTTGTTCTCATAGGAGATAGAATATTTTCCAAGTGCCTGCAGCAGGTGTAAGAAAAGTGATCGGCTCTTTATTTGAGCATTGATGTATCTGAGCCCATTGGCGTAACGGCAATAAAGATGAACTATTCAAGCATTCCTTGCAGCATTTGGACTTAGCTATTTTATGCATTCAGTAGTTTAATATATTTATGCTTTGTTAGTTACATGTTAATTACTTAAGTTTCTATTATTATTATCTTAACTACTATTGTTCATTCGTAGTTTGTAAAGGCCATAAGTACGACCATATTGAACGTAAATCAAACACTTGGTAAACCCAGTGATGCTTAACATCTAGTAGCCTAGAAGTGTTAGGAGATGCTCAGAACGTGCTTGGAAAATGGGACCAGATACTTATGCTAGGAATAGTTAGAATGCAAGTTAGGATAATTAGAGATTAGATAATAGTTTATTCCTTACCTTTCATACCTTAAATTAGCCGCCAAAAGATATGCAAAAAGCTATAAAAATCATTATCCCTAGTCTCACTTAACCATCGTAAATGGAACATCATAAGTGAGGTTAGGAAGACAATGACCGTTCTAACCCAGAGTTTCACTGGTTAGAGTCTGGTGTATGTTAAGTACTTACAGTCTACAGAATTTGACCGGGTTGCGTGTGAATGCTCGTGATTCATATGGTTGGGCATAGGGGTACCTAGCAGCTCATCATTGGCACCGTTGTCGGGGATTGTTAAGTGTTACATGCATCATCTAACCTTAGTGAAATTATCATTCAACTCATTGGAACGGACCCAGGATAGAAATATTTACGCATGCTAGGAAAATTAAAAATAAATATTAAGGTACATCGATTATGTGGACCATCTAACGTCCAGCATGTCTTCTCACAGGAAGGAGATATCCATCCCATCGGTGCCATAAGAGTGTCAGGTGATGTACAAGCATCATGATGAGTATGTCCCTAATTTCACATTCATCCTACATCAGGATGAGCATCTACGATGGTGGGACATGGAGGGCAATATTGTAGACTCTCTCGACCGATAGGCTCCTGTGATGCTATTTCACAATATTGGCAAATTGGGCATCCAGAACCTTGGAGTGGAGTATGTCATGGATGACCATGACTACCGAGACTATTGTCCCATTGAGGCTCAAAGAGCAAGAGATTAGTAGCAGGCAGACAGATATGAACAGCTGAAGAGGAAACAATTCAATAACCCCTTATTCTCGCAAGGGCTGCCAGACGATGGAGATCCCATCTTTCATGACACCCATTCAACCGAACTTCCCCTGGGGCACTAGGTCCTCCAATCCATGATTCATTCCAAGCATCTAGATGGCCAAGATTCCCAATGGGATGGAGGTTCACATAGCAAGGATGAATAGGACGATCAGGATCATCATCGAGGTAGAGGAAGAGATCCCTCTCCTTCTTCTCCATCCTCTCGCTCTCCTTCTCCTTCATCCAGCTCAGGCTCTAATCATAACTGAGATAGGAGGAAGCAAAAGGATGGGGGCAAAAAGGTTCAGAAGGATCAGAAGGAGAAACACTAGGAAACACGTGAGCCATCACGTGATGCTCGCTGGCATGAAAGGAGAGATAGCCGGAATTGTCACAGACGTCATGGTCCTCAGCAGGACTATGATTCAGATGAGCCATTGTTGGCTACCCGGAGTATGCTCCAGATCTCTAAGGCAGTTCAAATTCCTAGTAGGCACATAAAGGATAGCCAGATCAAGCATGTTGATATGAGCAACATCCCCATATTTGAAGGGAGATACAACTGTGATCCGTAGACCCACCAGCAGACGTTCCATGATGCCTACACCCTACAAAACATTGACAATGACTAGCAAAGGCTGAAGCTATCCCCTCACACACTCATCAAAGAAGCTAAAAGTTGGTATCGGTCCTTGGAGCTGGAATCAATCAGAAGATGGAGTACGATGCTTGAAATTTTCAATGACAAATATCAAACGTACTCCAAAGTGGCAAACCTGAGATGGCAAATCCAAGGTTAGAAACAAGGAAATCATGAACCCTTGGATGCTGCCATGAGTAGGTACTACTTGTTGTTGCATCGGTGCCCTTGTCATGATTACTCTAAGAGGGAATAGCTTCACCACATCATTGATGGGCTCCATTTTGAAATGTGAAATATCCTTGGCGTGTACGCCCAAGGGCGATTGTCAAAGCTAAGGGTCCATCAGTTGCAACGCCTCATTGAATAGGTAGCCAAGAAGGAAGGAGAACTCAGAAAAAAGGAGAGTGCAGAAGAATTCAACCGGGATCCTTCCCTCAGAAAAAGGGAAGTCCATTTTTGTGATGAGGAGGAAGAGTCATCGCTGGAAGCAGCGGTAAACCGAAAGACTTTACCGTTACAAAAGTTCACATCTAAAATTTTGGCAAAGGTTGATAAGATGTGGGACTCTTTGGATGAAAGGGTTCAAAGCGTGTTGAAAATCGTAGAGGAGTCCAAAGCACAAGGTAATGACCGTGATCAACGCAGGAAGAAGGAAGCTGAACGTGCCCAATATAAGGGAAAGGGCAAGGTTGCTGTAGCAAAGCAGGTTGCAGACTTTGACACCGAGGAGGAAGATGAATGTGGCATATGCCAATATGAACATCCTACGGGATGTTGTCCTATGGTGTCACATCTTCAAGAGTCTGGGGTGTACGCATTAAACCCCTACTTGGCACAAAGGCAAACACCCCAAAGGCTGCCTTATCCACAAGGCAATTCTAGGCGATTCCACTAGCAGCAGCAAGGATACTATCCAAGTGGATTACCACCGTAATTGTATGAATACTTCCAATAGTGGCAGCACCCAAAAACATGGGGGATGCCACCTCCAAGGCAGCAGTACCCTTACAAACAGCCAGATCCTTATGGGTACTATGTTCAGCAACCGGTCTCTCTAAGGGACTCTTCTAGCCATGTGGCCTTTCAAAGTCATTACCACCCCTCGGAGTATTTTTGCCCTCAATCTCCATCACCTCGAGGGGAAAACCCACATCTCTTATACCCTCCATCACCTTCTCCTACCACTCCTCCATCACATCCCACTCAACTGCCACCTGCAGCTTCGATGCAAGGAGAGATATCACCACAGCCGCAGCAACGAAATGCTACGAGGGCTGTTAACTTACAACCGGCACCTCAGCCGAGTGGATCGGAATCCAAACCACTGAAACGTCCCTTTTTCAACCCAACACTTTGAACATACCCTCGCATACACATGTGGCCTATGCCTTTGAACCTACAAGCGCCTCCATTATTCCACCGCCAGAGTAGCCTCCAAGCCAATAGCAACAACACTCCAATGTCCAGACGGTCATGCACATGCATGCTGTGACCGACTAGATCAAAGCAGGTCACCTTCCCCAAAAATTGAATAATTCGGGAAGCCCCCTCATCTATCTTTAGGTGGTAGGGAATGAGCCATGCAAAGCTCTTCTAGACTTAGGATCAAAGGTCAATTTGATCTCTCATGATATGTACAAAAACTGGAACCTACCCCCGCTAAAGAAGAGAAACATTCGGCTTGAGTTGGTAGACCAGTCCATCACCATTCCCTTGGGATTGGTAGAGGACATTGTGACCACCGTTTGTGGGTGGTCCTACCCTATTGATTTCTTGGTCATCCGTGTAGAGAACTGCAAGGGGAACTTATCAATCATCATGGGAAGGGCCTGACTAAGCACGGTGGACGCACGACTAGGCCTCCGCAATCTATCCCTTGAAATTTCCAAGGAAAATCCTTTCAAGAAGGTCGAGAAGAAACACGTTCCATTCATTGCATACAATGACTCAAGGTGCAACTGTGTGCAATAATTATGGTCCACTAAGCGGATATCCCTTTAAGCATGCAGCCAATGTATCGAGGAATCACCTGTTCAACAATTCCTGTACATAGTAGCCACTAACCAAGAAGGCACCCAGTGGCTGACAGCTAACACTAGCAGCATATTGTGCATGAAACCATTAGAGGGGCTTGTACAAGCCTACATTGATAGTAGAGATGAAATGGAAGAGATTCATCAATAATTCATCACTGTTGATGACCAAGATGATTGGGGACAACTAGAAATCCCTAAGAGCTTCAAATAAGAGCCCCTGGAGTTAAAGTCTTTACCGGCTCACTTAGAGTATGCATTTTTGCAAAATGGATCATTAATGCCACCCTTACTCCAGAACAGAAGAAGAAGTTGTTGGAGGTGGTAAACAAATGGGCTGCTACATTCGCATGGTCATATCCTGAGTTGACTAGAGTTGATCCTAGGGTTTGCTAGCATCAGATCTATCTTGACCCTTCCATGAAGCCATGACGACAGCCACAAAGATGGTTGAATCCCAAATTGAAGAAGGTTGTAAAAGATGAAATCGAACAGTTGCTAAAGGCGGGATTTTTTATTCTGTCACCGATAGTGAATGGGTTAGCCCACTCGTTATCGTGCCCAAGAAAGGTGGCAAGTGGAGGGTCTGTATTGATTTCTGGTTGCTCAATAAGGCACCCTTCAAGGACCACTTCCCGCTCCCAATTGTGGACCAGGTGTTGGATACCATAGCTGGGCACCACTACTACAGCTTTTTGGATGGTTATAGTGGTTATAACCAAATCCAAATAGCACCAAATGACTAGGCCAAAACTACTTTCACGAGTCCATGGGGGACTTTCACATACAAGAAGATGCCCTTTGGCCTGTGCAATGTGCCTGCTACGTTCCAACGCCTTGTCCTAAGCATTTTTCAGCAACAAATTGGCAATGGTGTAGAAGTCTTCATGGATGAATTCTCCACCTATGGAGCCACGTTTGAGCAAGCCTTGGACCATCTTGAGTAGGTTCTCAAACGGTGTGTAGACACCAATTTGCGGCTCAATTGGCAGAAAATCCATTTGATGGTCCAAGAAGGCATTATGTTGGGGCATCGCATCTCACAAACAAGGATCAGCGTAGATCCTAAAAAGATCAATGTTATCCAAGGAATCACCCACCAACCAAGTACCATCAAAGATGTTCGATCATTCCTTGGACACACTGGTTACTACCGATGATTCATTGAAAACTTCTCGAAGATCGCTAAGCCGTTGGTAGAGCTGACAAAGAAGGTCGCTTCGTTCATCTAGACCAAGGAGTGTGAATCTGCATTCCAAGTGCTAAAACAAAAACTCGTAGAAACTCCAGTTCTACGAGCCCCTAATTAGTCCAGACCCTTTCACATTATGACGGATGCATCCAACTTCGTCATGGGAGCCATGCTTACACAATGTGATGAGCAGAAACGTCCTTATTATATCCACCATGCAAGCCGTAGTATTATGGGTGTTTAGTTGAACTACACCACCACTGAAAAGAAGTTGATGGTAGTGGTGTTTGCCTTGGACAAATTCTGGCACTATGTGCTCGGATATGAGGTGTTCGTGCATACTAACCATAGTGCTATCTGGTTCCTAATGAACAAACCAACGGTGAGCCCCAACATTATCCGGTGGCTGGTGATTCTTCAGGAGTTTGATCTTACCATGGTAAATGGAAGGGGACTAAGAATGTGGTTGCTAACCACTTGTCTCAGTTGCAATGGGATGACGTAGAAGAGGAGGAGCCCTTATCTAACCAATTTCCAAATGAACTCCTCTTCACAGGCGTGGTTGATCCTCAAGAAACCAAGGAATCCCCTTGGTTCAACCGCATCCTCACCTACCTCACAACCCAGGAGCTGCTTAAGGAGTGGAATCATCGGCACAAACAACAGTTTCTCCATAAGGCCAAGCATTTCATGGAAATCAAAGATCACCTTTACAAGGTGTGCATAGATGGCTTGGTTCGATGGTGTGTCCCTGATGATGACATGCTTCGCGTCCTCTAGGATGCTCATGAGGGCCCTTGTGGGGGCCACTATGCAGGACGCCGCACTACCATTAAGATCCTACTTGCAGGGTATTATTGGCCCACTATCTTTAGGGATGCACAATGGTTCACTTGCTCCTGCAAATGATGCTAGAGGGACAGTGGGATGATAGCACAATTAGAGGGACCTCAACAGTGGATCCAGCCACTAGAGCCCTTTGACATTTGGGGTATCGACTTCATGGGACCCGTCACACCCCTGTCCAACGGAAAGGCATATATCATCATCACTGTGGACTACTGCACAAAGTGGGTTGAAGCAGCAGCCATCGTCGATTGTTCTTCCAACACCACCGCATGATTTGTCCAACAACAAATCATTAATAGGCTTGAAGTGCCACGTGCACTCATTTTTGATAATGGAACTCACTTTACGGGTGTCACTTTTCGAAAACTCATGCAACGCTTAGGGGTAACACATAAATTCACAACTCCCTATCACCCCCAAGCCAACGGGCAAGCCAAAGTCACTAATAGGGAGATCACCAAGATCCTTACAGAAACCATCAGCAAATACAGGAGGGATTGGATCACTAAGCTTAACGATGCCCGATGGGCCTATCGCTCCACTTGGAAACTTCCTATAGGGTACTCTCCCTATGAGTTAGTGTACAGAAAGTTGCCAACACTTCCCATTCAGGTTGAACTCTGCACACTATCCACTGCCAGTGACTTAGGCCTTGACCTACCACTAGCACAACGTGAACGACTGATCAATCTAAGTGTGCTAGATGAGAACCGATTAGTGGCCCTATCCTCCAATGAGATCCACAAGGCCTACAACAAAAAATGCCATGATCTTTGGATTCGAAAGGTCTCATTCAGATGTGGTGACAAAGTACTGTATTAGAACCCCTCACATGTATCCCAACCGACCAAGTTTCAAACATTGTGGAAGGGACCTTACATTATCTCTAAAACCTTCCCATCTAGGGCCTTGCTCATCCACAAACCTGCGGACCCCACCAGAACACAGTTAGTCAACCACCAATAACTGAAACCTTTCCACGAACTCCACTCAATCAATGCAACCAACTCTTCATCGCCTAGTCAACCATGCTCCATTTTTTGCATCTCCTTCTTTCCACCCAGTTTTGGGGGAGACCATCATCCCTGCTGATCCATTCCACTACACCCCTTTCCATTTTGTCATTTTTTATTTTACACTTTTTTTGTTTTACACTTTTTTGTTTTTCACCATTGTTTATACATTTGCCACTTCTTTGTACATTTTTTTCTTTCTTTACTTATTTTTCATTTCTTTATAAATGTTTTCCCTTTTTGCGTAATTGCTAATCTGTTGTCTTATTGTCTTTAAATATTTGGCGCGGATGGTTTTCGTTGTGATGGGTAATGTACTCTCATCTACCTAATTGTCTAGTTTCTGCCCTCGCATGGTTCCTTTTTGGACTTTACGCCTACCTTCCACTCATAAAATCGGTAGTGAGTTCACGTCATCCACCCATTCACCCACTCCATGGTTTCCATTCTGTTGAGCACATGCAACCCCTTACCTTAACAACATTTTAATTAATGTGTGATTTGTATAGTTTTTAGATTGAGGGATGGCCCAATGGTTTGAATTGGATGTGACTTCAAGGGGAACGCTTTAGTCGTTGTTCTGTTCTGTTCACTAGGTTGCCGATGTGTCTTTACGGATTTCCTCCCACTCCAAGTCTCTCTCCACGAAAGCTTCTAGGCAGTCCGACCTTGCATGGTGTGGTCCTCACTGAAAAAATTCAAAAATTCAAAAAAAAACACGAAAAAAAAACACACAAACAAAATAAACAAATAAAATGAGGATTCAAAGCATACCCCTTGGTCAGATGCATGCAAACACGCATGGGACTTCGCATGGTGTGGTTCCCTCACACAAAACAAAAGAAAAACGAATCGCAGGGGAATTCAAAGCACACCCCTTAGACTGCCTCTCACGGGCCACACACACTAGTTATGGGACTTCCTTGGTCCCCTCTAACTTTGTCCCATTTCACTTCCTTCTTCTCATGTTTGTTGGAGTGGAGGTTCTCTAGGAGGTCATTCTTACTTCCTTGGGGATGGCCAAGACTTCGTCTATTGCTGCGATGTCACTGAATGCAGATGGTTTTGGGTCTGAACTTTGAAACAGTTCTATCGGGTCACTTAACCACATCTCCACATGGGGTTTCCTATGATCGACAAACGGAATACCATTCTCTCATCTCTCTTTTCATCCCATTCTCTCCGCCACTCACCTCACTACCTGTTTTATGTCATGAAAGTGTGTCGTGGTATCCATGGACTTTCCATGCCTTGGTGGGATCTCTTAGGTCGGAGTCTTACCTAGTGAACACCATTTCTTGGCCTTAGGGCCCACAGACCCTGGTGTTGAGGGCTATGCAAGGGCTACTAAGGCTATGACCTGCTATGGGAAGGACCCACTTGCATTTCCTTGGTCCCGCTTGTTAAGTCTCTCTTCCTTTGGATTTCATGGTTGACTAGTTTTTGGGTTCCATCGCTCGATTTATTCCTCGTGGAGTTCTTTTTGAGTCTTGTTCTCCTCTTTTTGTCTCTTTTTCGTATTTAATTCTCTTCCTCATGTCCTTAGCTATATTCATGCCTTTCACGTGCTTCAACTGCCTCAATTTGGAGTTTCAAATTCATCATTTTGGGCTTTTTATGGGTTGGTCAACGCTGGTCAACAGGTGAACACCCCTGCGTTGACGAGTACCCATCGATGCAGTGACTACATATACGCGGCCCCGTTGACACAGCATCTAATCCCTATATATACCCCATTGCACTTCTTCATTTTTCATCATTTGGAGTCCAAATTGAGGGGAGTTTTTGCCATTTTTTCTACCTAACCTTTCCCAACGCACCTACATTCCATCACGAGTCCTCATCAATCGATCCTTGCCCTTTTAAGCCACCGGAGGTATGCTCTCAGTTGTGGGGGGTGATGCCTTTGTGAAACTAACTATAACTAATTGATTGATTAATTAGTTTGTTAATTACGAAAACTTTGGCCCTAACCCCTAACTTAACGCTTCGAGAAACTTAATGGTGTGCCTATTGCATTAACATAACTTGGTCAAACTGAGAAAGTATATACGGACCATCTTAAACTACTTATGAACGGTCTAACAGACGGTTATGTTTGATTGCAGATGGCACCCAAACTAAGGCACCCAAGGGACGAAGGACTGTCTCAACCAAGGGACAAGCATCCATGCACGGGAAGGGGACGAGGTGTGCAACAGCCAGAGTATGCGGAGGGCTCTCATGCAACTGGGCCCTTCGACGAAAGACCTGAGGTGGAATCTATTCACTAGATTCCTGAAGAGGAGATTCCCAGTGTGCAATCGCTAGGGGATGAGACTCCTGGGATAGCATCACAGCTTGAGGTCACCTTGACCCAAGCCTGCCTTGATGCTATCATGCTACGCGAGGTGCAACGGATAGTCTTCTAAGAGTTAAATTTTGGACCATTCCTCAAGAACACTCTAGAAGACGTGAGGCTCCAATTGCAAACCTCTCCGATGTGGCCAATCATCACAACCATCGGTGAGTGGTACTTAGGAGAAACCTATCTCTTCTAGACGAATTGGAAACCAGGGTCAAGAGTAAGAATCAAAGACATTTATGTCTCTTACTCTTCAGAAGCAATAGTGCAAGCTCTGGGGTTGCCTGAAATTGGGGCAGATGTGGCAGAAATTCCAAAGTAGGCCGACCCAGAGGTGAAGGCACAATGGATCCAACAATGCTACAGGGTAGAGCGCAAGGAATTCGGCTCCTTGACCATGGCGAAGAGAGTATACTCCAAGATAGCGTCTTACCATTTGAATCCAACGGTAAGACCCAGCAAAATCACAGCCTTCTTCGCTTGTGCGTGTGCCGCCTTGAGTGGGAAATTTCCCATGAGTCTTCCACAACTGTTGTTTCTAGAAATTGAAAAACGGTTTGAGGAGAACGAACGTGGAAGAAGAGCTCTCCCCTTTCCCTGCCTAATCCGAAAGTTATGTAAATGGGCAGGGATAGCACGATACTCTAATGATATCATCCAGCACACCCCAACTGCCTCATGGCGAGAAATGATGAAAGATAAAATGCCTACCGCCACACAGACAGAGGAGGAGTAGCAACCACCTCCACCACCTACACAAACAACGCAACCGAGCTCACAAAACATAGCAGAATACCTCCGTGAGATCCAGGAAATGCTCTTGAGCCAGCAAGGGCAATTTGGCAGGACTGGTGAAGGAGAAGATCCTTCGGTCTATCGCCTTGCCATGAGCCACCTGGAGTAAGTGGCTTACTCAGTTAGCTTGCTTGAAAAGGTAGGATGATATTCTTCACTGCTCGAGCACAAGTTCCAACCAAAACAGATCCAAGCATCCGAGATGTATCAACATCAACCCAACAGTTATTCCCCGAAATCTCAGGGAATGTTGCTACCTTCTAGGTCTGCTTGGAAGATGGTGAAGGGGCGACAGTCCTGGTGATGCAGCACCAAGGACAAGAAGTTACAGTTGAAGTGGTTTTTGACACAATCGCTACCGCTCTCAATGCACCGACAACACCTGTACCAAACATTCATGGACTACAAGATGTACAGGTGTCTGCCGGAACCTCGCGTAGCTATATTAACGTAGCCCAACATGAAGTGCTTTTGGACCAACTAGTGGGAACCAAGCAACTCCATCTGGATGTCTTCGACCTTTCAGACAACATTACTGCAACCCAGTCGGAACTGCTCTCGGCAAAGGGTAAGAGCCTTGTTTTGGAAGGGAAACTTGAAGCTGCTCAAGTCACTTTTTAGTGCTTGGCAACTAAGGTAGCCTAATTAAGATCCCAGCTTGCCAATCTAGCCATCCTCAACTGCGAAATCACCAGAGATGAAGCTTTTTAGCAACTTCAGCTTAAACTCCAGGTTGTTGAGGATGAGCGAGAGATAGTGATCCTCGACGATTCCATAGCAGATGCCCGAGCGTATCACTTAGAGAAGGACTTGGCAGAGGTTCGCTAGGAGAACGTGCAGCTGACTGTGGAAGTTCATCACATGTGTAATGTTGGTGCAGAGAATGAACACATGAAAGATTTTATCCACCAACAGTAGGAGAAGCTAGCTAGGGTGAACGCAGACATAAGAAGGTTGGCAGCTGAAAATTGAAATCTATCAATGGAGGAGGTTTGGGCATTACGACAGAAGTCTGCAATCAAGATTGCTGCTTGAAAAAATGAGGCCCTGAAATTCAAAAAAGTCAAAAATCATTATAGGGACTAAGTGGGATTGTAGAAGGAGGTAAACAAGAAGCACATTCAAGTCACCAAGGCCAAGATGAACCAAGCGCTCTAGCAGCTTTGAGAGGGAGGCGATGTATGGTCATCTATCTATGATGGGTTGAATGCCTACAACAAAGCAAAAATTTGCCTAAAGGAGCTACAGATTGAGGAAATGACAGAATACATGGAATTGGCCAACCTTCGATATGCAAGCCTGGCTATGCTCACAGCTAGGAGACCATGGTCAGAGTTAGAAAAGTAAGTGGCCACCTCGTATTCCTTATACGAGGGTGAGTTCCAGGTGCATAAGGCAACAAAACAAAAACTGGCAACAGCAAACACAGAACTCGAGGTCCTCCACCCAAGCTTTGAAGGACAATGCACAGTCGTGGAGGACTTGGCCCGAAGAATGAATGACTACCAGCAGCAGCAGGCATCAATCCAAGTGTTCGACATTGAACACAAGCAATTCATAGCCTGGTTTGTCAATTTAAAACAACTCTTTCGAACGCTGCCATGCCCTTGGGAAGTTCCAGCTCTAGCACACATTGGAGAAGCTGCCTGGACCGTGAACAACCCCAGAAGCAAAGAAGAAAACATGAGGGCTTTCTTGGAGGCTTTTTGGCTACCTCTAGAAGTTGCAGTTGCCACTGCGCAACCGTCATTTGCACTGCCACCAACGCATGGGCCAGAGGCTAGAGAAGGTCTGTCAGAACCACCACCCCTAGGGATGGTGTGATCTTCTCTAGCAATTTTGTGCATCATTCTACACAGCAAAGGCTCCACAACCAACCAGCTGTTCAATTTTTTCTCTGAACACCGCCATTTTTGTAATTTGTTCTCCTCTGTAACTCGAGCACTTGGTCAAATTCATGTGTATCATGTACGTGTTTTAGTTATGTGTCTTCCTAATAAGAATCCATACCTTCCAAATTGTAAAGTAACTCGAGGACGAGTTTTTGCTCAGTTGTGGGGGTATGATGAAGTGTCATTAAGTCTTGCGTCGACTAGGCCATGTATACGTGGCCACGTCGACGTGGGCTCATTGATGTGCCTTTCACATCAACGCGAGCCCATCGACGTAGCCTTTCTGTGTCGACGTGGCCCCGTTTATGATGCGACCTTTCTCGGCCTATAAATAAGAGGGCCTTCCACCTCATTTAGGCATCTTTCAATTAATTGTAGCGAAGCTCTTGTAGTTTATTCTCGTAGGAGATACAATATTTTCCAAGTGCCCGTAGCAGGTGTAAGAAAAGTGATCGGCTCTTTATTTGAGTGTTGATGTATCTAAGCCCATTGGCTTGACAGCAATAAAGACGAACTATTCAAGCATTCCTTGCAGCATTTGGACTTAGCTATTTTATGCATTCAATAGTTTAATATATTTATGCTTTTCTAGTTACATGTTAATTACTTAAGTTTCTGTTATTATTATTTTAACCGCTATTGTTCATTCGTAGTTTATAAAGGCCATAAGTATGACCGTCTCGAACGTAAATCAAACACTTGGTAAACCTAGTGACACTTACCAGCTAGTAGCCCAGAAGTGTTAGGAGATGCTCAGAACATGCTTGGAATATGGGACCAGATACTTATGCTAGGAATAGGTAGAATGCAAGTTAGGATAATTAGAGATTAGATAATAGTTTATTCCTTATCTTTCATACCTTAAATTAGCCGCCAAAAGATATGCAAAAAGCTATAAAAATCATTAGCCTTAGTCTCACTTAACCATCGTAAATAGAACATCACAAGTGAGGTTAGGAAGACAATGACCGTTCTAACCCAGAGTTTCACTGGTTAGAGTCTGGTGTATGTTAAGTACTTACAATCTACAGAATTCGATCGGGTCACGTGTGAACGCCCGTGATTCGTATGGTTTGGCGTAGGGGTACCTAGCTGCTCATCATTGGCACCGTTGCCAGGGATTGTTAAGTCTTACATGCATCATCTAACCTTAGTGAAATTATCATTCAACTCATTGGAACAGACCCAGGATAGAAATATATATGCACGCTAGGCGGATTAAAAATCAATATTAAGGTACATCGATTACGTGGACCATCTAACGTCCAGCATGTCTTCTCACAAGAGGGAGATATCCACCCCACTGGTGCCACAAGAGTGTCAGGTGGTGCACAAGCATCTCGATGAGTACATCCCTGATTTCACATTCATCCTACATCAAGATGAGCATCTATGATGGTGGGACATGAAGGGCAATATTGTACACCCTCTTGACTGATCGGCTCTTGCGATGCTATTTCACAATCTTGGTAGATTGGGCATCCAGAACCTTGGAGCAGAGTATGTCATGGATGACCATGACTACCAGGACTATCGTCCCACTAAGGCTCAAAGAGCAAGAGATCAGCAGCAGGCAGATAGATATGAACAGTTGAAGGGGAAACAATTTAGTAACCCCTTATTCTTGCAAGGGCTACCAGATGATGGAGATCCCATCTTTCATGACACCCATTCAACCGAACTTCGCATGGGGCAACAGATCCTCCAATCCATGATTCATTCCAAGCATCTAGGTGGCCAAGATTCCCAAGGGGATGGAGGGTCACATAGCGAGGATGAACGGGATGATCAGGACCATCATTGGGGTAGAGGAAGAGATCCTTCTCCTTCTTCTCCATCCTCTCGCTCTCCTTCTCCTTCATCCAGCTCAGGCTCTGATCGTAACCAAGATAGGAGGAAGCAAAAGGATGGGGGTAAAAAGGTTTGGAAGGATTGGAATGAGAAACACAAGGAAACACGCAAGCCATCGCATGATGCTCGTCGGCATGAAAGGAGAGATAGCCAGAATTGTCACAGACGTCATGGTCCTCAACAGGACTATGATTCAGATGAGCTGTTGTTGGCTATCCAGAGTATGTTCTAGATCTCTAAGGCAATTCAAATTTCTAGTAGGCACATAAAGGATAGTCGGATCAAGTGCCTTGATATGAACAACATCCCCAGTTTTGAAGGGGGATACAACTATGATCTGTAGACCCACCTGCAGGCGTTCCATGACACTTGCATCCTGCAAAACATTGACAATAACTAGCAAAGGCTGAAGCTGTTCCCTCGCACATTCATCAAAGAAGCTGAAAGTTGGTACTGGTTCTTGGAGCTGAAATCAATCAGAAGATGGAGTACGATGCTTGAAATTTTCAATGACAAATATCAAACGTACTCCAGAGTGCCGAACCTGAGATGGCAAATTCAAGGCTGGAAACAAGGGAATTATGAACCCTTGGATGCCGCCATGAGCACGTATTACTCGTTGTTGCATCGGTGCCCTGGTTATGGTTACTCTCAAGAGGCACAGCTTCACCACATCATTGATGGGCTCCATTTTGAAATGTGAAAGACCCTTGGCATGTACGCCTAGGGGCAACTGTCAGAGCTAAGGGCCCATCAGTTGCAACGCCTCATTGAACAGGTGGCCAACGAGGAAGGAGAACTCGGAAAAAAGGAGAGTGCAGTAGAATTCAATCGAGATCCTTCCCTCAGAAAATGGGAAGTCCATTTTTGTGATGAGGAGGAACAATCATCGATGGAAGCAGCGATAAATCGAAATACTTTGCCGTTACAAAAGTTTATATCTAAAATTTCGGCAAAGGTGGATAAGATGTGGGACTCTCTAGACGAAAGGGTCCAAAGCATGTTGAAAATTGCAGAGGAGTCCAAAGCACAAGGTAATGACCATGATCAATGCAGAAAGAAGGAAGCTGAACGTGCCCAATATAAGGGAAAGGGAAAGGTTGTTGTAGCAGAGCAGGTTGCAGACTCTGACACCGAGGAGGAAGATGAATGTGACATATGCCAATATGAACATCCTAAGGGATGTTGTCCTGTGGTGTCACATCTTCAAGAGTCTGGGGTGTACGCATTAAACCCCCGCTTGGCACAAAGGCAAACACCCCAAAGCTTACCTTATCCACAAGGTAATTCTAGGTGATTCCACTAGCAACAACAAGGATACTATCCAAGTGGAGCACCACCGTAATCGTATGAATACTTCCAACAGTGGCAGCACCCAAAAACATGGGGGATGCCACCTCCAAGGCAGCAGTACCCTTACAAACAGCTAGAGCCTTATGGGTACTATGTTCAGCAACCAGTCTCTCCAAGGAACTTTTCCAGCCATGCGGCCTTTAAAAGTCATTACCACCCCCCAAAGTATTTTCGCCCTCAATCTCCATCACCCCAGGGAGAAAACCCACATCTCTTATACCCTCCATCATGTTCTCCTGCCACTCCTCCATCACATCCCACTCATCTGCCACCTGCACCTCCGATGCAAGGAGAGATATCGCCATAGCCGCAGCAATGAAACGCTACGAGGGTTATTAACTTACAACCAGCACCTCAACCGAGTGGATCAGAACCCAAACCATTGAAACATCCCTTTTTCCAGCCCAACACTTTGAACATACCCTCACATACACTTGTGGCCAATGCCTTTGAACCTACAAGCACCTCCACTATTCCACTGCCAGAGCAGCCTCCAAGCCAACAACAACAACACTCCAATGTCCAGATGGTCATGCTCACACATGCTATGACCGACTGGATCAACGAAGTTCATCTTCCCCAAAAATTGACTAATCTTGGAAGCCCCCTCCTCTATCTTCAGGTGGCAAGGAATGAGCCATGCAAAGCTCTTCTAGAATCAGGGTCAGGGATCAATTTGATCTCTCATGATATGTACAAAAACTAGAACCTGCCCCCACTAAAGAAGAGCAACATTCAGCTTTAGTTGGTAGACCAGTCCATTACCGTTCCCTTGGGATTGGTGGAGGACATTGTGACCACCGTCTATGGGTGGTCCTACCCTATTGATTTCCTGGTCATCCGTGTAGAGAACTATAAGGGGAACTTCCCAATCATCATGGGAAGGGCCTAGCTAAGCACGGTGGACGCATGACTAGGCCTCTGCGATCTATCCCTTGAAATTTCCAAGGAAAATCCTTTCGAGAAGGTTGAGAAGAAACGCGTTCCATGCATCGCATACAGTGACTCAAGGTGCAACTGAGTGCAACAATTATGGTCTGCTAAGCAGATATCCCTTCAAGCATGCAGCCGATGTACCAAGGAATCACCTATTCAATAGTGCTTGTATGCAACAGCCACTAACCAAGAAGGCACCTAGTGGCTGACAGCTGACGCTAGCAGCATATTGTGCATGGAACCATCAAAGGGGCTTGTACAAGCCTACATTGATAGTAGAGATGAAATGGAAGAGATTCATCAACAGGTCACCATTGTTGATGACCAAGATGACTAGGGATAGCTAGAAATCCCTAAGAGCTTCAAACAAGAGCCCCTGGAGTTAAAGTCTTTACCAGCTCACTTAGAGTATGAATTTTTGCAAAATGGATCATTAATGCCACCCTTACTCCAAAACAGAAGAAGAAGTTGTTGGAGGTGGTAAACAAATGGGTTGCTGCATTCACATGGTCATATCCTGAGTTGACTGGAGTTGATCCCAGGGTCTGCTAGCATCGGATCTATCTTGACCCTTCCATGAAGCCACGATGATAGCCACAAAGATGGTTGAATCCCAAATTGAAGCAAGTTGTAAAAGATGAAATCGAACAGTTGCTAAAGGCGGGATTCATTTATTCTATCGCCGATAGCGAATGGGTTAGCCCACTTGTTATTGTGCCCAAGAAAGATAGCAAGTGGAGGGTCTGTATTGATTTTTGATTGCTTAATATGGTAACCTTCAAGGACCACTTCCCGCTCCCATTTGTGGGCCAAGTGTTGGATACCATAGCTGGGCACCACTACTACAGCTTTTTAGATGGTTATAGTGGTTATAACCAAATCCAAATAGCACCAGAGGACTAGGCCAAAACTACTTTCACGAGTCCATGGGGGACTTTCGCATACAAGAAGATGCCCTTTGGCCTGTGCAATGTTCCCGCTACGTTCCAATGCCTTGTCCTAAGCATTTTTTAGCAACAAATCAGCAATGGTGTAGAAGTCTTCATGGATGACTTCTCCACCTATGGAGCCATGTTCGAGTAAGCCTTAGACCATCTTGAGCAGGTTCTCAAACAGTGTGTAGACACCAATTTGCGGCTCAATTAGCAGAAAAGCCATTTGATGGTCCAAGAAGGCATTATGTTGGGGCATCGCATCTCACAAACAAGGATCAACGTAGATCCTGGAAAGATCAGGGTAATCCAAGGAATCACCCACCAACCAAGTACTGTCAAAGATGTTTGGTCATTCCTTGGACACACTAGTTACTACCGGCGATTCATTGAAAACTTCTCGAAGATTGCCAAGCTGTTGGTAGAGCTGACAAAGAAGGACACTCCATTCATTTGGACCAAGGAGTGCAAATCTGCATTCCAAGTGCTAAAACAGAAACTCGTAGAAACTCCAATTCTACGATCCCCTGATTGGTCCAGACCCTTTCACATTATGACAGATGAATCCAACTTTGCCATGGAAGCTATGCTTACACAGTGTGACAAGCAGAAACATCCTTATTATATCTATTGTGCAAGCCGTAGTATTGTGGGTGTTCAGTTGAACTACACCACCACTGAAAAGGAGTTGATGGTAGTGGTGTTCACCTTGGGCAAATTCTGGCACTATGTGCTCGGATACGAGGTGTTCATGCATACTAACCACAGTGCTATCTCATTCCTGATGAACAAACCAACGGTGAGCCCTCGCATTATCCGGTGGCTGGTGATTCTTCAGGAGTTTGATCTTACCATGGTAAATGGAAGGGGACTAAGAATGTGGTTGCTAACCACTTGTCTCGGTTGCGATGGAATGACACAGAAGAGGAGGAGCCTTTATCTAACCAATTTCCAAATGAACTCCTCTTCATAGGCACGGTTGATCCTCAAGAAACCAAGGAATCCCCTTGGTTCAACCGCATCCTCACCTACCTCACAACCCAGGAGCTGCCTAAGGAGTGGAACCATCGGCAGAAACAACAATTTCTCCATAAGGTCAAGCATTTCATGGAAATCAATGGCCACCTTTACAAGGTGTGCGTAGATGGCTTGGTTCGATGGTGTGTCCCTAATGATGATACGTTGTGCATCCTCTAGGATGCTCATGAGGGTCCTTGTGGGGGCCACTATGCTGGATGCTGCACTACCATTAAGATCCTGCTTGTAGGGTATTACTGGCCCACTATCTTCAGGGATGCACAATGGTTCACCTGCTCCTACAAATGATGCTAGAGGGATAGTGGGATGACAGCACAATTAGAGGGACTTCAATAGTGGATCCAGCCACTAGAGCCCTTTGACATTTGGGGTATCAACTTCATGGGACCCGTCACATCCCTGTCCAACGGAAAGGCATATATCATCGTCACTGTGTACTACTGCACAAAGTGGGCTGAAGTAGCAGCCGTTGTCGACTGTTCTTCTAACATCGCCACACGATTTATCCAACAACAAATCGTTAATAGGTTTGGAGTGCCACGTGCACCCATTTCTGATAATAGAACTCACTTTACGAGTGTCACTTTTCGAAAACTCATGCAACACTTAGGGGTAACACATAAATTCACAACTCCCTATCACCCCCAAGCCAACAGGCAAGCCGAAGTCACCAATAGGGAGATAGATCCTTACCCGAACCATCAGCAAATATAGGAGGGATTGGAGCACTAAGCTTAACAATGCCCTATGGGCCTATCGCTCCACTTGAAAACTTCCTATAGGGTACTCTCCCTATGAGTTAGTGTATGGAAAGTTGCCAACACTTCCCATTCAGGCTAAACTCCGCACACTATCCACCGCCAATGACTTAGGCCTTGACCTACCACTAGCACAACGTGAACGACTGATCAATCTAAGTGTGCTAGATGAGAACCGATTAGTGATCCTATCCTCCAATGAGATCCACAAGGCCTACAACAAAAAACACCATGATCTTCGAATTCAAAAAGTCTCGTTTAGATGTGATGACAAAGTACTGTATTGGAACCCCTCACACGTATCCCAACCGACCAATTTTCAAACATTGTGGGAGGGACCTTACATTATCTCTGAAACCTTCCCATCTGGGGCCTTGCTCATCCACAAACCTATGGACCCCACCAGAACATAGTTAGTTAACCACCAACAACTGAAACCTTTTCGCAAACTCCATTCAATCAATGCAACCACCTCGTCATCGCCTAGTCAACCACGCTCCATTTTTCGTGTCTCCTCCTTTCCAGCCAGTCGTGGGGGAGACCATCATCCCTGCTGATCCATTCCACTACACCCCTTTCCATTTTGTCATTTTTTGTTTTACACTTTTTTGTTTTTCACCATCGTTTATACGTTTGCCACTTCTTTGTACATTTTTTCCTTTCTTTACTTATTTTTCATTTCTTTATAAATTTTTTCCCTTTTTGCGTAATTGCTAATCTATTGTCTTATTCTCTTCAGATGTTTGGCGTGGATGGTTTTTGTTGCGATGGGTAATGTACTCTCGTCTACCTAGTTGTCTAGTTTTTGCCCTCTCATGGTTCCTTTTTGGACTTTACGCCTACCTTCCACTCATAAAATCGACAGTGAGTTTATGTCATCCACCCATTCACCCACTCCATGGTTTCCCTTCTATTGAGCACATGCAACCCCTTACTTTAACAACATTTTAATTAATGTATGATTTGTGTAGTTTCCAAACTGAGGGATGGCCCAATGGTTTGAATTGGGTGTGATTTCGAGGGGAACGCTTTAGTCATTGTTCTGTTTTGTTCACTAGGTTTCCGATGTGTCTTTACGGATTTCCTCCCATTCCAAGTCTCTCTCCATGAAAGCTTCTAGGCAGTCCGACCTTGCATGGTGTGGTCCTCACTGAAAAAATTCAAAAATTCAAAAAAAATACGAAAAAAACACACAAACAAATTAAATGAATAAAATGAGGATTCAAAGCATACCCCTTGGTCGGATGCATGCAAACATGCATGGGTCTTTGCATGGTATGGTTCCCCCGCACAAAATAAAAGAAAAATGAATCGTGGGGGAATTCAAAGCACACCCCTTAGACCGCCTCTCACGGGCCACACACACTAGTTATGGGACTTCCTTGGTCCCCTCTAACTTTGTCCTATTTCACTTCCTTCTTCTCACGTTTGTTGGAGTGGTGGTTCTTTGTGAGGTCATTCTTACTTCCTTGGGGGATGGCCAGGACTTCATCTATTGCTGCGATGTCACTGAATGCGAATGGTTTTGGGTCTGAACTTTGGAACGGTTCTACCGAGTCACTTAACCACATCTCCACATGGGGTTTCCTGTGACCAACAAATGGAATACCATTCTCTCGTCTCTCTTTTCATCCCGTTCTCTCCGCCACTCACCTCACAACCTATTTTATGTTGTGAAAGTATGTCATGGTATCCATGGGCTTTCGATGCCTTGGCGGGATCTCTTAGGTTGGAGTCTTACCTGGTGAACATCATTTCTTGGCCTCGGGGCCCACAGACCCTGATGTTGAGGGCTATGCAGGGGCTACTAAGGCTATGACCTGCTATGGGGAGGACCCACCTACATTTCCTTTGTCCCACTTGTTAAGTCTCTCTTCCTTTGGATTTCATGGTTGACTAGTTTTTGGGTTCCATCGCTCGATTTATTTCTCATGGAGTTCTTTTTGAGTCCTATTCTTCTCTTTTTGTCTCTTTTTCATATTTAATTCCCTTCCTCATGTCCTTAGCCATGTTTAGGCCTTTCACATGCTTCAACCGCCTCAATTTGGAGTTTGAAATTCATCATTTTGGGCTTTTTATGGGTTGGTCAACGCTGGTCAACGGGTGAACACCCCTGCGTCGAACCCCCCTTTTGCGAATGGAAGGGTCCCTATTGTATTCCTCTACACTTTCTCACTTTCTTAATTCTCCCTCCTCCCTATCTACCTACTCAATTAACTTTTGGATCCTATGGATGCTTAACTTTATCAATATTCCTTAAGCATAGACGCCAAGGGTTTTCCTTATTTCAGATCGTAGCCCGTCTATAATATGGCGGAGTTGATCAAGCTGAGAATATCCATGGTCGGGACACTTATGCAACAAAGAGTAGTATCAGCCAATAGCAGCATCCAAGGGCTCATGGTTTCCTTATTTCCACCCCTAGATCTGCTTCCTCAAGTTGGACACTCAAGAGTACATTTGATACTTGTCATTAAACAATTCTAACATTCTACTTCACTGCTTGATTGATTCCGATTCTAAGGATTGGTACTAGTTTTCTGCTTTCTTAATGAGTATCCTTGGAAATAATTTCAACTTGTATTAATCATTCTCAATATTCTACAAGGCACATGCATCCTAGAAGGCTTGGAGATGATTTTGCAGATCAGCGTCGTAGCCTCCCTCAAACCAAGGGATGTCGTTCATGTCTAGCCTCTTTATCTTGCTATCCTTTATTTGCCTTGTTGGAATTCTTATGGCCTCTACAATGTTTAACATGCTTCGAGTGGCAAGTAGAGGTTCATCAAGGCCATAGTGATGGTGCCTACGATGTTCTCTGCTAACCCTTCTTTCATGGTGGTGGGTCTCTCTAGATCGCCCAAGCCTCCAATCGTGGCTATTATAATGGTCCCTTCTATTGTTTCGATCCTATTAGTCATCTCCATCATAATCATGCTCTCTATGGCCATGATCTGAGGTAGATGAAGAAGAAGAAGATAACAAAGGGCAAGAGGAAGGAGGGCTTGCATCATGTTGGCACCTACTACCTTCTCTTCGATGATCGTGACCACGATCACGATCATGACTTCCACTTGTCCCCTTGTCCTAACTTACTCCTCAAGATCCATTTTTGTCATTGGATCTATTCTGACCAAAACCAAGATTATGAATTCTGAATTGCACGTTCTGGTTAAGGGCCCCTTCACCAAAGTCAAAGAAAGGAGTGTCACCAAAGGAAAAGTCCCTAGAGAAGTGTTCACCTCCATCCAATGAGCCAAGCAAAGTTGAAAAATGGTTTAACCCCTTGCCCTTCGACAGCTCATGTTGTTGCTCCAACTGACAATCCCTTAACCTTTGTGCTTCAGTGGGATGGTAATCCCTTGAATCGAAATCTTGCATCTCATACTCCCCATGAAGATGTTGAAGTCCATGTTGTGCAAGCATTAGCTGGACCATAGCTGAAACAAATTGATCCAGTGGCAACACAATGTTGCCTTTCATGTCATGCCACCATAGCATTTCATCTTGATGTGAGATGAAGGTGAATCTGGTACATACTCATCGGGATGAGCATATGCCACCTGGTATTGTTGAGGCACTTGCTCTGTCCTTGGCGAAGATAGGCTCCTATGAGAAGAAGACATTTTATATTAGTGAATCTATATGTAGTGTGCAATTAAGATTTAATTTAGTTATAATAATAATTTTATTTTTGTGAGATTTGACCTTAGGGTTTGAACACTGAGGTCAATAAGTTTCACTAAGTTCAAATACCACAACTAAAGTCCCTGGCAACAACACCAATGATGAGCAACGAGGCACACCTATGCCTAATCATAGGAATCACAGTGTTCACGTGCGATCTAGTCAAATTCTGTAGACTTTAATTACCAAGCACATTAGAGCTAAATAGTGAGTTCATGTTGTCCATTTGTTGTCTTCCCAATCTCACTTATGAAATGCAAGTGTATGGTTAAGTGTGACTGAGGCATAATATTTTTATCATTTTATGTTTTATTAATTTGATCGCCTAAAATAATAATGAAAGTGAGAGTAATTAAATGCTAAGTGAACGATTGTCTAATCTAGCCTAACACAAGTAACCATCCCCACTTCCTGGACACATCCTAAACTTCATGTAAACACTGTTGGGTTATCAAACGCTAACCGTTTTTGAGTTACCAAGTATCACACCTATGTTCGAAGGGGTCGTGCTTATGTATTTTAATTAATTACTTAATTAATCAAAATTAATTGCTAAATGAATAACGTTAAATGTGAACTACATGAAATCACAATGTATAAATGCATAAAGAAAGAAAGTCTCAAGTGCTATAAGGATGAATCAAAGAGCTCATCTTTATTACCAACATAATGGTGTGTTTAGGTACATCAATGCTTGAATAAAGATCCAATTACACTTAGACCTCCTGCTGCAGGCATTTGGAAAATATTCTAACTCTCAAATAAACAAATTGCAAAAATTTCGCTACTTGACTAAAAAAAAACTCCTCCTAAATTATGTGCCCAAGGGCTGTATTTATAGGCCTAGGAATACCCTACGATATTGCATACCCAATATCACATCTTGGGTCACAATATTGTGTACCCGATATCGCATCGCAGCCACCCCGATATCGAATATTCAATATCATGGCTCATGTAAAACACAATTCATCACATGTCTTTCCAATGGGACCCCAAAAAATTTATTTTGTGCTCTCTTTATTTTTGAACTATGTCAACCTTTGAAGCTAGCACTTATTTTGCTCTTCCTCCCATTTTTCATTAGATCTACAAGGATATAATACAACCTTAGTAACATAATAGAACTTACAATAATAATCCAAAAGGAATCCACAAGTTCCCTTGATGTCACACCTTGTTCATTCCCACTTGGTTCTTCACTTTTCGATCTAGGCATAATGATCACAAGTTTATTCTTAATTGTATGATGGAAAAGAATATAATTATGGCTATGATAAGAACTTGTTATTAATGGAATGGATGGATGGATGATGTGGGCCCACTATGCAAATAATCAATCTCTTATGACTTGATAACATAGAGAAATCTTCACCTATTGGACTACATCTTGCCTTTATTTAATGTTTCTTATTAACAATCAAAATTATTTACAAATGGTTTGAAAACAAAGTATAAAGGAAATGGAAAAGATAGTAAAAATTATGAAAAAACTGTAAAGAATGAAAAATGTTAAAGAATTGAAAAATGTAAAAAAATATGAAAATTTGAAGAAATGGAAAAGTATAAAAGAATAAGAAAATGTTAAAGAATGTGAAAAATGAAAAGGAAATGAAAAAAAAATGGAAAAGCACTTAGTCATTCTCAAATCAAGATAAGGCATCTCCCCCATGACTAAACTCATTGGCAAGTGTTTGGAAAATGCTCCCTAGATCTCCTGAGTCATACACTATTGGTGGTTCACCTACCATTTTAGTGATGTAGCATTTCGATTATTATCCTATATAATTTTGATGGTAGTGGAGTTATCATCATTTAAGTGCCTATTTTCTTTTCCCTTTGGTGTATGATTATGAGCTAATCATTTCCTTTCTGGGCTTTTAATTAGAGTCATTTTCTTAAATTGGGAATTACTAAGTGGTTTAGATGTCTCCATGCATGTTTTAGGCAATTGCTAGTTCTCAGTTCGTGGCCACAGGGTGTCTTTTGGTTTGGTGGCCCTTGCCGGTTTTCATTGTTGTTGTGGATTGGAATGTTGTCTATGTTAGCATTTTGAAGTATTGTTCCATGATTGCACCCTTTGCTTTCAATAGTAATCCATGGAATTTGTTGCATGTTTATGGCTCCATGCATGTCTTCTTTAGAGATTTCAACCAATAAATCTCTTATACTTAGCTTAGCATCATTTGTACTAAGCCATGCTCTCCCCATGATAATTGGAAATTCTTTATCAGTGTCTTTCATGACAATTACCAAAAATTCAAGTGGATAAGACCATCCATTAACAATGCTCACTACATCATCTACCTATCCCAAAGGGATGGTGATAGACTAATCTACAAGCTCCAACTTGATGGTGCACTCTTTCAATGATGGTAGGTTCCATGCTTGATAGGTTTTGTAAAAGATCATATTTACTCCAAAACCTAAGTCTAATAGAGCTTTACATTGTAGATTTCCAACTATTTGTAGATAAATTAAAGGAATTCCTAGATCAATTCTCTTCTTAGGGAGTGATCCTTCCTTAAGCCAATCTATGATGATTTTAATGAGCATGATAGTATGTATGTTTGGATTGGATGATGAAAGATGCTTGTTAGTTGTAATGGAATTTGTGGTAGGGGAAGTTGGTCTTGATGAAGTTTTAATTCTACCAACTTTTTTAGGACTTGTCTTAAAGAAAGGATGTTTCTTCATTTGGCCCTTAGTATTGCTAGTAAGATCTTCTATTTGTATGTTCACTATCCTTGCAACTCTCTTCTATTATGGTTGTGATGGCAACTCCCCTTACATCACGAGTGATGACATTATGGCTAAGGATTTAAATTAGGATTTGAAAAATCAGCTACTGGTGGATGCATGTACGAGTCTGAATTGGCCATTGGTGGTGTTGGTGGATGGTATTCTGGTAGATAATACTGTGGAGTTTGAATAGTTGCATTTGCTAGTAAGACTGGATGTTGGACGTAGTATCCATAAGGATCAAGTTGTCGATATGAATACCATTGGCATGGTGATGGCATGGCCCATGATTGAGGCTATTACCACTATTAATGGTATTGCTCATGTAGTTACAGTAAGGCTCCACTAGGATAATACACCAATTGGGATTTCTATCTGTAGTTACCTTGAGAATAAGGTAACCATTTAGGCATTTATTGTTGAAAAAATTTTGGATTGAGTGTGTATGCCCTCGTTTCTTACAAATTTTCCATGATTGGACAACATCCCTTAGGATGTTCATATTGGCACACATCGCAACCTTCATCATTTGTAGAGATGATGTCTGAGCACTCAGCCACTGAAGCAACCTTACTTTTACATCCAAGCTCTTATTTCTTTCTTTTGTCTTTGCTTCTTTCTAATGCTTGTTTAGTTCATTCCTCCACTATCTTTAATGTGGTTGTGAATTTTTCATTAATAGAATCCCATATTTTCTCTACCTTAGCTATAATGTCACTTACAAACTTTTTGATTCATAAAGTCTTTTGCTAGATGACATTGTCTAAGGTTTCATCCTCTTGTTTGTTACATATTCGTACATCCCTCTTCTAGATTGATGGATCTTTGTTGTACTCTTCAATTGATTCCCTTCTTTTGAATTCTCCTTCTTCTTTTTCCACTTGGTTGATCAATCTTTGAATACGATGGGCAGTCAATTCCGATAGTCTTCCTTGGGTATAAACCCCAAGGGTCTCTCTATTTTTGCTTCTTAGCCCATCTATGATGTGCCTAAGTTGTTCCTTTGATAAATATCTATGGCCTAATCATTTGTGTAATAGTGAATAATATCTACCTATTTTTGCATCAAGGGTTTCATGAGTTCTTTGTTTCTAGCCCTGGATTTGTTTTCTTAGATTTGACACTCATGAATAACTTTGGTATTTATCATTAAAAATTTCAAGCATGGTACTCCAACGTTTGATGGATTCAGGTTCCAGTCACCTTTACCAACTTTCTGCTTCCTTTATAAGCATTATAAGAAACAAATTCAATTTTTTTCAATCACTCTCTATGTTATGAAGGACATAGGCATCGTGGAATGCATGAAGGTGATGTTGTAGATCTGCACTATAACCACCTTCAAATCTTAGCATATTATTCATGTTTAGTTGTTTGATTTGGCTATCCCTTACATGCCTGGTTGACATAGAGACAACTTCTTGAATATTGATCATGCTTGGATTGCCATCAGGGGTTCATCATCATGATCAAGTTTATATACTCTATTGTAGTGGATACCCCTTCTATGCTCATGCCTCTCTTGATCCTCTCTTCTATCTCTTCATCTTCTTCATTCATACTATTCATCTTTTAAATTAGAGTACCTTGAATATTGGTCATGATGACCATGAGTTCACCTTTCTTTTCCATCAAAGTCCTGGTACTTATGTCATCTCTTGTCAAAGTCCTTTGACAATCATGATGAGGCAGATGAGGTGGGAGGACAATGGTGTAGGCTAGTTCTTCTTGCATGACTCTTGTATGTTCCTTTGTAAGATTTAGTAGGAATCCTTAGCCTAGAGTCCCACTTGTATCTTGAGTCAGTAGCCTCCCCCTTATGTGTCTCCACTAAAGTAGAATGAAGTTAGGCTTTGATAGGTTCCTCTAGTCTAATGATAGGTGTTTTTGACAGCTCCTCATGATTCTAGTGGAGTTGTTTTGAAATGAATTGATTAGCATCAAGTTCTTCTTTGACAATAGAAGTGTTGGCCTACTTTTCTTTGCTATCTATATGTTTGATCTCTAGAGAAACACCTCTTCTCATCTACTCCTTTGTGGATTCATAGGGTCTGGTCATGTGTTGAGTCACATGATACCCTTCCTAAATCTAGTCCAAATGCATTTCCCTTAGAGTAATTTGTAGCATGTTTAGTGCTGCACATTTTGGAGGTAGGACTATGTTGCCTTGCATGTCTTTCCACCTCATTTGTTTGTCCTGATGGAATATGAAAGTAAAGTCTAGATGATATGGATCAGTGTGAGCATAAGTGATTCATGTCTGCATTGGCATCCCGCATTCTTCTTCATCAATGATTTTACCACTTCTTCTGTTTGTCTCCTTGGTAGGTGATGGTTGATCATTATGTGAAGCCATATTATAGTTTTTAGATGATTTGTGTTAAAAGTGTGCTTTACTTATATTTTTTAGGTGTGACTTTGAGTTTCAAATACAACAAACTTTGAAAAATCAATTACTTAGCATAACATTGACTTGTCCCTGGCAATGGCATCAATGATGAGCGATGGAGTATCCAACACCCAACCATACAAGATACAAGTGCTCACGCATGATCCCGATCGAATTCCATGGACAAGGCAATGTAACTATGCTAGTAATTGGTTAGAGTTTGTGATTGTTGTCTTCCCACGTAAGCTAGTAAAATCGATGTGTATGGTTTAACTCACAGTGAGGTATATGATAATGATGTTGTGTTGGTTATATTTCTCCTAGAAAATATGAAGTAAATGGAATACTTTCTAAATCTAAGTAATAGTAAACAAATCTTATCTAGCCTATGTGTTGAGCATCTAATCTTAACCTTCTGTTCATACCTTAGACTTCATGTAACTATTATTGGGATTACCAAGTACCACACTACTTGGAGTACCAAGTGATGGTACTATTGAGTTACCAAAAAGTTATACCTAAGTATTCAAGATCAATCATACTCATTTTGCATAACAACAAGAAATAGTTAAATGGATAGTAAGTAAATCAATAACTAATGAAAACAATAAACATTAACCTAAGGGAAAATAGTAAAATTGTTCTAAGCATAAACAATAAAGACTAAGTGATGCTGCAATATCTCAATCTTTATTTTTGTGCATGAAATGTGTCTAGGTACATTCCACTCAAATAAAGACTTCGTTCAACTACAAAACATCACACTATGGGCATACACTTCTAAGTGCTAAGTGCTAAAATTGAGAAAACAAATTGACAAAATTTCGCTAGCTATGAAATGAAATTATGTCTGGATAGTGCACCTAAGTGTTGTATATATAGGCCTGCACACGTTTGCAATATCAGATACCTAACATCGTATATTGTGTCCTGATATCAAGAATCCAACCTTGCGACTCCGATATTGGATACCTGATATTGTGGCCAAGAAAAAAAATTTGATTTATCAATTAGAAATGAAAATCCTTAAAGGAATGATTGGAAAATATAAATGAAGATGACTCAAATTTTACTAATAGAAGAACAATCAAAAGACTTTCAAAACTTAATTCCTCTATTCCCACTTAATGAAAAGATTGACCTCCATCACAAAAAGATGCTCTACTCCTTATAAAAACTAGTGGCAAGAATTTAGGTAATGTTCAGCACAGCAAGAACTATAGCAAATGTAGAAGATAAAAAGTTGCAAATGAAAATCTACATAACTTAAGAAGCAAAAATAATGTTAAGTGCTAATTTAAATATAGGTGCAAATTTGGTAAATAACACCAAACTCCTGTATACCCCCTCCCCGCCCTCGTTGCCTCTCCCCCCCACCCCCAATGAACACTTTCTTCTTTTCCTTTTCTTTTGTGCTCTTTTAATTACCTTCATGTGCTTGAATAAAATAATATTATTTTTGTGAAATAAATCATTTAAGCTCCAACAATAATCTTTTTATGATTTTGACTATTTAAATCACTAGAACCAGTCCTTAATAACAATGCCAATGATGAGTGATAGAATACACCTTACATCTAACCATACAAATCACAAGCGTTCATGTGCAACTTGGTTGAATTTTATAAACTATATAAGCATGGTTATCTAAATGGTTGATCTATTGATTGTTAGTCATTGTCTTCTTAATCACACTTGTATGGCTTAATACATATAGTTAAATGTGATTGACGTATATGATATTGATGGTGTCTTAACTATATTTAAAATATTATAATATTAAAATATAATAAATTAATCTAACTAATCTAATGTGTGATAAAGTAAATCATGTACTAGCCTAAAGTGATGAGTGTCCAATCCTAGTTTGCCATACACATCCTAAACTATTGTAATTATTGTGAGGATTACCAAGCAACATGTTGCTAGATGCACCAAGCAATGTCACTATTGGGTTACCAAATAGTTATATGCTTATGTGCAAAATTGATCATGCTTATAGTCATTAATGCACATCGAAAGGAAAATATGATGCTAAGTATGTGAAGAAATTAAAGTGCAATTTAAGAAAATTATTAAACTATTCTAGGTATTGTAATGAAGATAAATAGATCTCGATCTTATTATCATCATGCAAATGTGTTTAGGTACATAATCACTCTAATAAGATTATGGATAATCCACTTAATTCATGTTGTAGGCACTTGATGACAAATTCTAACTTTTACAAAATTAAAGTACAAAAGCTTTGTTATACTACGACTAAAACATTACCATAAATGCAATTGATGCACATATTTATATAGGCATTTATTGCCTGTATGTCAATGCTAATGCATCAACGCAATTGATCTTACTTCATCAATGTAGTCAACCAAAACATGACTCATCATTTACCCTTTGTCATGTAATGCCCTACTAGCCTAGTTATGTTAAGGGATGTTATAGGTCCTTCATTTTATTTTTAATTGAAGAAAAAAGTTTGTTTTATATTTTAAGAAAAATTCTCTCCTTCAATGAAAGTAGGACATTTTATTTATTTAAACATCTATGTCTAAAAACTTTTTGCATGAAACAGTATCATATAATAGCTATGTATCACACTCTATCAACAAAATATCTAAATGTAATATTTGTCCAGTAGATCCTATAGGTCTTTGGATGTAATAAAGTTTCATTTCATTCATTCATTCAAAATATTGGAATGAAGTTAGATTTACGATAATTAATAGTATAAGATAAATTATCATTATGAAGTTATTGAGCTATTGATCACATGGTTAAAGCATGTGACTTATGATGTGCTAGGGATAGGTTCAAAATGAGCATGTTAATTTAAGACAATTATATTTCTCTATTATCACCCAGAGCCATAGTGCTCATCCTGCTAAGTGGGGTCTTCAGAAGATTAGTAGATAAGTGAAAGCCTAACTTCTTCAAGTGGCTACTTGATGAGACGCGGTTTGCGTCAGCCGCGATATCGCGTACACGATATCGCAGTCATCCACCATGTCTATAAATAAGAGGCGGCTCTCCCTTGTTTGGGGATCCCAGTTTTAGTGTAGCGAAGCTCTGGCAGTTTGATCCCTCCAAAGTTAGAATTTTCCCGTGTCTGCCCGCAGTGTGGTGAATGTGATTGTACGGTGTCTTTATTCGAGTGTGTCGTACTTGGACACGCACATGACCGGCAATAAAGATCGAGATTACTTCATCATTGCAGCATTCACTTAGTTTATTTATTTGTTATTTATTGCTTTCCTAGCGCGGTGTAAGTATGACTTGACTACGAGCATCTACGGGTGTGTACGGCTAGTTAAGGAATCGGTTACTTATCGCGATTAGT
>MNCI01015984.1:380620-447290 GCA_015680685.1 Gnetum montanum | reverse complement strand
GGCAGGTATTCAGGGATATACAAACGATGTCCTTCGAAAGGCCCAAAATGCTTCTTATGCTGAATTATTAAAGGCGCCAGCCCCAAAAAAGAGTACTGGCGAAGAGTTGGAACCAGATGAGGAAAATGAAGAACAAGTGACTTAAACCCCTGCAACTCAGCTTGCAGGACCCAGTCAACCTCCAGCCACAGGTCCTAGCCAACAACAAGAAGTAGAATCCGGTACAGGCCAGGATCAGCCGCCACCGCAAGACTATAGACCGTCAATGAGCCATTTGAGGGCTATTGCTGAGACGACTAGTTGGGGAAGTCGTGATGACACCAGTCTCTTCCGTGTCATCGATGATGCCAGGCAGCCTACAATTTCAATAAATCGTACAAGGGGTGAGTTGTCAGTGCAAACAGGAGGAGGGGAAAGTAGATGGTCACAACAGATTTCTGGACATGCGACATCTTTTCAAGTGCAATTAGAGACTGGTGAAGGGGCTACAGTAGTGGTCATGCAACACCAGGATGCCGCTGGAGCAGCTGATATGGTAGCTGACCACATCAAGGAATCTTCTCATGTACCTGTTGTGCCAACGGCAGATCTTTCAAGAGCACAGGATGCTCAAACCATTGCCGGAACCTCAATGACTCTTGCAGAACATGAGGATGCATTGGACAGATTGCTTCAAACAGGACAAGTTTTAACGTCTCTGTTTGACATCCCTCAGGATGTAACCGCAATGCAGTCAGACCTCATTTCAACCAAGGGGAAACTGGTCATATCCGAAGTAAGGGCTGAGCATGCTGAGGCTGAAGTGCAGAAATTACAAGAGCAGCTCATCGCCTTACAAGCAGTACAGCGGGATCCCTTGCGATTGGTTCCCGCAGACCAGTTAGACAATTTTAAAACCGAGCAATTAACCAAATTAATTGCAGAAAATAAAAAGGTGGCAGAAGAAAAGGAGACGGCCACTTGGGATGCCTCCGCAGCAAAGGCGCAAACTCATGCGCATCTTAAGGCACTCAAGGCCTTACAAGAAGAAAATAAACAGTTGGTTGCTGATAACCTTCGGTTGACTTCTGTGGAGAAACAAAAGAATGTTCTCGATGAGCACTTTCATCGGCTGCGAGAACAATTCATCCGAGTCAACCAGGATGTAAGCCGTTTAGCCAGAGAAAATAGAACCCTCTCAATGGAGGAGGTGCGCGCTATTCGACAGAAATCAGCCATCGAGATTAGCGCGTGGCAGAATGAGGCTAAACGACACGAGAAGCTGAAGGAGCACTTCCGTGACCAGGTGGGGATGTACAAACAGATCCTGGAGAAGGAGATCCATATGGCAAAAGCCCAAATCAACAACATCAGTGCCCAGCACACTGATTGGGGGGCCATATTGGACACTTATGCCTATGCCCACCAGGCGGAAATTAAGAACCGGGACCTGCAGATCCAAGACTTAACTGAATACATGGAGTTGGCCAACCTTCGATATGCCAACCTGGCCATGTTAACAGCAGGACGCCCGAGGTCAGAGCTCGAGCAGCAGGTAGCTTCCACCTACATCAAATATGAAGCAGAGTTTGCAGAACGAAAGAAGTTGGCTGAAAAATTAGATGTTGCAAATTCTGAACTCGCGGTGGTAAAAGAGAGCTACCAAGGGCAGAAAGATGTGGCAACCGACTTGGCTCGACGGCTAACAGAACTTCACGAATACAAAGACAAAGCCAGAGCCTTTGAAGAGGAACGACGGGTGTTTGCGGCGTGGTACGTCAAAGCTAATCAGATGTTCCCGCAACTACCCTGTCCGTGGGAAGTGCCGACTCCATCAAACATTGGAGCATCAGCATGGACGGCACAAGACCCTCGAACTGAAGAGGAGAAGCTCCAGGCTATTCTTCAGCGTCATCAATCTTCAAAACTTGGAGCACGTGACAAAGGGAAAGCACCCATGGAGGAGCCACCGCCACCAGGAACTACATGAGTTCCACATTTTTGTAGTTGTAGCAGTTTTTTCTCTGTGTTGTGTCTTCCCACACTGCGGCATTAGTCCATTTCCTTTTCCAGTTAATAATCCCATACCTATCCACTGTGTAATCACTAAAGCTTGTTCTCTTTGTAACTCGAGGATGAGTTTTTATTCAGTCGTGGGGGTATGATGAGATGCGGTTTGCGTCGGCCGCGATATTGCGTACGCGATATCGCATCCTGCCCTGCGATATCGCGTACGCAATATCGCAGTCAGCCACCATGTCTATAAATAAGAGGCGGCTCTCCCTTGTTCGAGGGTCCCAGTTTTAGTGTAGCCGAAGCTTTGGCAGTTTGATCCCTCCAGAGTTAGAATTTTTCCCGTGTCTGCCCGCAGTGTGGTGAATGTAATTGTACAGTGTCTTTATTCGAGTGTGCCGTACTTGGACACGCACATGACCGGCAATAAAGATCGAGATTACTTCATCATTGCAGCATTCACTTAGTTTATTTATTTGTTATTTATTTAATGTTATTTATTGCTTTCATAGCGCGGTGTGAGTACGACTTGACTACGAGCATCTACGGGTGTGTACGGCTAGTTAAGGAATCGGTTACTCATCGCGATTAGTCTCTCACCCTTAAACTCCTAGAAGCGGAACGAGTACGACTTGATTACGAGCATTTAAGTGTGACTGCTTGGTAGCCCAGTGGTGTAGCTAGGGGGATCTACGCTTGGTAACCCAGTGGCGTATTTGGGGTCTGCGCTTGGTAATCCCAGTGGCGTACCTAGGCCTATGCTTGGTAGTCCCAGTGGCAGTCGTGCACGAAGTCCAAGATGTGTACGGTTGATCAAGGAATCGGTTGCTCGTCGCACTTAGGCTAGATTAGATTTTCTTACCCTTTTCCTCTTAGCTTAGATTAGTTAGTATTATTTTCCACTGCCTTCAGGAGTAGCATAGAATTAGGAACACATCATACACGTCATCTAGACTAAACCATACGTGACATATGCAAAACTAGTCTAGATGGGAAGACAACGAACTGCGACCTAAGGCTAATTATCTAGATACCACAACTAGTCCATCTGCGGAGTTCGACCGGATCGCTCGTGCGACGCTCGTTTCGTATGGTTGAGTGTAGGGGTACCTCGCCACTCATCACTACTCTTAGGCTCAAGCCTATGTCTTTGACTTAAGAAACAAGCACCTTACCATTACTCCAAACGATGGTCCCTTTTATATTTCTCTATAATACTTTTAATGTATCAAGTTAGTTATATGTCTTGGAGTGATAATTGTTGATTTGGAAGCTCCAAGTTATGAGTTTAAATCTGGTGGGCAATAACAAGTTATAAAATTATAATTTGACTCTATGTCTTGGGAGGATGTGGTATAAATGTTTTTGAAAAAAGAGACATGTTGCTTTCCACTTCACAAGTTAGATTGACTAGAGATTTTTATAGGAGGTGGTGTGATTTCATTCTTACTTTGCTAGTTTGGTTTGGTTCTTACAGGTAATGTCGAGTTACAATGGAACTTTTTTTAGAAACTGGAAATTCTTATTACATTGAGGAAATTACAAAGGATTTTTTGGACATTTACAAAGTTATAATTTAACTATATGTTTTGGGATATGTGGCATAAATATTAGAAATATATAAAGATGCCTGGTTTTGCAAAAGCTTGAGGTGGTGTGATAACATTCTTACTCTGCTAATTAGTGTCCTCATGGATATTAAGACCTTCTATCTTCATGTTATTTACTAGTCTATCTTTTAATTTTCGCTCAAAGGTGATAAGATATCATTTGTTAATTTTCTTTGCAAACCATGAAAATTTAGATGCATTTATTGAAAGTTGAACATGCATCTATTTCTTGGAAAGTAGTTATCCTACCCTACTAGACTATAAGCATTACATGAAATATTGTAAAAAACTAAAATAGATAAAATACACTTTTAATTAAAATAAAGGGATTAACACTTTCAAAATCCAAACTTGACTTAACAATAACATGTTAGCCTAGTGGTACAAGTCTTGGCATGGTAACCCCAAGTCATGGATTTGATTCTACTAAGTAGCATTGAGTTATAAATTTTTATAAATCTTGGAGTGTAGTTATGGATTCAATTCTAACAGGTAGCACTGAATTATAAACTTCTATAAATCTTTGAGTGTATTTATGTATTTTGACCCCCTCCCCCCACCAAAATCCAAACTTGACTTGTATTGTAGCATTGAGTTATAAATTTCTATAAATCTTGGAGTGTAGTTATGAATTCAACTCTACAAGGTAGCACTGAGTTATAAACTTCTATAAATCTGGGAGTGTATCTATGTTTCAATTATTATAAGTTCCAACCCCCATCCCCCACTAAAATCCAAACTTGTATTGTAGCATCGATTTATAAACTTTTATAAATCTTGGAGTGTATCTATGTTTCAATTATTTTATGTTTCAACCCCTCCCCACCACTATCCAAACTTATATTGCACACCCCATGCAAAATCCAAACCAGGCTTTGCTTAGCACTGTAACATCATTTGCAATATTGATAACGAAATCTTATAAAAATTAAAAAAATATAGAGAGAAAATTCCCTCTCATTTTAACATAGTTTCTTTCTTTTTGTTAATCCCCAAACCTTGCAAAAAACACCCCAAATTCTGATATAAAATGTCGGTCGCCATTCTTGGCCGTGGAAGAACTTCATTTGCTCGAGTACAGGCGGTTCTCAGACCTTTTACTTCTTTTTAAGCGTTTCCATTAGAAATTCTGTGACGGAATTTTACCTAAGTTCCTCAGAACTCACAGCAAACTCGAATCCGTTTTTGTAAGTTCCGGCAAATCCAAGAGCAAACATATCCGATTGCATTTTCTCAAAAAAATTGATCGAAGGTTTCAGTTCAATGGCGAGTGAAGGAGAACAAGCATCAACAGCAGCAGCAACAGCGACTTCAGGAGAGGAATTAAAGGAATCAAAGGTGTCTGTGACTAAAACTGAAGAAAAGGAGAAGAAACGCTGGGCAGACGAAGAGGACGACGAGGTGTCTTCGGCGTTGAATTCCATTGCTTTATCTTCCTCGAATGAAACTTCTGCCTCTGATGCCAAACCCTCGGTCGCCGTCGACATTTTTGCAAACGAAAACGTCGATTCCGCTGCCGCCGATGACCTTGTTATCACAGCGGTGCGGATTCTGTTTCTTTGCGTACCTTTTAAGCCGTTTTTTGTGGAATTTCTGCCGTTTCATTCTTTCGATCTTATATGTCCGATTTAGTTTGATGTTACTTATGCTAGTTGCTGGAACTTAGCTTTGTTTTCAGAGCGGATTTGAATTTCGAGTCATTATGATGCCACTAATGGTATTCCTTTGTCGGCACTTAGCTTTGTTTTCGTGCTGGGTTTGTATTTCAAGCTTTTCTGATGAGCTATGGTACTCGGTGGAAATTAGCGTTGTTTTCACGCAGGATTTGAATTTCGTAGCTTGCGAAGTTAAGAGATATTGTCTATTGTTAATTTCTTGTTACCTTTTCTGAACTCTGATATCCGATAAAAGCATCTCGGTTTTCGAGTCTGAGTAGGGTCAGTTTATGCTTGACTTTAAATGATGAATGTTCGCTGTTATCCTAGTTCAGTCTAAGCATATAAGCTTGTTCATAACGATGTATGTTTGCAATGTTTTATTTATTACTGCATTGATGTATTATTTGTTTTTTATTTATCCTTTAGAGAACGTCTTGCATTCTAATGAATTATTGAAGCATGCCGTACAGTTCTGGCAAGCGTGCCTAGTCTGAGAAGATAAAGAATGATGTTGCGAATGAATACTTATTCATTGTTTTTTAACAGTACCATAAAAACTTTAGTTAAAGAGAAGTTTTTCGGTGGCACGTATGTGTTGCAGGATTTTTGTGCCAAGCATGTTTAAAAGTTTTGCGTTCTGATGAATTATTTCAGGTTTCTGTTGATGACACCCCTTATAGTTCTGCGAAGAGGTTCGAGGACTTGAATCTTTCTGAAGAGCTAATGAGAGGCATTTATTCTGAAATGCGTTTTAAGAAGCCCAGTAAGATCCAGGCCATCACACTTCCAATGATTCTCACACCGCCTTACCAGCATCTAATTGCTCAGGCACATAATGGTTCCGGAAAAACTACTTGTTTTGTGCTTGGTATGTTAAGCCGCGTTGATCCCACGATATCTGTTCCGCAAGCAATCTGTGTATGCCCGACTAGGGAGCTCGCGCTACAGGTTTGTGACTCATCTCTCGAACATTTTATTGAATTTGTTTGTTTCTTCTTCTTTTTTAGCTGGTCAGCTGGTCTTCTTCAAACTAACTAAAATGCTTATCTTGGTCACAGTTTATTCCATATTAATAATATTTGCATTGTTTTGGCAGAATCAACATGTACTTGAAAGAATCGGGAGATACACTAGGATAACTTGTGCATGTGCTGTTAAAACGGACTCTAGAACTCCCTCTGGGACCACTAGGACCGTTGGAAGGCATGAACCTGTTACGGACCAAGTTGTCATTGGTACTCCCGGTACCCTGAGAAGATGGATATCGACTAAAGTTTTGAGTACCAGATTCGTCAATATTGTAGTTTTTGATGAAGCAGATCATATGTTAGCTCAGGTACTTTGTGGGGCTTCGCTACTACATATCCGTTTACCGAACTCATATGTCAGAATTTTGTTCCTTGTAGTTCCTTTGAAATATTAATAGCATGCATTCATTGCTTGCACTACTCTTCATAGCAAAATAGGAGTAATTATTTTACCATGTATAGTGCTACATAAGAGGAATTTTTTGCAGAATTGCTTTCACCATATGTTGAAATTTTTTATGCATCTTTAGCGGGATCAAATGATAAGCATGTGATTTGGTTTACTTTTAGAGCGGTTTTCAAGATGACTCCCTGAGAATTTTGAGAGACATACAGAAAACTAAAAGTGATGTTCAGGTATTCATAGTTCGTTTCCTTTTAATAGTTTTAGATGCATAATTTTATGGATGTTTGTCCTTGTTAGCTGAGAAGATGCTATATGCCAAAGCTTGTCTGAAGTAATTGGAGGATAGCCCTTTTTTTCATTAAGTAAGACAACCGCTGTAATATTTCTTGATGATGCAGATTCTTCTCTTTTCGGCTACTTTTGAAGAGGATGTGAAAAATTTTGCCAAGAGAGTTGCTCCTAAGGCCAATAGTGTTTTTGTTCAAAAGGAAGAGTTATCTTTGGATGTTATTAAGCAATATCAAGTGGTATGTCCTGATGACCTTGCAAAAATTGAGGTACTGAAAGAAAGAATATTTCCAAATGCGGAGAAGCTAGGTCAAACAATAATCTTTGTTCGGACAAGGGAGAGTGCAAGGAAATTACACAAGGGACTAGAAGAGGATGGGTTCAAGTGCACTTCTATCAGTGGGGAGCTCAGCACAGAACAGAGAGATCTTGTGATTGGAGAATTTAAACAGGGTTTGACAAGGATTCTAATTTCAACAGATGTGCTTGCACGTGGCTTTGATCAAGCACAGGTTTGGAATGAAAATTGACAGTTTACATTGTTTAATGATATGTGGTTATCGCCTTTTGTAAGTTTATATTTAACTGTTTTCTTAAATTAACTTTTAATGACAGGTATCACTAGTTGTCAATTTTGACCTACCTGTTCAGTTTGAACCTCCATTTGATCCTAACTATGAAGTTTACTTGCATCGAATCGGCCGAACTGGACGTTTTGGTCGCAAGGGTAAGTATGTTTTAAGTGGAAGCTGGTATTCTTCTGTTCAACCTTTCAAATACATGCAACTGATTATTTTGAATTTCAGGTGCGGCTTTTAATTTTGTGTGTACCCAAAAAGATCAAGTTATAATGAACAAAATACAGAATTATTTTCAGAGAGAAGTTCCAGAGGTAACATAGTTATATTGCTTCTACGTATAGAAACCTAATTCTGAGATTTCATGTTTCATGTCTGGTAGGCTATAGATGTAAGCATTTGTCTTTGGATGCTTTCACCGATATTATGGTGTATGAGCAGGTTACTTGGAATGACGACGATGCATTCACAGCTGCACTGAGAGATGCTGGACTTGCTTAGGAATTCAAAGTTCCCAAATGCACCCAGAAATGACAGATTTTAAGGCTTTTAGGCATTCAGTTTTCCTGACATTTCTATTCTTTTGCATAAGTGCAGTTATATGTAAACATTTGTAAATCTAATTGACCATCAAGCATATTTTTCCTAAGTGTTACCCGAATTAAATGAGAAGTTTTAGTTGTATCTCTTTTTGTACACCAAGATCGCACAGCATAATTCAATAAGTATGATGGCAAACGTGGTGATCAAATTCTTCCGACGGAACATTAGTTGTGTCAGAGTTATCGTTATTGGATTTAGCTTGCTTGAGTGTATTTTCACTTTCAGGTGTCATGTTAGCATTTTACTATGTATCCTTTTTTATTAATGGACTTCTGGTTTTTTTGGCAGCAATGAGTAATCTAATTAACCAATGAGTGCATTTTTCTTGCCCTTGCTGTAATACCTTTGATCAATACATGGTTGTCTTCCATTTGTTGCATATCGATGTTTCTAATACCTTTTAATATTTTTTTGTTAAAAAGTCAAATTATACATACAGGTTAGAATTTAAATTATGTTTTGCACTGAAACCATAAATCTTTGCCGTGAGCTGATTATTTTAGATGACATGCTTAGACTCTGGCATTCCTTTTCTGATAAAAAAATTTATTTCGTGAACGTTCATGCACTTGACATGAGTTAGAAAACAGAGCGGGCTGTGTCTAAGATAAACAAGTTATTTGAAATCTTTACCAGTTTATGTGTGGAGGGGGCACGGGAATAAACTCGTAAACTCTTGAGGCTGCTGATACGTTGCCGAGCCGTTGAACATCCTGAGTTCATTTTGGCAAGAGTGAAACTACTAATCATTAGGTGCTGCACTAAATGCAAGATTCATGTCACTTGGATTTGTTAAGGCCCACAGAAGCAGAGATTTTGCATTGATAAAACAGTACTATTTTAGAGATTTTGGCTGTGGGTCATGCTCAGTTAAACGATGGTCTGTGATAGGTATGGTAAAGAAGCACTCCAACCACAGAGGAAGTGGTTTGCCTGTTGAAGATCCTTCCGGAGCCTTCCCAGATGGTCCACTGTTGAAAAAGGTGATTCCCAACTTCTTTATTTACCAATTCAAATTTTTCAGTAAAATATTCATCTAGAAGCATACTCAATGGCTATTAGGACTCAGGGTTTAACTTTAATTGATGAATGTCTTTAACGATACAACTGAACTAAATACTGTAGCTTACAACCGTGCAATTTTTGTTTGCTAATTTTTTATTCAGATTTTATACATGAGTGATTTCTTTCGCTTATCTAATTTAAATGTTTATTTTATATGCTACATGTTTCTGATTTTTCCTTTTCAAATTATGGTAAAGAAGCCGTCCAGATTGCTTTAAACTGCCTTAAAAATCTGCTCTTGAGTTGTGGACCTTGTTCAAGACCTTGATTTAAGAACTATGGGAATGAGATAAAAGCTATTTTGAAATAGGAAATACTGAAACTAAATTCCATCGAGTAGTTGACAGCTTCTTCTTAGGAAATACTTTGCACGATTTATAGTATTATGTATTTTAAGGTAAACAGCCACTTGCATGACCATCTTACATTATTGTTGAATTTGACTTGGATGTGCCTTTGATAATGGTAATTTTCATCATGTGCCAATTATATTTGTGGTCTAAAGAGTATTTCGCCAGTTACCATTACCATTACCATTACGATGGGCATGGACCATGACTATTCATAAATCAAAAAGAATGACACTAGGTAAAGCTACAGGTCTGTTTGTTGCATTATCTAGAATCAAGACCATTGATTTTTTAAAGATTTATCCTCTTTTTTTTTTGTGCAAAGATACAGAAAGATTTCAAATGCTAAACATCTTCAAAATAGAATTGCACAAGAAGTTTGTTTTTCTCAATTGCAAGATTATGCATATTGAGTTCACACTTATCATTGTATTTTGTCTTTTGCTCCATCCTATTATAGAGTCCATTTTATTATACAACTCTATAATGTTTGTTGCAATAACTGTGCAATGTATTTTTTTATTAACATATATGAAATATATAAACTTTTATTTTAACTAATTTATGTTTACCGGTATATATTATTTGAAATGTAAATAGTGATGATAACTTAAAAAATATCAATAATAATTAAATTCTACTCATACCTCACAAAACCGCTCCACAAAAGAAGTTACAGGTGTTTGTTGCATTATCTAGAGTCAAGACCATTGATTATTTAAAGATTCATCTTCTTTTCTCTATGCAAAGATACAGAAAAGATTTCAGATACTAAATATCTCAAAGTAGAATTGCACAGGAAGCTCATTTTTCTTAATTGGAGGATTAGGCGTATTGAATTGACACTTATCATTGTATTTTGCCTTATTGCTCGATCCTATTATATAGCTTTGTAATGTTTGTTGCGATAATTGTGCAATGTATTCCTTCATCAACATATACGAAATATATAAACTTTTATTTTCACCGATTTATATTTACCGGTATATATTATTTGAAATGCAAATAGTGATGATAACTTTAAAAATATAAAAAATAATCAAAATTTACTCATAGCTTGCGAAACCGCTTCACAAGAGAATTTACGGGTTTAGCGTTTGTTGCATTATCTAGAGTTAAAACCATTGATCTTTTGAAGATTCATCATTCTTTCTTTAGGCAAAAATACAGAAAGATTTTAGATGCTAAACATCTCTAAAGTAAAATTGCACAAGAAGTTCATTTTGCTCAATTAAAGGATTAGGCATATTGAGTTCACACTTATCACTGTATTTTGTCTTTTGCTCAATCCAACTCTATAATGTTTGTTGCAATAATTATGTAATGTATTTCTTCATCAACATATATGAAATATATAAACTTTTATTTTAATCAATCCATGTTTACTTATATATATTATTTGGAATGTAAATAGTGATGATAACTTAAAAAATGTAAAAAATAATTAAATTCTACTCATAGCCTGCGAAACCACTCCACTAGCTTAAATATATATATATATCTATCATGGCAAACAAAAAAAAGCAAACTTGATCCAGAAGATAAAACTAAATTGGGTAAGTGGTAAGGAAACAAAAGAGGAATGAGTTATTCCATTTTTAGTTATCTTATTACCTCATCTAATAGTTGGGATTAGTTAACATCATCTTCTTTAAAATCATCTTGGCCATGATAATTATTCGATGGCAAGAGGTTGCCTCTTCTAGTCAAACTTGCAACTCTGCAACTTTGTTATATTTGTTTGACAAATTATTTTGCTTTAACTATCTTTGACTAATGTCTTATTTGTATCTATTAATCTAACCAGCAGAGAACATGATAATTCAGGTTGCTTGTCGATCAATAACTATGCAACAAAATCCTATTTTAGAAATGGCAAAAAAAATCTTAATTTGTTCATTTGTTTATCATGCACAGGCAGTTAAATTCCTGTAGCTAATGGCCATATTATGTGGAGGTTTCATCGTAGCATTCTTCAATTGCTAGAAGCTTACCTTTAAAAAATGCTCTCAGCTTTTCCTTTCCTTGTTCTTGTTGGAGGAAGCATGGCTATGATGAGGATAAAAATGTCATTTACTAATCATTACATTGAAATTTTATTAAATTTGTTTTGATTTCAAGCTTGATTTTTTAAAACTTTCAAGGTTGATTTGTTTTGTTGTGTCCTTTACAGCTTTGTCTTGATGTTTTCATTGTATAGCTTTGTAATTTGATGTTTCATTTGGAGTGATAGTAAGGTACTTGTTTCTCATATCAAAAATGTGGAAACTGCTATCAGAAAAGGTTAGGCTTTGTTCATCCATCAATCCTCTTAGAACCCACTTAGGGAGATGAGCATTGAGACTTTAGGCTAAAAAGAAGATTTTTAGATTTTTTAAATGATCAAAGTTTTAGTGTAATTTGTCTCTTTAGACTTTGGGTGAAAAATGATTACAAAGTTTTACTGTGATTGGTTTGAGAGTTTGTATCTAATGATTTTCACTGCTTGAGAGTTATGAGACTATGGTGGGTGAACATGGCTATAAGGAAATTTTACAGAAAACAATGTAAGCTTCACAAAGTCCTTCTCACAATAAAAGTTATTTGCTCCCCACCACCCCCTCCCCCCCAACCACTTGCAACCACTCTCTAGACAGACAAATATACACACACATCAGAGTCTTAGTCGACCACAAGTATTTCCCCGGAAATTTACATTGAAAACCCAAAGCCGATCTTCTATACAATTACCCATAAAGGTTTCGGGTGTTCATTATAGAGTGTTGGATCTCACAACGAGATCCAGGGTATGGCAACGGGAAGATATGTACTTAATCAAACATTAGCTCATTGGTCGACAATGGGGGCCCCAGAATGGAGGGCCGCCCCAAGACACAACCCTTAAGGCCTTGAGGCTTTAGATACTACATGTTGGGAAACATCAGACGTGTTATGCATGCTTGATGGTTAGATAGTTCTAACGATCACACCACATTCGCACCCTAGAAATTTCGCACCCAAGAATCATTTCTGGGGGCCCCAACTAAGGACTAGCTGCAAGTGGGAGGCCATTTTTTTTTTTCAAAAAACTTTGATTCTTGGGTGGGAAACTTCTTGGGTGCGAATGTGGTGCAAAACTTCTAGGGTGCAAATGTGGTGCGACTGTACAGTCGGTGGTGTGAGGTCAGAACTATCTAACCATAACACGTCTGATGTTTCCCGGCAGGTAGTATCTAAAGCCTCAAGGCCTCGAGGGTTGTGTCCTGGGCGACCCTCCGTTCTGGGCCCCCATTTTCGACCAATGAGCTAATATTTGAGCTAATTGTATAAAAGATTGACTTTGGGTTTTCAATGTAAATTTTTGGGGTGATAGTTGTGGTCCACTAAGATTGTGAGGTGTGTGTATATTTGTCTGTTTAAAGAGTGGTTACAAGTGGGGGACACTTTTGAAAAAATAGAAGTGAAATAATAAAAAGTTTTTTGAAAACAAAAATGCCCCCCACTTGCAGCTAGTCCTTGGTTGGGGCCCCAGAAATGATTCTTGGTTGCGAAACTTAATGCCCCCCACTTGCAGCCACTCTTTAGACAACAAATATACACACACCTCAAAGTCTTAGTCAACCACAACTATCTCCCCAGAAATTTACATTGAAAACCCAAAGCCAGTCTTCTATACAATTACCCGTAAAGGTTTCGGGTGTTGATTATAAAGTGTTGGATCTCACAATGAGATCCAGACCACTGACTTTATGGTCGCACAACATTCGCACCCTAGAAACTATTCGCACCCTAGAAGTTTCGCACCCAAGGAACTTCTAGGTGCGAATGTGGTGCGACCGTACAGTGGGTGGTGTCAGGTCAGAACTGTCTGACCATCAGGCATGCATAACACATCTCATGTTTCACGGCAGGCAGTATCTAAAGACTCAAGGCCTCAAGGGTTGTGTCTTGGGGCAACCCTCCGTTCTGGCCCCGTTGTCAACCCCTCAAGGGTTGTGTCTTGGGGCAACCCTCCGTTCTGACCCCGTTGTCAACCCCTCAAGGGTTGTGTCTTGGGGCAACCCTCCGTTCTGGCCCCGTTGTCAACCAATGAGCTAATGTTTGATTAAGTACATATCTCCCGTTGGGTTTTCAATGTAAATTTCTTGGGAGATAGTTGTGGTCGACTCTGAGGTGTGTGTATTTGCCTATCTAAAGAGTGGCTGCAAGTGGGGAGGCATTTTTTTCTGGAGAACAGAAACAAAGAATTGGCATTGCAAATTAAATGTGTGTCGAAGTTTAGCATATTTCATTCATCTGGAGAACAGAAACAAAGAATTGGCATTGCAAATTAAATGTGCGTCGAAGTTTAGCATATTTCATTCATGATAACTAAATTTGTTTCAGTTTCATAATTTTTGAAAGAAACAAAAAAAGTATTCTTGCATATCAAACTAAGTTCAGCCCATGCTTTATTATTTTTAATGAAATGGATTCCGTTGCCGGGACTCGAACCCGGGTCTCTCGGGTGAGAGCCGAGTATCCTAACCATCTAGACTACAACGGAAGACATTTATTTGGGACAGTCTTTTCCTTGAAATTTGCTTCTTATTATACAAACCCATAGTCATAAAGATATCCAACAGTGAAATCCTATTTGATATGTTACCTTGTTAAAAATTTAAAAATATTTATGTTGTCTAGGCCCTTCAAGAATTTGTATGACTTTCCTCCTTCCAGTGTTCAATTTTCTTTACTATTCCGATTTTTATTTATGTCTTTCTTTGATACAATTTTCAGGTAGCCATTCGCAGAACAATGAAAACCCTTCTGGTGCCTACTCCCAAGTTATTCGGTTGCAGGGCAACAGAACAAACTGATGCAAACGAAATTAGAAATACTTTGAATGAGAAATCAGTTACAAGAATTTAAAGTGACACAGCATCATCTTCATCGTGTTCTATTTCAGAGCAAGAAACTGATCATCATCATGAGGATGAACAAAATACTAACACGAAAAACAATCTGTTCCCAATGGTGTTTTCAAAGAAAATCTGCTTAGCAACTTGAAGATGCAGAATCTGGTCAAGCAACAGCTCAAAAAGATGTTATTTTTCGGCGTCTAGTTTCTCTGAACAAACCAGAATTGCCAATCTTTTGTGGTGGGATATATTGCTGCAGTGATAAATTGGGGAGCTTTTTCTATATCTTTGGGCTTCTGTTATCGACCTTTTTATCTCTTCATTTTTCAAACACCGGAGCTTCGCGGAGATGCGGATTTCTGGTCACTAATGTTTGTGGTATTGGCAGTGGTTTGTTTTTGGCTACGTGGGTTCTTTTTTGCCGTTGGTCTCTATGAAGAGATACATTTTTGTTCATTTGTTTTCAGATCATCATTAATCATCATTCTAGCCATTCTCACTCGTGAACAAAACATAAGACTGGTGCTCTACCAAGAAAGAGAACAGATCCGGAAATTTTCTAATTTAAGTGCAGATGGTTGGAAGTCCGCTTTGCAAAGCTCTATTGAACAGAGGTTCAAGTGTGAATCTAATCTAGCAAGAAATATATAAAGCTTAGGATCTATTACCACCGCTTAAGAAATACAACATTAGATAAGAGCTTGCACCTTGCAGATCAATCCATCACCTTTACTCTAGAAAGGGTTGATGATGTGGTAACCATGGTTACTCTTAAGTCAAGATACAATCATTAACTTAATCCATGAGCACTTACAAAGTACAAAAGAGCCAAGTTCTCACTTTTTAAGAAACAAATGAATGATATGAAGTATATAAGATAAGATATGAAACAATAAGTAAAAAGAAAATGAGAGACATTGTAACAATTGTGCATTCTTGTAAGTCAAAAAATTATGAAAGTGGTGATTCATAAGGAGCCCTCAATCCTACCAAATGGTGGTTAAGAAGGAAGAAGCAAGAGAGAAGCTAAAGTTTAGTAGGACCCCAAAAATATTTTTAAGTATGTTGATTAATTAATTATTTGAGAAGTTGAAGTTTACTAGGATCCCAAAAATATTTTTATGTATGTTGATTAATTAATTAATTTGTTATCCTTACTGGACTACCTTCAACCATGGGTGCCATAGTAAGGTAACAATGTTTAATAAAGAAGAGGCTTCTATCAAAATTAAAACACAAGCAATAGCATAATCATGTGGAGTAGTGGGACACATAGAGGAAGTCCAAAGAATCAATAAATCCCTTTAACATCATACCCTTTCCAATCCTTCTTAGTCCTTCCCCTTTTCTTTAAAGCATAATTTTCTTGAGTATCATGAGTTAATTTTAGTTTCATGTGATAAGACCCACATTACTTCCATGATAAAAAACAAAAATATTTAAGAAAACACAAAAGTATTAGAAATTGTAAGACAAAAAATTGTAAAATAAGAAAATGAAAATGAACGTAGGTAAATCCTGAAAGATCTTTCCTATGACTAAGTTTCAATTGAGAGATGTGGAAAATAAATCTTATAGTAGGAGTGTTATGGGTGTTTAAGGCATTAGCTCCGCATGGTTCTTGAAATGGCTTAATTTGTTAGATGTTGACCAGGATAAGCTTTTGTGGGTCATCATGATGGTATATTTACATAGCATTAGATCTAAATGTAGGATATATGATGTAAGGTCCTTTTCACAATGTTTGTAATATAGTATGTTGGGGCACATATGTGGGATTCTTGGTTGGAATTTTACCCATTGGATCCTAGCGTCATGACATTATTTAGTATATGCATTGTTGACCTTATTTGACATGACTACTACCCTATGGCTTTCATCTAGCACATTGAGGCTCATAAGACATTCTTTCTATGCTAGGTTAATGTCAAGGTGAAGCTCACAAGCAGTATTTAGGGTATGTAACTCTATTTGGATTTGAAGTATTAGTAACTTATTGTACAGTAATTCATATGATGAGTAGCCTATAGAAAGCTTCTAAGTAAAGCAATAGGCCCATAAGGCATCATTGAGTTTCATGCTCCAGTCCTTCCTATACTTGCTAACTATCCTAGTAAGGATTTATGTAATCTCCGTGTTAGTTACTTCAGCTTTGCCATTTGTTTGGGGATGATAAGGTGTAGTAAGTTTGTGTTCCACCCCTTAGTGTCTCATTATCCTTTTAAAGGTAGCACTTGAAAAATGGATGTTGTGATCAAAAATGAGTGTCCTTGACATACCAAACTTATTTATCACCTATTATTGAAAGAATCTTACAACTATTATTGCAATGTAATATATTATTATAGTTGTTTCATCTCACTTTGAAGAAGGAATGATGAGGAGGTGTTGGAACCCAAAATAAGTAAAACATAGGTATACCCCAAGATTTATAGAAGTTTATAACTCAATGCTACCTAGTAGAATCGAACAAGTGATCTAGGGTTACCAAGTCAAGACCCATACCACTAGGCTAACACCTCATCATTGAAGCAGGGATGATGAAACCAATCCTTCATATATCAAAAATCTCTAGTAGTTGTATACACTACTGTAGTTCTTAAAATCATGTTGATATCCCACTATCTTGTTGACAACACTCATAGGACTTAGCAAATTGATGTACATCGTAGAAGACAGTTGGCTAAAAGTATCCATCCATGAGAATTTTGATTATCATTAGTGATGAGCGACGAGGTACCCCTACGCCCAACTATGCGAATCATAGGCGTTCACACACAACTCAGTCGAATTCCACAAATTGTAAGCACTTGCATACACCAAACTCTAGCCACCAAAACCTTATGTTAGAACGGTCATTGTTTTCCCAACATCACTTGTGGTGTTCTAATGTGATGGTTAAGTGAGATTGAGGAAAATGATTTTTATTACTTTTCTCTTTATCTTCTAAAATCTAATTCTTGAAATGTAAGAAATGGAATGTTGCGTGATCTATAATTGTTCTATTCTACTCTATCTCCTAACTCTCCCTAGCATAAGCAACTGATCCCATCTTCCGTACACATCTTGAGCATCCCCTAACCACTGCTGGGTTACCAGACATTAAGCATCACTAAGTTGCCAAGTGTTGGGTTTACATTTGAGATGGTTGTACTTATGGTGTTTACCAAATATAAAAGAGCAATAATGATAAAGTGATAACAATGAAAACTTAAGGAATTATAAAAGTGTAGAAATATTAAACTATTAAAATGCTTAAATGATTGAATCCAAATGCTGCAAGGAATGCTTAAAAAAGCTTGTCTTTATTGTCGGTCATGCCAATGGGCTCAAGTACATTAGCACTCAAATAAAGAGCCGAACACCTTTCTCACACTTGCTACAGGCACTTGGAAAATATTCTAACTCTTGTAGAAACAAACTGCAAGAGTCTAGATACAACTACTTAAAAAGATGCCTAAGTGTGGTGGAAGCACACTTATTTATAGCTAAAATAGACTCTGCGTAAACAAGGCCACGTAAACACATGGACAGATGCATTGACGGGGCCGCATCAACGTGGCCGCGTATACGGGGCCCCGTATACGTGGCCCAATCGACGCATCGACTAATGAGCATTTCATCATACCCCCATGACTGAGTGAAAACTTGTCCTCGAGTTTTGTTACAATTTGGAAGGTATGAAGTTATTACAACACACATGGCGAAACACATCTACAAAGACACTGACTTTACTGACGCACCGAGTGCCCGACTGTATAGAGAAGAATGAATTACAAAATGGTGGTGTTCAGAGACAAAATTGAACACCCTAACAATTCTAGATTCTCCATTTTGCCGAAAGATACTAAAGTTGTTGAAGAAAGTCACACCGCCCCTAGTGGCGATGGTTATAACGAACCTTCACCAACCTCTGGTGCATGTGGTGGCTATGGTGCAAAAGATGGTTGTCCCATAGCAACTACAACTTTTAGAGGCAACGAAAAAGCCTCCAACAGAGCCCTCATTTTCTCTTCTTTGCTTCTAGGATCGTTCATCGTCCAAGTAGCTTCACCAAGGTGTGCCGGAACTGGAACATCCCAAGGGCATGGAAGTGTAGGGACGAGTTCTTTTAAGTTGATAAACCAGGCAGTGAACTATTTTCATTCGATATCGAATGCTTGAATTGATGTCTATAGCTGCTGGTAGTCATTCATCCGTCGGGCCAAGTTCTTAGCGATCGCACGTTGTCCTTTAAAATGAGTGCGGAGAACCTCGAGTTCCGCATTTGCTATTTTCAAATTCTATTTCGTTGCTTTATGCGCTTGGAATCTGCCCTCGTATAAAGAATATGAGGTGGACACTTACTTCTCTAGGTCAAACCATGGCTTTTCAACTATTAGCATAGCTAGGTTTGCATAACAGAGTTGGCCAACTTCATGTATTCTATCATTTTTTCAATTTGCAGCTCCTTGAGGTAGATCTCAAACTAGTTGTAGGCGTTCAATCCATGAAAGATGGGTTGCCACACCTCGCCTCCTTCTCAGAGCTGCTAGAGTGCTTAGTTTAGTTTGGCCTTTACAACTTGAATCTCTTTTTCATTTACTTCTTTCTATAATCCCACTTGGTCCCTATAGTGATTTTTAACTTTTTCAAACTTAAGGTTTTTATTTTTCCAAGTAGTGATTTCAATAGCGGATTTTTGTCGCAAGGCCCAAACTTCCTCCATAGACAGGTTACAATTTTTGATAGCCAATCTCCTCACATCAGTGTTCACCCTGGCTAGCTCCTCCTACTGTTTGTGGATGAAGTCTTTCATGTGTTGATTTTCAACACCAACATTGCACAAGTGATGAACTTCCGTAGTCAACCTGACATTCTCTTGGAGAACCTCCACCAAGTCCTTGTTTAGATGGTATGCATGAGTGTTTGTCAAGGACTTGTCAAAGATTGCCAACTCTCACTCATCCTCAACCATCTAAAGTTTGGTTTGAAGCTATTGGAAAGCTTCATCTCTGGTGAGTTCACGGTTGAGGAGAGCTGGATCAACAAGTTGGGTCCTTAATTATGCAACTTCCATCACCAAGCACTGAAAATTCACTTGAGCTACTTCAAGTTGCCCCTCCAAGATGAGACACTTGCCCCTTGTTGAGAGCAACTCTAACTGGGTTGCAGTAACATTATCCAGAAGATCAAAGACATCTGGAAGTAGTTGCCCAATTCCCACTTGTTGGTCCTACAGTTCTTCATGTTGGGCTGCATTAATCCTGCTACGTGAAGTTCGTGTGGACATCTATACATCTTCAAGTCCATGTACATTCAGTACAGGCACCACCCGTGCATTAAGGGCCATAGCAATCATGTCAGCGACCACTTCAGCTACAATTTCTTGCCCCTAGTGTTGCATCACCAAGACAGTCGCCCCCTCTCCATCCTCCAAGCGTACTAAAAAAGTAGCGGCATTTCCTGAGATTTCAGGAAATAATTGTTGGGTGGATACTGTTACTTCTCAAACACTAGGATTAGTTCTTGCAAGTACTTGTGTCTGGGTGATAGAAAACATCGACCCTGCTCCCTCTAGTAGACTCACTGATCAAGCCACTTGCTCTAGATGGCTCATCGTAGGGCGATAGACTGAAGGGTCTTCCCCTCCATCGATTCCTATCGATTTCTCTTGTTGGCTCAAGAGCAATTGTCAAATTTTGCCTATGTGTTCTACTATTGTCTGCGAGCTCGACCTTGTTGTTTGCATAGGTGGTGGAGGTGGTTGCTGCTCTTCCTCGAGTTGTGTGGTGGCTGGAGTCTTATCCTTCACCATCTCCCACCATGAGGCAATTGGGGCATGCCGAAGTGTGTTATTGGTGTATCGTGCTATCCCTGCCCATTTGCACAATTTCCTGATTAAGTAGGGAAAGGGTAGAGCCCGCCTTCCACGTTCACTTTTAGAAAATCTTTTCTCAATCTCCAGAAATAGCAACTGTGGAAGGCTGATTGGGAATTTTTTGCTTAGAGCAGCACATGCATGAGCAGAGAAGATAGTGATCTTGCTAGGTCTTACCATTGGATTCAAGTGGTAAGATGCAATTTTTGAGTATACCCTCTCTACGGTGGTTAAAGTGCCAAACTCCTTTCATTCTACCCCATAGCACCACCTAATCCATTCCACTTTTACCTCGAGATCTGCTTGTTTAGGGATCTCCACCACATCAACTCTAGTCTTTGGCAACCCCAGAGCTTGTGAAATTACTTTCACAGAGTAAAAGACATAAATGTCTTTGATTCTTACTCTGGACCCCAATTGTCGATTCATCCAAAAGAGGTAAGTCTCTCCTAGGTACCATTCACCACTGGATTTGATGATTGGCCACATAAGTGAGCTTTGCAATTGGGTCTTCACTTCTTCTGGTGCATTTTCTAGAAATGGTCCAAAGTTCAACTCTTGCAGGACCATTCATTGCACCTCCCTTAGCCTAATAGCAACAAGACATGTCTGGGTCAGGATGACCTCAAGCCGTGGCGCTACCACCGGAGTCTCATCCCCTTGCGATTGTTCACTAGGGATCTCCTCTTTAGGAATTTGATGAATAGATTCCACAGCAGGTCCTTCACAGAGGAGGCTAGTTGCATGTGAGCCCTCTGCATGCTCTAGATGTCACACACCTCATCTTCTTCCCGTCCTTGGTCACTTGTCCCTTGGTTGGGACGGTCCTTCTCCCCTTGGATGCCTTGATTTGGGTGCCATCTACAATCAAGCATAACCATGAATTAAAATGTGTACAAGTTGCTCGAAATGACACTCATACACCTTCTCATTTGGACCAAGTTATGATACTAGCATGTGCATCCCATTAGATTTTCCAAAGTATAGTTGAGGGGTTAGAAAAAAAATAATAAGGCATGAGTTGTAATTTAAACTTTTGTTTTTGTTCCTTCTCTTAAGAGGTGTTAAGTCTTTAATAATTTTAATGATTATAGACCTCACCCCCTTCCCCCACCCCCCCCCCCCCCCCCCCCCCCCCCCCCCCCCCCCCCCCCCCCCCCCCCCCCCCCGGGCACGATGAAGAGCATACCTTCGGTTGTGAAAGAGGTAAAGGATAGGTTGATTAGGACTCACAGTAGAAAATGTAAGTGCTTGGGAAGAAGAAATGAGGCAGAAAAAATGGAAAAAATCCCCCAACTTGTGTGCAAAAATGGAAAAAATTCCTAGCACAACGGTGGTATATATAGATTTTTTGTGCTGCATCGATAGGGCCACATATATGAGGCTACGTATACGTAAGGGGCTGTGTATACAAGGCCTAGTTGACACTGGGGTGTTGCAAATGTTGACCAACATTGACCAAAGAAGAAAAAGCCTGAAACGTTGAATTAAAACACAAAATTGGGATGGTTTAAGAGCTGAGAGACCAGGGACTCAGCTGATAGAAAGAGGAAGGTAATTGGGGTTAGAAAAAGAGTCAAAGGTTGGAGAATGTCATGAGATAGAACTCGGCGAAGAAGAATTTGTGTGATGGTTAGTGCAGAAACAATATCCAACAATATCAAGAGGATGGGAGACTAACAAACAGAACCAAGGGATATTCAAGTGGATCCTTCCCATAGTAGGAAGTAGCCTTAGTAGCCCTTGCATATCGTCAACACTAGAGTCTGTGAACCCTGGAGTCAATGAACGGTAACCACGAGTTAATACTCACATCCATGAGAACCTACCGAAGCATTAGGAGTTCACATAAATCACGAAAAACCATCAAAACATAAGACTAGCAGTGAGGTGAGTCATGAAGAGAAATGGATGAAGAGAGAGGAGTGGAAATTGGAATTCCAATTATTGGTCACATGAAACCCCATGTGACGTTTTTGGTTAAGTGACATGGTAGGACCCATCCCAAGTTCAGACCCAAAACCAACCACATACAATGACAGCAACATGCAAAGACTCTTCCACCCCTAGGAGTACAAGCATGCACTCACAAATAACCACCACTCCAACATGCATGAGAGAAAGAAAGTGAAAACAGAATTACGTTAGAGGGGACGAAGCAAGTCCCATAACTAGTGCTTGTGGCTCATTAGAGGTGGTCTAAGGGGTGTGCTTTGAATTCCCATATAGTTATTATTTTTATTTTTATTTTTATGGGAACCACACCATGCAAAGACCCATGCATTTTGGCATGTATTTGGCCTAGGGGTGTGCTTTGAATCCTCATGTGTTTTTTTTTTGAATTTTTGCGATGAGGACCACACCATGCAAGGCCAAATTGCCAAGGAACTTCTGAGTATGAGAGGACTTTGGAGTGGTAAGAAATTCATGAAGACACTTTTGCAAACCAGGGAACAGAAAAGTATGAAGAACGTTGCATTCCCCTTGAAGTCATACCTGATCCAAACCATTGGGTCTTCCCTAAGTCTGGGAACTACACACGTCACAAATTAATTAAAAGGTTTTTAAGTGAAGGGGGTTTGCATGTTTCCAAAAGGAGAAAAACCATAGAGTGGATGAATGGGTGGATGACGTGGACCCACTGCCTATTTTATGAGATGACAATATACATAATGTTCTAGAACAACAATGTGAGGGCGAGAGAAAGATATAATAGGTGGACCATTTCACGCAACCCATCACAATGAGAAACAACCACACCAATACATCTGATGAAAGTAAGATGGTTTATTAGTAAACAACTAGAAATTAAACACACACACACACACACACACACACATAAATAAAAAAACAAAAAAGTAAATAAGGAAAGAAAAACTAAGTAAGAATGAGCAAACATACGAATGATGTTGTAAAACAAAAAAGTGTAAAACAAAAAAAAAGTTTCAAAAATAGTGAGGAGCTTAGTAGAGTGGGTTAGCATGGAGAATGGTCTCCCCCATGACTAGGCTAGAAGGAGGAGACCCGAAAAATGGAACGAGGTTGTCCCTATGACGATATGGTAGTAGCACTGGTTGATGGAGTTCACGAAAAGGTTTTAATTATTGCCTATTGACTAACTGTGTTCTTGTGGGATCCTCAAGTTTGTGTATAAGCAAGGCCCCATATGGGAAGGTTTCAGAGACAATATAAGGTTCCTCCCACAATGTTTGAAACTTGGTATGTTGCAGTACGTGTGTGGGGTTCCAGTAGAGTACCTTATCTCCTCATCAAAATGTTACCTTCTGAATCCTAAGATCATGACATTTTTTATTATAGGCCTTGTGTATCTCATTGGATGATAGGGCTACTAGTCGATTCTCATCTAGCACACTCAAGTTGATAAGTTGTTCTCATTGTGATAGTGGCAAGTCAAGGCCCAAGTCACTGGTTGTAGATAGTGTATGGAGTTCTGCCTAGACTGGAAGTTTCAGTAGCTTTCCGTACACTAACTTGTAGGGAAAGTAACCTATAGGAAGTTTCCAGGCAAAGAAATAGGCCCAGAGGGAATTGTTAAGTTTTTTGCCCCAGTCCCTCCTATATTTGCTTATGGTTCTAGTGAGGATTTTGGTAATCTCCCTATTGGTGACTTTGGCTTGCCCGTTGGCTTGGGGGTGATAAGGTGTTGTAAATTTATGATCAACCCCCAAGTGTTGCATGAGTTTACAAAAAGTGGTGCCCATGAAATAAGTTCCATTGTCTAAGATGAGTGCACATTGCACTCCAAACTTGTTTACGATTTGTTGTTGGACAAAATGTGTAGCTGTGTTTGAGGAACAATTGGTGATGGCTGCCACCTCCACCCACTTTGTGCAATAGTCAATAGTGATGATGATGTACGCCTTCCCGTTGGACATGGGTGTGATGGGACCCATGAAGTCGATACCCTAAATATCGAAGGGTTCTAATGGTTGGATCCACTGTTGAGGTCCCTCCATTCGTGCAGTCATCCCACCATCTCTCTAACATCATTCATAGGAGCAGGAAAACCATTGTGCATCCCTAAAGAGTGTAGGCTAGTAATAGCCTGCAAGCAGGATCTTAATGGTTGTGCGTCATCCAGCATAGTGGCCCCCACAAGGGCCCTCATGAGAATCTTGAAGGACATGCAGTGTATCATCATTAGGGACACACCATTGAACCAAGCCATCTGCACACACCTTATAAAGATGTTCGTTGATTTCCATGAAGCGCTTGGCCTTATGGAGAAACTGTTGTTTCTGCCGATGGTCCCACTCCTTTGGCAATTCTTAGGTTGTGAGACAGGTGAGGATGTGGCTGAATGAAGTTGATTCTTTGGACATCTACTTATTGATGACTCTAGCAAAGATGAGTTCATCTGGAAATTTGTTGGAGAGTCGCTCCTCCTCTTCTGTGTTTTCCCATCATAAACAAGATAAGTGGTCAGCAACCACATTCTTAGTTCCCTTCTTGTCTACCATAGTGAGGTCAAATTCCTGAAGAATCACAAGCCATCATATGATACAAGGGCTTACCGTTGGTTTATTCATCAGGAACTAGATGACACTATGGTTGGTATGCATGAATTATCCCATCATAAACAAGATAAGTGGTTAGCAACCACATTCTTAGTTCCCTTCCTGTCTACCATAGTGAGGTCAAATTCCTGAAGAATCACAAGCCATCATATGATACAAGGGCTTATCGTTGGTTTATTCATCAGGAACTAGATGACACTATGGTTGGTATGCACGAACACCTTGTACCCGAGCACATAGTGTGATAATTTTTCCAAGGCAAACACCACTGCCATTAATTCCTTTTCAATGGTGATGTAGTTGAGCTGAGCATTCACAATGCTACAGCTTGCACAATTGATATAGTATGGATGTTTCTACTCATCCCACTGTGTAAGCATGGCTCCCAATGCATAGTTGGATGCATCTATCATGATATGGAAGGGTCTGGACCAATTAGGTGCCCATAGAATTGGAGTCTCTATGAGTTTCTGTTTAAGTGTTTGGAATGTAGATTTACATTCCTTGGAGTCTCTATGTAGATTCAAATTCTTTGTGAGTTCCACCAATGGCTTGGTGATCTTTGAGAAATTTTTGATGAAGCACTGGTAGTAACTAGTGTGGCCAAGGAATGACCAAACATCTTTTACAGTGCTTGGTTGACTAGTGATTCCTTGGATGACCCTGATTTTTTCAAGATCTACACTAATCCTTTCTTGTAGAATACGGTGCCCTAGAACAGTGCCCTCTTGGACCATTAAGTGGCTCTTTTGCTAGTTGAGCCATAGATTAGTTTCCATACATCTTTTCAAAACTTGCTCAAGATGGTCCAAGGCTTGTTCAAATGTTGCTCCATAGGTAGAGAAGTCATCCATGAAGACTTCTATCCCATTGCTAATTTGTTGCTGGAAGATGCTAAGGACGAGGCGTTGGAAAGTTGCAGGAGCATTGCACAGGCCAAAGGGCATCTTTTTATATGCGAAAGTCCCCTAGGGACTTGTAAATGTTGTCTTAGCTTGGTCTTTTGGCACAATTTAGATTTGGTTATAGCCACTATAACTATCCAAAAAGCTATAGTAACAATGCCCCATAATGGTGTCCAACACTTGGTCCACAAATGGGAGTGGGAAGTGATCCTTAAAGGTAGCTATATTTAGCAATCGGAAATCTATACAGACCCTCCATTTGCCACCCTTATTTGGCACAATAATGAGTGGGCTAACCCATTTTCTATTTGCAATGGAATAGATGAACCCTGCCTTCAACAACAGCTCAATTTCGTCCTTGACTACTTACTTTAGTTTAGGGTTCAACTACCTTTGATGTTGGCATACCTTGGGATCAACTCTTGTTAATTCAAGGTAGGACCATGCAAAAGTAGCCTCCCATTTATTCACCACCTTTAGCAACTTCTTCTTCTATTTAGGAGCAAGAGTGGCATTGATAATTACCAGCTTGTCATTCTATAAAAATGCATATTCTAAATTGGCCAGTAAAGATTTGAGTTCTAAGGGCTTCTGTTTAAAACTCTCAAGGATCAGTAACTTTCTCTAATCATCACGGTCATCAACAGTGGATACTTGTTGATGGACCATTTCCAAATCATCCATGCTCTCTACATAGGCACATACAAGCCCCTCAGATGATTCCATGCATAAGGTGCTACTATTAGAGTTAGCGGTCAACAATTGGGTGCCTTCTTGATTTGTGGTTGCTGCATACAGGCATCGTTGAACTTGTGATTCTTCAGCACATCGAATGCATGCTTGAATAGATGTTCGCTTAGTGGACCACAGTTGCTGCACATAGTTGCACCTAGAGTCACTAAACGCGATCCATGGGATGCGCTTCTTCTTGATCTTTCCAAAAGGATTTTCTTTTGAGATTTCAAGGGAAAGATTTTGGAGTCCTAATCATGCATCCACCATGCTCAGTTAGGCTCTTTCCATTATGATTGGAAAGTTCCCCTTGCAATTCTCAACACAGATGACTAGGAAGTCAGCAATATAAGACTACCCACAAACGGTGGTTACAATGTCTTCTACCAATCATAAGGGAAAAGTAATGGATTGGTCTACCAGCTCAAGCTGAATGTTACTCTTTTTTAATAAGGGCAGGTTCTAAGTCTTGTACATGTCATGTGAAATTAAGCTGACTCTTGACCCTGAATCCAGAAGAGCTTTACATGGCTCATTTCCTACCACTTATAGATAGATGAGGGGCTTATCGGATCAGTCAATTTTTGAGGAAGATGGCCTGCCTTTATCTAGTCTTTCACAGCATGTGTGAGCATGACGGTACGTATGTTAGGAGGTGTTTGGTTTGAAGGCTACTCGAAAGGTTCGACAGTGGAGGCGATTGCAGGTTCAGAGGCACTAGCCATAGGTGTGTGTGAGGGTATGTTTAGGTTAGTAGGCAAAAGAAAGGGATGTTTCTATGGTTCCACTTCCAATCCACTCGATTGATAAGCTGATTGTACGTTGACAACCCTCGTAGCATTACGTTGCTGTGGCTGTGGTGGTATTTCCCCTTGCATAGGTGGAGTAGGTGGTAGCTGAGTGGGGTGTTGATGAGTAGGTGTGGCAAGAGAAGGTGATAGAGGATGGTAGAGATGTGGGTTCTCCCCCTAGGTGATGGAGACTGTGTTTGAAAGCATTTCGGGGGGTAGTAATGATTTTGAAAAGCTGCATGACTAGAAAAGTCCCGTGGGGAGACTGGTTGCTGAACATAATACCTGTAAGGATCTGGCTATCGATAAGGGTACTACTGCCTTAGAGGTGGCATCCCCCATGATTGTGGATGCTGCCATTGCTGAAAATATTTGTAAAGTTGCAATCGTGCTCCACTTGGATAATAACCTTGTTGCTGGTGGAATTTCCTAGGATTGCCTTGTGGGTAAGGCAATCTTCAAGGTGTTTGCCTCTTTGCCAAGAGAGAATTCAATGCATACATCCCAGACTCTTGTAGATGCGACACCATGGGACAACACCCCTTAGGATGTTCATATTGGCATATGTCACACCAATCATCTTCTGTATCAGAGTCTATAACCTATTCTACTACATCAACTTTGCCCTTACCTTTATGGTAGGCACGTTCAGCTTCCTTTCTCCTTCGCTGATCATAATTATTACTTCGCTCTTTGGACTCCTCCGTGATTTTCAGAACACTTTGAAATTTTTTGTCCAAAGAGTCCCACATCTTGTCAACCTTAGTTGATATCTCAGAAGAAAAATTTTGTAGGGGTAAGGTTTTATGGTTCACCGCTACATCCAACGGTGATTCTTCCTCATCTTCACAAAATCGAACTTCCCTCTTTTGGACGGAAGGATCTCGATTATACTCTTTTGCACTTTCCTTCTATCTTAGTTCCCCCTCTTCTTTAGCCACTTGCTCAATTAAGCGTTGTAGTTGATGGGCCCTTGACTCCGATAGTCGTCCTTGGGCGTACACGCCAAGGATCTTTCTGGTTTCAAAGCGATGCCCATCAATGATATGGTGAAGCTGTGCTTACTAAGAGTAGCCATGACATGGGCATCGATGTAATAATGAGTAGTATCTACTCATGGTTGCATCCAAGGTTTCATGACCACCTTGCTTCCATTCTTGGATCTTGCATCTCAGGTTAGCCACTCTGGAGTAGGTTTGATACTTGTCATTGAAAATTTCCAGCATCGTACTCCATCTCCTGATTGATTCCAACTCCAAAGACCAATACCAGCTTTCTGCTTCTTTGATAAGTGTGCAGGGAAATAGCTTAAGTTTTTAGCAATTATTATCTATGTTCTAAAGGGTGCAAGCATCATGAAATGCTTACAAGTGAGTTTGTGGATCATAATTATATCCCCCTTCAAATTTGGGGATGTTTTTCATGTCAATGCTCGTAATCCGACTATCTTTCAAGTGCCTACTAGGTATTTGAACTGCCTCAGTAATATTGAGCATACTTTGAGTAGCCAACAGTGGTTCATCCAAGTCATAGTCCTACTGAAGGCCACAATGTCTATGATGATTTCGGCTACCTCTCCTTTCTTGATGGTGAGACTCGCGTGATTGGTCACACCTTTCCTCATGTCATTCCTTTTGGCCTTTACGATCACCCCCTGATCCTTTCTACCACGATTACGATCGAAATCAGAATTGAGTGAAGATAGAGTGGAGTAAGAGGATGGAGAAGAGGGAGGGGAATCACCACTACCCTAGTGTCGATCTCCTCCCCTACTCTGATGATGACCCCGATCTCCATGTCCATCCTTGCTTTTTCCATGATCTTTCTTGCGTGACTCGCCATCCTCCTGGGGGTCCCAGTCACTTGATTGCTTACTTTGAATGATGGACCGAATGATTTGATGCATCAGAGGAGGTTTGGATGAATGGGAATCATGAAAGACAACTTTTTCATAGTCATGCAGTTCTTGCAAGAATAAGGGTTTTCTGAACTATTTCCCCTTCATGTGTTCATGTCATTCTGCCTACTGTCAGTCTCGTACACATTGTGCCTCAGTTGGATGATAGTCCCGATAGTCATGGTCCTCCATGACATATTCCACACAACAGTCCTAAATGCCCACTCTAGTGAGATTGTGATACAGAATTCTAGGAGCCAATCGGTTAGGCGGTAATATGATGTTACCCTCCATGTCCCGCCAGCACAGATGCTCATCCTAATGTAGGATAAAGGTGAAGTCGGTGACATATTCATTCGGATACGTGTATACCACCTGACATTCTTGCAGCACTGGTGGGTTGGATCCATCTTACCTATGAGAAGAAGACATTCTAGATGTTAGATAATCCACTAATTGGTGTACCTTACTCTTTACTTAGACCACATAGCGTGTGTAGATTTTACTATCCTAGGTCCGTTCCAATGAAGTGAATGATAATTTTGCTAAGGTTATATGATGCATGTAAGACTAACAGTCCCCAGCAACGATGCTAATGATGAGCGGTGAGGTACCCCTACGCCCAACCATGCAAATCACGGGCGTTCACACGTGACTCGGTCGAATTCCACAGATTGTAAGCACTTGCATACACCAAACTCTAGCCAGCAAAACCTTATGTTAGAATGGTCATTGTCTTCCCAACCTCACTTGTGGTGTTCTAATGCGATGGTTAAGTGAGATTGAGGTAAATGATTTTTATTTCTTTTCTCTTTATCTTCTAGAATCTAATTCTTGAAATGTAAGAAATGGAATGTTGCGTAATCTATAATTGTTCTATTCTATTCTATCTCCTAACTCTCCCTAGCATAAGCAACTGATCCCATCTTCCATACACATCTTGAGCATCCCCTAACCACTGCTGGGTTACCAGATGTTAAGCATCATTGGGTTGCCAAGTGTTGGATTTATGTTTGAGATGGTCGTACTTATGGTTTTTACCGAATATAAAAGAGAAATAACGATAAAGTGATAATAATGAAAACTTAAGGAATTAGAAAAGTATAGAAATATTAAACTATTTAAATGCTTAAATGATTAAATCCAAATGCTGCAAGGAATTCTTAAAAAAGCTCATCTTTATTTCTAGTCACGCCAATGGGCTTAGGTACATTAGTGCTCGAATAAAGAGCCAGACACCTTTCTCACACCTGCTGTGGGCACTTGGAAAATATTCTAACTCTTGCAGAAACAAACTGCAAGAGTCTAGCTACAACTACTCAAAAAGATGCATAAGTGTGGCAGAAGCACACTTATTTATAGCTAGAACAGACTCTGCGTAAACGAGGCCATGTAAACGCATGGATAGATGCATTGACAGGGCCGAGTCAACACGACCGTGTATACGGGGCTCCGTATACATGGCCTAGTCAACGCATCGACTGATGAGCACTTCATCACTTAGAAAACTCTTAGTTCTCCTCAGGAACACACCATTACACTAGGTCATCAACATGAATTTTGTAGATGTTTCCTTCTATTTCCATGAAGTGTTTAGCCTAATGCAAAATTTTTTGAGTTTTATGCTTGTCCCATTTGGAAGAGAGCTTCTACTCTTTTAGGTATGTGAGATAATCAATGAGCAAATGAGCATTCATTATTGAGGATACTATAGTAGATTTTGCAAAAAAAAGGCTCATTAAGGAATTGATCAAACAAACGTTCTTTATCAACCTTACTATCTCATCTTAATCTAGATAGATGATCTACAACTACATTTTTAGATTCCTTTTGATCTATCATTGTAATGTTGAACTCTTGTAAAATCCCCAACCACAAGATGATTTGAGGTTCACCACTAACTTGTTCAATAAGAGCCAAATTGCATTGTGATTTATATGCATAAAGATTGGATATCCAAGCACATAATAATTCAACTTCTCAAGGGTGTACACCACGATTATCAATTTCTTTTTTGTTGTTTTGTAATTCAATTATGCACCTGCGATACTTCTACTTGCACAATCGATATAGTATGAGTGTTTTCTATCATTCATTTGTATAAAGAGGACCCTTAACGTATAATTAGATGCATTTTTCATGATGTGAAATGGTCTAGACTACTCAAGTGCTTGTAAAATTGGAGTTTCCACAAGCTTCTATTTGAGAAGCTCAAATGCTTTCTAACAATCAGTTATCCAATTGAAAAATGCATCCTTCTTTTAAGTTCCACCAATAGCTTAACAATTCTAAATAATTTTTTATATGAAGTATCAATAATAGCCAGCGTGTCCAAGGAATGACCTCACATCCTTCACTATTTGAGGTCTCTGTGTGATTCCTTGGATGATATTAATCTTTCCTGGGTTAACCTCAATGTTTTTTTATGCAATCATGTGTCCTAATACTATGCCTTCTTGAACCATGAGGTGGTTCTTCTGCTAGTTTAACTTCAAATTTGTCTTGATACACCTCTTTTAGACTTATTCTAATTGGTCCAAGACTTGGTCAAAATCATAGTCATAGGTGGAGAAGTCATTCATGAAGACATCTACACCATTCCCTACATGGTTATAAAAGATGCTTAAGACTAAGCATTGGAAAATAGTAGGCACATTTCATAAGCCAAAGGACATCTTCTTGTATGCAAAAGTCCTGAGTAAACTCATGAACATGATTTTGACTTGATTTTCTAGTGTAACCTAGATCTAGTTATAGCTCTATAACAATCTAGAAAATTATACTACATATGACATGTAATGGTATATAATGCCTTATTGACAAATGCCAACAGAAAGCGATCCTTGAATGTTGCCATATTGAGTAGTTTGAAATCAATAAAAATTCATCATTGGTCTCCTTTCTTTGATACAATTACCAGTGGGCTTACCCACTCATTGTTGATGAATCATGATTCATCGGGCCATGATATTGGATCCACGATATCAGGTACATGATATCGCAGCCCAACAACGATATCGGATATGCGATATCATGACTCCTGTGTGAGCCTATAAATACACATGTAGGTGCATGAGAGGAGTAAGTCTTGAGAAGTTTTAGAAATAGTTAGTTTTAGAAGTTAGTTCATTTCCTTCTCTCTCAACCCTTTCTCCCTGTGCATGCCTGTAGTGTGATGATTGTAATTGTACAACATACTTTATTTGAGTGTGACGTACTTGGACACACACATGACTAGAAATAAAGATTGAGATTACTTCATCATTGCAGCATTCACTTAGTTTAATTATTTAATTGTTATTGTTATTTATTACTTTCATAGTTAATATCTCTTCACCCTAAACTCCTTAAACGTGGAATGAGTACGACTTAATCACAAGCATTTAAGTGTGACTACTTGGTAACCCAGTAGCATACCTAGGATCTACGCTTGGTAATCCCAATAGTAGTCGTGCGCGAGGTCCAAGATGTGTACAAATGATTAAGAAATGGATGCTCATCGCACTTGGGCTAGTTTAGATTCTCTCCCCCTATTTTCTATTAGCATAACTCTCTCTCCCTTTTCCTCCTAGCTTAGCTAAGATTATTTTCCATCGCCTCCAGGAGTAGCATTAGTTTAGGAACACATCATACATCTCACTTTGGACTCAACCATACTTGACAAAGCATATACTAGTCCAGGTGGGAAGATAATGAACTGCGATCAACGAGTAACTATCTAGATACCAAAACTAGCCCATCTGCGGAGTTTGACTGGATCGCGCATGAAACACTCGTATTCGTATGGTTGAGTGTAGGGGTACCTTGCCACTCATCAATTATCCATGATAAGATAGAAGAACCTAGCTCTTAGAAGTTTTTCAATTTCTCTTTTTATTATATGCTTTAATTTTGGGTCAAACCTATAGTGTGGTTAGTGATTTAGCTTTATTGCTAGATTGGTGTATATGTGGTGTTGTCATATGCATGGATCAATTCTAGTGAGTTCATCATAGTACTATGCAAACACTTGGGCCATTTTTTTATACCTTTTAGAAGCTTCTTCTGCTATTCCTTTGTTAGTTCTGCATTGATTATTATTAGCTTTGTTGTTCTAAAGGAAAACATATTCTAATGATCTCAATAATGTCTGTAGTTCTATTAGTTCTAGTTTAGGTTCTTCTAAAATCTCTAACTCACCCCAATTAGTATATTTTTCAACTTGCACTTGCATTGCTTAGGAGAGGTGTTTCTTCACTTCCTTCATTTTTTCCAACTCCTCAACATATATGCTAGTGAGCGCTTTACGAGGTTCTATGCATAAGGTAAACTTTCAGCTTTCATTAATTATTAGATACTAGGTATCTTCTTGCTTGGTGGCTACTGCATACAAGCAGTTCTACACACTCACTAATTCTTCACCTAATTTACATGTTGTCATGGTTCTTTATCTAACTACCCAAATTTTCTAAATGCAATTGCATCCTATATCATTGTATGCGATACATAAAACACTCTTCTTCTTTATGATTCCACGTTCATTTTCCTTTTAGATTTATAAGGAAAAGTCTTTAATTCCAACCTTAACATCAATGGTACTTAGCCAAGCTCTTGTGATGATGATGAGAAACTTCTATTTGCAATTTTTAACATGGATCATAAGTAAATTAGTGGGATATAATCATTTACTAATTATGGTTATAATGTCTTCCATCAATCCCAAGGGAACAGTCATAAACTAATCAACAAGCTCATCTAATATTTCATTTCTTTAAAAGAGGTAGGTTTCAAGCTCTATATATTTCTTACAAGATCAAGTTAACTCTTAAACCTAAATCCAGTAGAGCCTTACATGGAGCATTCATTACAATTTGTAGATAGATAAGGGGACTTCCTAGATCAATTCTTTCTTAGTAAGATTTCCTACCTTAATCCAATCTATAACAACATGTGTTAATATCACAAATTGGACATTTTTTATGCTTTCGTTTGAAAGTGGTTCAAAATGCAACTAGGAGGATGTAAGTGTGGGGCCCACAACTAGGGATACTTACATATGTTTGAATGGACTAATAGACTTAAAGAATGGACATTTCTAGGGCTTGCACTTGCAACTAATTAAGTTGTCATCCACTTATATGTTCATAGCTTTAGTGGCATTTCGTTGTTGTGGTTGTGGGGGTTTTTTGCTTTGCATCGGTGGAGCAAGTGGTAATGGATTAGGAGCAAGTGTTGCATAAAAGGAAGATTTGGTTCATAGAGTAGTGGGCCTATGGCACTTCAGAGGATAATAGTGGTGAGTGAAGACATGGTAGGTAGAACCACTTGGAGACACAGACTATTAAGCATAATAACCATAGGGGTCATGTTGCTTGTATAGATACTACTGCCTTGGTGATGGCATCCTCCATTACTATGGTAGTCTTGAGGTGACAATGAAGCTCCATTAAGATACTATTGTTATGGTCAGTGGGACTACTTGTAGTTGCCTTGAGGGCAAGATAGTCTTTTAAGTACTTGTCTCTTGATGAATTTTGAATTTAAGGCATAAACCCTAAACACTTGGAGGTGTGAAAAAACCAAACAACATACCTTGGGATGCTCATATTGGCATATGTGACATCATTCATTAAATGAATTGGAGTCTACAACCTCCTCCTTCACTACAACTACTTTCCTTTTATGCTAGTAGTAATCCCTACTAGTGTATTTTTTTCTTTTCTTATCCTTGTGCTTGATTCTACTTTGCTTTGTTCCTTCCTCCATCATCTTAAGTTTTCTTTTCTTATCCTTGTACTTAGTTTTACTTTCCTCCATTCCATCCTCAAGCTGATTAAAGTTTCTTATCACCATATTTTGTCAACTTTGACTAATATTTCATGACAAAATTTTTGTTTTTGTCAACTTTTCTCATCACCACGTTTTGTCAACTTTTCTCATTTAACCACTTCCTCAATTTCTCGAACTCATCACCACATTTTATCAACTTTTCTCATCACCACATTTTGTCAATTTTGGCAAATATTTCATTTTGGCGGAGAGGCCAACATGTCTCACATGATGGGGGGTGGAGGAGTGCATTTTGTCGCCCTCCACATCACATGCCACGTAAGATCCCACGAAATGGAGAAAAAACATGAACCAAAGATCCACAACTTTTTGTATTCTCGCTACGCAAAAGGCAAACCAAAGAGCCACAGGTTTTGATATTCTTGCTACGCACATAAAATGGCTAAACACAACCAAATGCAAAATGGGAATGGGAATGGGAATGAGAATTCCATTTCCATTCCATCTCCGTCTTTGTCTGTAACTACTGCTGCAGGCTGCCTGGTCCAACTAAACTGGCTTTGATGACATAGGCTTCAAAACTCTGCTAGAGCACTAGAAAGACACCTATGATGGTGGCCCATGCTTCAACTGCAACTACAAGCTCATTGACACACGCTTCTTCAACCAAGATAGAAATAAAGCGGCAAGCTAGTCGATCGTTGCGGCATCTGCACTTGACACTGAGGGCCATGACACGTACATGTTGATGAGCGGTGAGGTACCCCTACGCTCAACCATATGAATACAAGTGCTTCATGCACGATCCGGTCGAATTCCAAGGACTAAGTGCCTATGCACCTTTGTGGAACAATAACAGGTTGGTTAATCGTTGTCTTCACAAACTTACTTGTGAAACACCACAAAATTCTGAGCTTAGTACTTCTCCAACAAGAATCGAGCTAAGTCATGACGTTCCCTAACATGACTAAAACCTGGGGGCCCCACAGACAGCTTCAAGCAGAATCGAACTCAAAGAGGAGCAGTTCCCTGGGACCCACCGATGACCACGACAACATCTACTACTAAAAAAATGGCAACTTCGGAGCTCAAGATACTTAATCTTCACTAAGTATGCATTCTCAATGTATACACCCGGTGTATACGCCCAGCATGCATTCACAGCGTATACGCCCAGCGTAAACGCCTTACATGTACGCTTAGCATGTATGACTAATGTATACGCCCAGCATGCAATCCCCGAAGATAGCATGGAAACAGCACTTCAGAGCAAGATTTGGTACAAGGCACCAACTTACACGAACAGAGTAGTCATCAGGTGTCGAAATCATGCATTCTAGAGTTCATACGCTGAGTATGCAACGTATACGCCTAGCGTATACGCCCACCATGCATTCACAGCATATACGCTGGGCGTATACGCCCAGCATGTATTCATAGTGTATATGCCCAGCATGTGTAAAGTGTACGCCCAGCCTACACAACGCACATCAATCAAAACTCTCCAGAAACATGTCAAAGCAAGGTCAACCTAGTTGAAGGTCTCCAGGCAGCATCTTCATGGCATCCGAATTCAAATCGGAAGGCTGAAGGACTTCTTTTACTTTGATCAAGTCTATACACCCAGGTCATACGCCCAGTGTGTATACGCTGGCGTACAACAGTATACGCTGGTGCACAGCAATATACGCTAGCGTGCAGCACACTGTATACTTGTAAAATTTCATTCTTTTGCACCCAGTCAACACGCCACATGTCACCCGACCCAAGAATCCAGCACTTCACAGCCAATCATCCCCTCTCAAACCCGAGTCCCGCGTCTACACTTGTATAAAAACCCCAATTTTTCACTAGACTGGAGTTGGCAATTTTCAAGCAAAAACCAAAGAAAAACAAAGAACCAGAGACGCTAAGAAACGAGAGCAAAAATCCTGTACATTGGATCTCGACCCTGCACGCTGAGCATACAGCCTTTACACTGTGCTTGCAGTTGAACCCAGCACACAGTCATCCCTGCATCCACCAGGGCTATTCGTCTGCCTTGTGTCAAAGTCACAACTACATTAGACCGGTGCATTGTAACTTTCATTTTGCAATAATATTGCTACATTTCTTTGCCAACAATCATTACAGTTTTTCATTCATTGTTGCATGTTTACTGTTTACGCTCTTGTACATTTACATCCCATTCTACATTCGTTACATCGTTTACATATAACCCAGCGTACAATATATCAATGTACGTTCGGGGAAATCCTTGCCTGATCCGCGTCCAGACCACTCAAGGTACTCTACCTTCATTAATTCCAGCTTTCCCTCAAGCGAAGGTAGGGTCTTCTGTGCATGTCCAGAGATCTCCAGGTTTCTGTTTCATTCCAGCCAGAGACCGACGATTTTGGATGGTACAACTTGTATTTCACGATTGTATGGTTAAGTAAGCTTGAGGGATATACTTTTTATGGCTTTTATGTGTTTTATATCCTATGCTATTAAGGAGTGGGAGAGAGATAACTAAGTAACTAATCTAATTTAACTACTCATTAACTAAGTTCTAATTACTCCTAACAGCAGTATCCGTTCCCACTTGTCGTACACATCCTAAACCAATGCAACGCTATTGGGACTACCAAATGCTAATCCTCACTAGGTTACCAAGCGCTACACATATACTCGAAGTGGTCGTACTGAGTGTATTTAACTAAGAGAGTTGTAGGGTAAGAGAAATAATTAATCAACTAGGAAAGAATTAAGGTTTATCATAAAGTTCATCTTTATTGCCGTACACAAAGTGTGCTCATGTACACAATGCTCGAATAAAGATCCATTCACTCTATGACTCCTACTGCAGGCACGCAAAAATAATTCTAACTCTGGAGGGAAAAAATGGCAAGAGTTTGGCTAAGGGACTAACTATTTAATGTGGAAACCAAGGGCACTACCTCTTATTTATAGGCAAGGAGATAGGCCCCAATATCAGGTATCTAGCTTCGCATGGTTGGATGCGATATCGCGGTTCATCATACCCCCATGATTGAATGAAAACTCATCCTTGAGTTCCTTACAAAATATTAGGAAGGTATGGGATTATTGATTGAATGACCATTGATGGTGGAATGGGGTGACAGACTCAACGTGCTTGGTGAACAGATCAATAATACAATACATGACAACATTAGTGTTCATGACCACAAAGATGAACACTATACATAAATGACATATAGCCTTATTTGGTAGCTAGAAGAGAAGGAGAGAGAGAAAAAAGAATAAGGTGTGTTGCTGTCGATGCCAAGATTGCACCTTCCATTGTTTATCCATATCCATGCCACCAATCTTGCTTCTTTCGTAAATGCTCCAATTTCGGTCCATCCTAAGTGTTTCCTCTAGGCCTAGTCCATTGTTGTATGATCGTCATCTGCACACACAACATAGTCACAAATGAGTGAGGGTAGATAAATCATAATGCAATTGATACCTTGCCTCGATGTAAAGTGCATTGGCTGAGGTTATGGTTATGGAAGATACTGATTCTAGAGATTTTTAACACTGGTGACTACCTAAGGTGTAGGGGTTAGGAAAACTTGAAAAAATTGTGCTAGGGCCCCCATAAATAAGAGCGAACCTCCGGTAGTGATAGGATGGAAAAGGATAAGGAATAAGAAAGATGGAGAAAAAGCAACAACAGAAATACCAATAAAATGGATGTCATGGATGGGGATGAAACAAAAAATTGTTGATTACAGGAACGCTTAAAGAAAATAAATTAACAAATGCACCAAAAAGGAATGCTAGTGGATCCTCCCCAAAGCAGGCTTCTGCCCTTGATGCCCTAACAAACCCACAAACCAAAGAGTCCGTAGGCTCTAGGAATGTCATTTGGAAGCAAGAGTTAAAAACTTACCCACAACTTACCAAGGAAAAACAATGCATCAACCAAGATACAGACTAATGATAAAATTGGCAATGAGGTGAAAAATGGAAAAGAAAGGTGGAGAGGAGAGGATGGAATGTAAACCCAAGAACAAGGTTGTGTAAAGTCCCTTTTGTGTGTTTTATGGTTAATGTGACTCAGTAGAACTCATTCCAAATCTAGGCTTAAAAAACCACATTCAATGACCTCGCATCAACACATTTGACCAGCCTATCCTCTTGAAGCAACAAGAATGCCTCTACAAAAAGTCACCACCATTCCAAGGAGAGTGAGATGGAGAATTAAGAAGCGAGAAAGGGCCTTAGTTAGAGGGAACCTTTAGGCATGGGTAACATGTCTTTTTAGTACTATAACTAGTGCATGTAGCCCAAGTTCATTATTGTGTCTAAGGGGTGTGCTTTGAATTCTCACTTGTTTTTTTTTTCTTGTTTTTTGCGTGAGAAGCACACCATGCAAAGACTTACTTTTATGCACTCAACTTCCAGAGATTTGATGAATAGTCAGAATGGTGGAAAACCCAAGGAAAAAGCATCCAAGCACTCAAGAGAATAGCTAGCACAAATGTATAGAATCTTCTTGAAGTCACACCCTTTTCATCCTTTGAGTCTTTCCTTAGTTTAAGAAATACCCAGCCATCAATTCATTAACAATTTTATTAGAGAAAGGGACTGTAGAGTTCCAAGCCAAGGGAGACCATAGGATTTTATGGATGTATGAACGACATGGACTCATTGCCTATTTAATCAAAAGAACCATACCTTAATATCAACATCATACTTCAAATGTAAAATCCAAACATTAGTAATCAATATGGTATTATTCATGCCACCATCATGAACACTTATTGGGTGACGAAAAAAATAAAGTAATCACATAAAGAAATGGTAAAAATATGAAAGATGGTGTAAAAAAAACAAGAAATGTGCAAAACAAAAAATGAACGATGTTATAAAGAAATGTGCAAAACAAAAATGTGTAAAAAAAATTAGAAAGAACTGAGGGCCTTCAATGGTTAGCAAAGGTGGCCATCTCCCCCATGACTGAGTTGGAAGGAGGAGATCTGAAATAATGAGCAAGGTTGCCCACCTACAGAGGTAGCATGTGTTTTGGCTATCCTAAACTCATGGAAAGGTTTTGTTTGTTGCATGTTGACTAACAGTCTCTTATCTGAGCTCTCAGGTTTATATATGGTCATGGCCCCTAAAGGGAAAGTTGCATAGATAATGTAAGGTCCTTCCCACTATGTTTGAAATTTGATACGTTGTGACACATGTGTGGGGTTCCAATAGAGAACCTTATCTCCTGGCTGATACTTAACTTTCCTAATTTTTAGGTCATGACATTGTTTATTAAATGCCTTATGCAATTCATTAGATGACAGGGCAGCTAGTCGGTTCTCATCTAGCAAGTTAAGAGTCATCAACCTTTATTTTTGTGCTAGATCTAGATCAAGGTTGAGGTCACATGCCATGGCTAGTGTATGGAGCTTAGTTTGGATAGGGAGCGTTGGAATTTTTTTATTTTTTTATACACTAACTAATATAGGGAGAGTAGCCTATAGGAAGTTTCCATGTGGAGCGGTATGCCCAATGAGCATCACTTAGTTTAGTGCTCCAGTCTCACCTATACTTGCTAATGGTTCTGGTCAGTATCTTAGTAATCTCCCTATTAGTAACCTTGGCTTGACTATTTGCTTAGGGGTGGTATGGTGTAGTCAATTTATGCTCAACCCTTAAGCGTTGCATTAGCTTCCAAAAAGTTGCACCTGTGAAGTGTGTACCATTATCTAAAATAAGTGCACATGGCACACCAAACTTGTTGATGACTTATTGTTGAACAAATCGTGCAGCTGTAGATGTTGTGCAATCTTTAACAGCAGTTGCTTCAACCCATTTTGTTAAGTAGTCTATGGCAACTATGATGTAAGCTTTTCCATTGGACATTGGTGTAATGGGCCCCATGAAATCAATTCCCAAATGTCGAAGGGTTCTAATGATTGAATCCATTGTTGTGAATCCTCCATTCTAGTAGTCATTCCCCCATCACGTTGACAGCGCTCACAAGATTGGATGCATTGATGGGTGTCCCAAAACATGGTAGGCCAATAATACCCTGCAAGCAAGATCTTGATGGACGTTCATCTCCTAGCATAATGACCCCCACAAGGGCCCTCGTGAGAATCTTGGAGAACTCTCAATTGATCTCTATCGACAACACACCATCGAACCAAGCCATCAGGACATACTTTGTAAAGTTGTCCATTGATCTCCATAAAGTACTTGGCTCTATGAAAAAACTGTTGTTTCTTCTTAAGGTCTAGCTCTTGTGGTGTTTGTTGGGTAAGGAGATAAGTAAGAATGCTACTGTACCAGTTTGTCTCCATGGGTGATTGGTTATTCACTACACCAGCAAAGAGGAACTCATCAGGGAAATGATTGAAAACTGGATACTCATCCTCTTTGCTATCCTAGCACAACCGAGATAAATGATTGGCAACTACATTCTCGGTCCCTTTGCGATCGATCATTGTTAAATCAAACTCTTGTAGGATTACAAGCCATCGTATAATACAAGGGCTTACCATTGGCTTATTCATGAGGAACTGGATTGCACTATGATCTATGTGTATGAATACTTTGTATCCCAATACATAGTGTCTAAATTTTTCTAGTGCAAACACTACAACCATTAATTCTTTTTCTGTAGTAGTGTAGTTAAGTTATTCACCAACGATACTTTTACTTGCACAGTGGATGTAATAAGGACATTTCTGGTCATCTAACTATGTAAGTACAGCTCTTAAGGCATAGTTGGACATGTCAGTCATGACATGGAACAGTTTGGACCAGTTAGGAGCTTGTAGAATGGGTGTTTCTACCAGCTTCTATTTCAAAGTTTAGAAAGCTAGTTCGCATTCCCTGGTCCACGCGAAGGGTACGTCCTTTTTCATTAGCTCTACCAATGGTTTAGAAATCTTTGAAAAGTTTTCTATGAATCTTCTATAGTAGCTAGTGTGTCCAAGGAATGACCGAATGTCTTTGATAGTTTTCGGTTGACAGGTAATTCCTTGGATGACTTTTATTTTCTCAGGGTCTACCTCTATCCCTGCATGTGATATTTTATGCCCAAGTACTACACCTTCTTGGACCATCAAAGAATTCCCTGGAAAGGTGGCCAGCTTTGATCCAATCAGTAATGGCATGTGTTAACATGACCATATGTGTTGAATGTGGTGTTAGGCTTGAAGGGGGCTTTGAAGCTTTATTTGATACGAAGACATCCAAAGACTTAGCCTCTTGTGGTTGCAAAGGCTTGGTTGGACTGTTGGTTCTAAAGAAAGGTCTTTTCTTCATACGATTGTTAGAACCAACAATAGGTTGAGGATTAATAGCCCTAGCAGAATTGTGTTGCTATGGCTGAGTAGGGAGTTCACCTTGCATTGCTGGAGTAGGTGGTAATGGAGCTATTGGTAGGAGAGATGCGGCTAGATTTGAAGGATGGTACACTTTTGGAATATCGCTCCTAGGAGATGGAGTCCTATAGTACTCATGGGCTTGGTAGTGATGTTGAGGAATCACGTGATCAATAGAGTCATGTGGAGAGATTGGATGTTGCATGTAATATCCATATGGGTCAGGTTACCAGTAAGAATATTGTTGTCTTGGTGGTGGCATTCCCCATGATTGTGGGTGCTGCCACTGTTGATGTTACTCAATCGGTTGTGGTGGAGTTCCACTTGGATAATACATTAAAGGTTGGTGGAACTACCTTGGGTTACCTTGGGGATAAGGTAACCGTCGGGATGTTTGCTATTTGTTTAATCGTGGATTAAGTGCATACACCCCAGGCTCCTACAAATGTGAGATCACAGGGCAACATCCGTTAGGATGGTCGTATTGACATATCTCGCATCCACTATCATTATCTGTATCTAAGTCCACAACCTCTTCAATAATAGCAATCTTGCCCTTACCCTTGTTACGTGCATTTTCCGCTTCTCTCTTTTTTCTTTTGTCACGATCACTACTTTGCTCTCTAGACTCCTCTACTACTTTGAGAACAGTTTGAAACCTACTATCCAGGGAGTCCCACATTTGGTCTACCTTTGCCTATACTTCTGATGTTAACTTCTAGATAGGTAAGGTTTTCCTATTCACCATCTCTTCAAGTGGTGACTCTTCCTCATCCTCACAAAATCTTACTCCCTTCTTCCATAGAGAAGGATCTTGGTTATATTCTTCCACACTTTCTCTCTTTCATAGCTCACTTTCTTCCTTAGCAACTTGCTCCAGTAATCCGTGAATTTGATGGGACCTAAGCTCAAATAGTCTTCCTTGGGCATAAGTCCCAAGGGTTCTTCTCGTTTCATGCCTAAGCCCATCTATGAGATGGTGTAGCTAATCCCTTTGTGAATAACCATGGCCAGGAAAATGATGTAATAATGCATAATAGCGGCCCATGGTAGCATCCAAGAGTTCATGGCTTCCTTATTTCCATCCTTGGATTTGCTTTCGCAAGTTAGACACTTGGGAGTATGTTTAATACTTATCGTTGAATAACTCTAACATAGTACTCTACCTATGAATGGATTCTAGTTCTAAGGACCGGTACTAGCTTTCAGCTTCTTTTATTAGTGTCCGTGGGAACAACTTAAGTTTTTTCCACTCATTCTCTATGTTTTTCAAGGCACATGTATCATGAAATTCTTGTAAGTGATTTTGAGGATCAACGTTAGATCCCCCTTTAAATCGTGGGATGTTATTCATATCTAACCTCTTAATCCTACTATCTTTTTGGTGCCTTGTTGGAACTCTCACAGCCTCAATTATGTCTAGCATGCTTTGAGTAGTAAGTAGGGGTTCATCATGATCGTCTCATTCGTGGTGTCTATGGTGCCTACGCTATTCCCTACTCTCCCTTCTTCTATGTCATGATTCCCTAGAGTGCCCTTGTCTTCTGTCTTGGTTGTTTTGTCTATGACTTCCACTTTGCTTGCCCTTATCCTCATGATCCTTTTCTCTATCGCTACATCCAGAATTGAAGGAGAGGATGAAGGGACGATGAAGGTGAAGAAGAAGAAGAACTACCACCATGACGGTGTCTACTACCTTCTCTTCAGTGGTCTCTACCTCGATCATGATTGCGATTAGAATCCCCACCTTTGTCATGTGTCCTTGTTCCCTTTTTGGACACTTTGTGTCCATTAGTATCAGCACTTGGGTTATGAATAGTAAAATGAAAGTTCTGATACACAACCCCTTGGCCAAAGTCAAGGGGAGGAATATCGTTATGTGGGTGACTACTTAGGGGACGTTCATCATCCTCAATTTCGCTTAAAACATGGTGGGCATCCTTTAACCATTTTCCTTTCAAAGACTTATGGTGTCTCTCCTATTGCAAATCCCTTTGACGTTGCACCTCTGTGGGATGATAGTCTCTCGAATCATAGTCCTACACAATGTATCCTGCATGTAAGTGTTGCATGCCTATTCGTGTGAGAGCACGAAGAAGCATACTTGGGACTGAATGATCAGGAGGTAACACTATGTTACCTTCCAAGTTATGCCAACATAGTTGTTCATATTGATGGAAAATAAAGGTGAAGTCAAGTACATATTCATCAGGATGAATATATACCACATGAAACTGTTGAGGAATTGGCGGATCAACGTCATGTGTATCCTACCACCAATTTCTTCTTATGTTAGTCCTAGGTGGTGAAGTGCTTTTATGCGAAGAAGAAGATATCTTGTCTTGTTCAATGTGCAATGTAATATTATCTTTTCCTTAATCAACCCTAAGGGATCATTCCAATGATGTGAATGATTTCCTAAGTTCTACTTAGTGCACAAACAACTAAGTTTCTCGGAAACAACACCAATGATGAGTGGCGAGGTACCCCTACACTCAACCATACAAATATGAGCGTTTCATACATGATCCAGTCGAATTCCAAGGACTAAGTGCCTATGCACCTTTGTGGAACAATAATGGCTTGGTTAATCGTTGTCTTCCCAAACATACTTGTATCTCATGGTTGTATGGTTAAGTAAGCTTGAGGCATATGATTTTTATGGCTTTTATGTGTTTTATATCCTACACTAGTAAGGAGGGGGAGAGAGATAACTAAGTAACTAATCTAATTTAACTACTCATTAACTAAGTTCTAATTACTCCTAATTCTAGTATCCATTCCCACTTGCCATATACATCCTAAACTAGTGCAACTCTACTGGGATTACCAAACGCTAATCCTCATTGGGTTACCAAGCACTACACGTATGCTTGAAGCGGTCATACTGAGTGTATTTAACTAAGAGAGTTGTAGGGTGAAAGAAATCATTAATCAACTAGAAAAGCATTAAATAATAATTAACGCTAATTAATCTATTCTGTATGCTACAAAGTCTATCATAAAGTTTGTCTTTATTACCGTACACAAAGTGTGCTCATGTACACAATACTCGAATAAATATTTGTTCACTCTATGACTCCTACTGCGGGCATGCAAAAATAATTTTAACTTTGGAGGGAAAAATGGAAAGAGTTTGGCTAAGGGACTAAATATCTAATGTGGAAACCAAGGGCACTGCCTCTTATTTATAGGTGAGGAGATAGGCCCCAATATCGGGTATCTGACATCGCATGATTGGATCCAATATCACAGATGTGATATCATAATTCATCACACGTCATTGACAATCGCTACCAATGTTGTGGCCAACACCAGCGTGCTCAGCTATGCCAACGACACTACCTGCAGCATGGCCCAACAAGCATGGATCGCCATCTACAAGGTCTAGTGGGACTACGATTGCTTCAGCTCTGACATCCTTGTGGTCATAAACACCGCTTTGTCCAACAGCATCGACATGCTCTTGCTCTTACTTGATAACAACCTGTAGCAATACTATGCCAACAACATCACCATCGGTGCCTCCATCACTACTGTCCATTGTTGCGTCTTCATCGTTTGCTCAATTAAAAACTTTGAACATAGCACCAACACTTCCTTGAATCTCATGCCTTGGATCATGACCGTCATCGTTAGCATCCTCAACCACGACTTCCTGGCCACCACGATGCTTGCTGACGATAGCGAGTATGTCAGTGCCTCCCTCTACTCTAGTGAACTGCTACTAGAAGACCCAAATCTCACACTCATCTATGCTAAAAACACCAACCTCGACGATGACAAAAACGTGAACTTTTACACTTGCAGTAGCCTAGACCCCAGAGCTACAGGAGATGTGAATCACAATACAATTTTTGTTATAATAGCTAAAAGATCCCTTCATTTAGGTTTTTTTTTGGATAAAATTTATATATGAATTAGGATAATATGTTTCTTGAGTAGCTTTGTTTGAATGTACGTTTTAAGCATAAAATTTTCCAAGCAGGGTTAGGATGAGGGGGAGAGCCTTAGGCATTGAAGGAAGGGCGGTAATGGCTATAGTTAAGCTACAGCCTAAGGGGAAGGATCTTCTGAAGTTTCTGTGTTAACAATAACCTTTAGTTATTGGAATCTCTTTCTGGAAACAAATTGTTTACCAATCTTTTTATGTGTGTTTTTGTTAATTTTTTATAGTGAATTAGAACATGTTGAACATTACATTTTGATGATTTTGTGTAATTTTCATAGTTTCACTTCAAGCTAAGCTCTTCCATCATCAATACTTACCATGCCTTCCTATACATTTTCATTCCAAATGCAAAAACATTCCAAAGTTTGGTTCTATTCTTTTTTCAATGCTTTCTGAAGTGGTAAGGAATTCTGAAATTGTAATTTTCTACTACTATCTTAAGTAATCTTCTTTTGCTACAGTCTTTTTCAATGTAAAGGAACATTTGTAAGTTCATTTTCTCTTTATCCCATTGTATATTCTATGTAGGTTTTATCATTTCTATGGTTGTGCTTTGAAATTCAATGGTTACCATGGAGTAGATGCATCCAATTGTTAGAGTTGTGGCTGCTTTTTCATTTGCAATATGCATTTTAATAAAATGTAGTAGTGTTAGAATTTTTGGTAGCACATGAAAATTATTAGCCAATTTGAAACATGGGCTTGACTTCGATCATAATTTTTAACAATTTTTCCTGCTTATTGGGAGGACTTAAAGAGTTCAAATTTGACAATTTCTTCTTTCCTTCTCATATGCAGTGAGGCCTTTTCTTTATGTATGTATTCTTTGATTGATGGAATATGATGGATGATATGGTTGTTAACATGGTAAATTTTAAAAATGAGAACTTCTGCACCTCCAGCAGCCTAGACCCCAGGAAGATCTCTAGCAAGATAATGTTGTGATGATCCTAGCCAATGCCGAGGAAAATAGCGACAAGCTCTCCACTGACGCACATGTCCTGCCATAATCATAAATAACCAATTATTTATAAATCTCCCCTAGCCAAAGAGTCACTGCAAGGAAGCTAATGATTATATTTATCTCAGTTATTCATAATCTTGATTATAATTATCTCGGTTATATATAATGATATATTTATGATCATAAACATAAATGATTATATATAATGATTATAAGCATTTCATCATAAATAAAGTTAGTTATTTATAATTATTTCATTATATATATCTTATGGATAATGCTAATCGAGATATAATCATTATGGGTTAGCATTATGAATGAATAAATAATATCTCTAATATTATGGATTATGAGTAATATTGCATTATATCTTGGTTTTATTTATTATGAAATGTTTACCATTCGAATGAATCTTATAATCCATAATATCTCATATTATAATTATGGATTATTACTCTAATTATAATAATCTCATAACATTTATTGGATTCCACAATAATTATAATATAATAATTATGAATGAGGTGTTAGCATCATTCATATCTTTTTCATTGTAACAATAATGTCAATATACAAAAGCCCGTGATGTAATAATAGCATTATTTATGCATTTGTAATGTGATTTTTTATATCTCCATGAATGGATATGCATTATAAACATATGTTGCAGTGCCAATTTAGTTTGATCTCTTTGTATTCCCTCACGCATATGCACCATGTGTATGGGAGCCAAAGAGTCACTACAGGGGAGTCGAATCTTTATTCAATTGATGCCCCCTAACCCTTGGGCTTCCCATTTGTCTCTTTATATTCTCTCATGTGCATGCACCACGTGCAAGGGAGCTAAAGTGTCACTGCAAGGGAGCTGAATGTCTATTCGATTAACATCCCCCAACCCCTGGGCTCCCCATTCGTCTCTTCGTATTACCTCATGCACAGGCCCGAACATGGATAATAATGAATATTTATTATTATTGATGAGCGGTGAGGTACCCCCTACGCTCAACCATATGAATACGAGAATTACACATGATATAGTCAAACTCCAAGGACTAAATGCTTATGTGCCTTCATAGGACAAGGATGGGTTAGGCTATCATTGTCTTCCCAAGCTTACTTGTATAGCGCGATTGTATGGTTAAGTAAACTTGAGGTATATGATTTTTATGCTTTTTATATTTTATTTCCTAGTGCTACAAAGGGAGAAATGAAATAATTAAGTAACTAATTTAATTTAACTAATTAACAAGGTTCTAACTAGTCCTAACACCAACATCTGTTCCCACTCTCCATACACATCCTGAACCAATGTAACACTACTGGGATTAACAAACGCTAGTCGTTACTGGTTACCAAGTATTCCACGTATGCTCGAAGTGGTCGTACTAAGTGTGCTTACTTGTTGAAAATTAACAAATCAATAAAATAGCCAATTAACTAACGAAAGCATTGAATAACTATAAATAACATTAAATGCAATAAATAAGCTATTCTGAATGTTGCAAGGTTTATCACAAAGTTCATCTTTATTTTTGAACACAAGGTGTGCTCAGGTACACAATGCTCAAATAAAGATCCGTTCACTTTATGACTCCTACTGCAGACACTCAGGAATAATTCTAACTCTAGAAAGGGAAAATTGCAAGAGTTTAGGTAAGGGACTAAGAAACTAACGACGATATCAAGTGCCCTTGTCTCTTATTTATAGGTGACGAGACAAGCTCCGATATCGCATGTTTGATATCACTTTGGCACCTCCAATATTGCGTACTTGATATTGAGGGTCCAATATCAGGGATTCAATATCAGGGGTCTGATATCGTGACTCATCATACCCCTATGGCTGAATGAAAACTTATCCTTGATTTCCTTACAAAATATTGGGAAGGTATGGGATTATTGACTGAACGATAACTGTTAGTGACATGGAATGATAGACTCAAAGTACCTAGTGAACGAATCGACAAACATATTACAGAATTGATGTTCATAACCATTGTGGTGAACATTGTACATAAATGACATCCATACCCTCATTTGATAGCTTGAAGAGAGAGAGAAAAAAAATGAGGTGCATTGCTGCCAATGTCGAAAATGTTCACACCATTGTTCATTCATGTTCACATGATCAAGCTTGTTCCTTGTGTAAATGCTTTTTGCTCTAGTCCATCCTGAGTGCTCCCTTCTATCCCAGTCCATTATTCATGTGATCACCATCTACACACACAACACAGTCACGAATTAGCAAGGATAAATAATACATAATGATGTTGATACCTTGCCTCAATATGAAGCACATTGGCTAGGTTGTGGGTATGGCAGATACTGAGTTATAAATTTATAACTAATGACTACCCAAGGTGTAGGAATGAGATACGTAATGAAATGGAAAATTTTGTGATAGGACCCCCATAACTAAGAGCGAACCTCCAATAGCGATAGAGTGGAAAAACTGAAAAACAAGAAAGATGAGACAAATAATAATGGTGAAGCTATTAAGACAAAATAAAAATGGATGTTACTAATGGGATAAATGAGAAATAGTTAATTGCAAGAAATGTTTTTAAGGAAAAGAACCTAACAAGTGCAACAAAAAGGAATGCTAGTGGGTGCTCCCCAAAGCAGGCGCATGCCCTTAATGCCCTAACAAACCCACAACCCAAACAGTTCGTAGGCTCTCGGAATGACATATGGAAACAATGGTTAAGAACTTACCCACAAGAGTTTATCAAAGAATAATAATGCAGCAACCAAGATATAGATTAACCATAAAACTAGCAATGAGGTGGGATATCAAAGGTAATATGGAAAAAGAGGAGAGAATGGAATGGGATCCCAAAATCAAGGTTGTGTAAAGTCCCTTGTGTAGTATGTGATTAAGGTGACTTAATAAAATTCGGCCCAAATTCAGATTAAAACTAACCACATCCAATGACCTCGCATCAACACACTTAACCAATCGATCCTCGTAAGGCAACAAGAATGTGTCCACAGAGCCACCACCATTCCAACAAGAGAAAGATAGAGGAGTAGGAAGCAAGAAAGGACCTTAGTTAGACAGAACCTTCAAGCATGGGTAACATGTCTTTTTAGTGCCATAATCAATGCTTGTAGCCCATGTTTCTTAGTATGTCTAAGAGGCGTGCTTTGAATTCTCACCAGTTTTTTTTTTTTTTNTTTTTTTTTTTTTGCTTGAGAACCACACCATGCAAAGACTTATTTGATTTAGTCAACTTCCTAATATTTTTTCAAGAGTGAAATGGTAGAAAACTTATGAAAAACATCCAAGTACCCAAGAGAATAGCTAGCACAAATGTGTCAAATCCCCTTGAGGTCACACCCTTTTCAATCCAGTTGAATCTTTTCTTAGTTTGAAGAATACTAAGCCACCAACTCATTAATAAGTTTATTTAGAAAAAGGGATAGTACAATTCCAAGATCAAGGGAGACCATAGAGCTGAATGGATGACGTGGACTCATTACATGTTTCATCAAAAGAAACCATATCTTAGTATCAACATTAAAAGTTAAAGGTAAAAGCCAAACATTAGCAATCAACACCATTAGAGTACAATCCACCATCATGAGCACTTATCAGATGACGAGTGGAAGTAATTCAAACAAAATATAATAGAAAAAGAAATAGTAAAAATGTTAATGATGTTGTAAAAAAAACAAGTAAAGATGAAAAATGTGTAAAAAAAAAGGACAAAAGAACTAAGGGCTTTAGAATGGTTAGCATTAGTGGTCATCTCCCCCACGACTGAGTTGGAAGGGGGAGATCCAAAATAATGAGTAAGGTTGTCCATTAATAGAGGTAGTGTTAGTAATGGTCGTTTTAGGCTCATGGAAAGGCTTGGTTTGTTGGATATTGACTAATAATATCCTATCTAGACTTTTAGGTTTATAGATCATCATGGCCCCTAAAGGGAAAGTTTCATGAATGATATAAGGTCCTTCCCACAGTGTTTGAAATTTAGTTCATTGTGGCAAATGTGTGGGATTACAATATAGAACCTTATCTCCTAGTTGGTATTTGACTTTCCTAACCCTTAGGTTATGACATTGCTTGTTGAAGGCCTTATGCAATTTGTTGGATGATAGGGCGGCTAATCGATTTTCATCTAGCAAGTTAAGGTTCATTAACTATTCTTTTTTTGCTAGGTTGAGGTCAAGGTTGAGGTCACACACTGTAGATAGTGTACAAAGCTCATCTTGGATAGGAAGTGTTGGAATTTTACCGTACACTAACTCATAGGGAGAATAGCCTGTAGGGAGTTTCCATGTGGAGCGGTATGCCCAAAGAGCATCATTCAGTTTAGTGCTCCAATCTATACTTGCTAATGGTTCTTGTCAAGATTCTCGTGATTTCCCTATTGGTGACTTCAACTTGACCATTTGCTTGAGGGTGATATGATGTAGTCAACTTATGCTCAACTCCTAAGCATTGCATCAACTTTCGAAAAGTCACACCTATAAAATGTGTACCATTATCGGAAATAAGTGCACGAGGCATGCCAAACCTATTTACGATTTGTTATTAAACAAATTGTGTAGCAGTAGATGATGTGCAGTTAGTGACAACGGCCACTTCTACCCATTTTGTAAAATAGTCAACAGCAACAATGATGTATGCTTTTCCATTGGACATCCGTATAATAGGCCCCATAAAATCAATTTCCCATATGTCGAAGGATTCTAAGAGTTGAATCCATTGTTGTGGATCCTCCATCCTAGTAGTCATTCCCCCATCATGTTGGTAGCACTCACAAGATTGGACAAAATGATGAGCGTCCTAGAACAATGTAGGCCAATAATATCCTGCAAGCAAGATTTTAATGGTTGTTCATCTCCCAATGTAATGACCCCCATAAGGGCCCTCATGAGCATCTTGGAGAACTCGCAATTGATCTACTTTGGGAACACACCATTGGACCAAGCAATTGGGACATACCTTATCAAGGTGTCCGTTGATTTCCATAAAATATTTGGCTCAATGAAGAAACTATTGTTTCTTTTTAATGTCCAGCCCTTGTGGTGTTTCTTGTGTAAGGAGATAGATAAGAATGCTACTATACCAATTTTTCTTTATGGTTAATTGATTATTTACTACACCTGCGGAGAGGAGTTCATCAGGAAAGTGGTCAGAAATGGGATATTCGTCCTCTTTGTTGTCCCATTGTAACTAAGATAAATGATCAGCAACAACATTCTCGGTTCCTTTACGATCGATCATCATAAGATCAAACTCTTGCAAGATCACGAGCTATCGTATGATGCGAGGGCTCACCATTGGTTTATTCATTAGGAACCGAATTGCACTATGGTCTATGTGTACGAATATCTTATAGCCCAATACATAGTGGCTAAATTTTTCTAGTGCAAACACCACAGCCATTAATTCTTTTTCTGTTGTGGTGTAATTGAGTTGTGCACCAGCAATACTTCAACTTACACAGTGAATGTAATAGGGTTGTTTTTGGTCATCTAACTACATAAGTACGACTCCTAAAGCAAATTTGGACACATCAGTCATTATGTGGAAAGGTCTAGACTAGTACAAGCTTCTATTTCAAGGTTTGGAAGGCTAGCTCACATTCCCTGGTCTATTCAAAGGGTACGTTCTTCTTTGTTAGTTCTACCAAAGGTTTTGCAATCCTTGAAAAGTTCTCAATGAAGTGTCTATAATAGCTAGTATGTCCAAGGAATGATCGGATATCTTTTACAGTGTCAGGTTGACGAATGATTTCTTGGATGACTTTAATCTTTTTGGGATCTACCTCTATCACTATTTGTGAAATCTTGTGCCCTAATACAATGCCTTTTTGAACCATTAAATGGATTTTTTTCCAATTGAGCCTTAAGTTGGTTTCAAAACATCATTTCAGTACTTACTCTAATGATCCAATGCTTGTTCAAAGTCTACTCCATAGGTGGAAAAATCGTCCATAAAGACCTCCACACCATTCCCTATTTGCTGCAACCAAGTGTTGAAATGTTGCTAGGGAATTGCATAAGTCAAACAGCATCTACCTATATGCAAATGTCCCCCAAGGACTTGTGAACATAGTCTTGGCTTGGTCTTTTGGTGCTATTTGAATTTGATTGTATCCACTATAACCATCTAGGAAACTATAGTAGTAATACCCTACAATGGTATCTAAGACTTGGTCGACGAATGACAATGGGAAATGGTCTTTAAATGTTGCCATGTTCAGCAGCCTAAAGTCTATACACATCCTCCATTTGCCTTCCTTTATGGACACAATGACTAATGGGCTAGCCCATTCACTATCAGCAATGGGGTAGGTGAACCAAGCTTTTAGAAGTTGTTCAATTTCTTCTTTCACCACTTGCTTAAGCTTTGGGTTCAGTCACCTTTGTGGTTGTCGTCCAGGTTTCATAGAGGGGTCATTGTAAATTCTATGTTGGCATATCCTAGTATATATTCCAGTTAATTCGAGATATGACTGAGCAAAGGCTTTCAACCATTTGTTTACCATTTTCAGCAATCTTTCTTTTTGTTGAGGAGCAAGCTTAGCGTTAATGATTACTGGTTTTTCATTCTTGAGAAATGTGTACTCCATACCGGTGGGCAACATTTTTAACTCAAGGGCCTCTTTCTTGAACTTGTCAAGGATTTCCAACTTCCCCTAGTTGGTATTTTCAATGTCAGGACTTGGAAGTTGGCAATGGACTTGCTCTAATGTATCTATGCTATCGATGTAGGCGCAAGTCAAGCTCTCAGTTGGTTCCATGCATATAGTTGAATTACTCTCTTGGCTAATTATCAGCCATTGGATGCCTTCCTATCTTGTGGCTACTGCATACAAGCATCTTTGTATATACGTTACTTGTGCACACTAGTTACATGTAGGCAGTGTCAAGTGTTGTACAAACTAGGACTTCTACACACAGTTGCACCCTGTGTCACTATATGTGATGCATGGAACTTTCTTCTTCTTGATCTTTCTAAACATATTTTCTTTTGAGATTTCTAGAGAAAGATCGTGTATTCCTAGGTGCGCATCAATTTTGCTTAGCCATGCTCTTTCCATTATGATTGGGAAGTCCCCCTTACAGTTGTTAACTTGAATCACTAGGAAATTAGCTGGATACGACCACCCACAAATAGTGGTGACAATGTCCTCCACTAGTCCTAATGGGACAGTGATGGACTGGTCAGCCAACTCTAAATGAATATTACTCTTTTTTAGTGGAGGTAGCTTCCAGGCTTTGTGCATTTCTTAAGAGATTAATTTAACACCAGAAACTAAATCCAAAAGAGCTTTCCAAGGCTCATTTCCAATGATTTGAAAATATATAAGAGGACTCCTAGGATCAGAGAATTTCCTAGAAAGATGGCCAGCTTTAATCCAATCAATAATGGCATGAGTTAACATGACCATGTGCATTGGATGCAATTTTTGGTTCGAAGGAAGCTTCAAAGATTCAAACGATGGTGAGGCAATTCGACAATTAGCTGCTTGTGTCTGTAAGGACTTGGTTTGACTATTGGTTCTAAAGAAAGGTCTTTTCTTTGTGTGGTTGTCTAAACTAATAGTAGGTTGAGGATTAACAGCCCTTGTAGCATTACGTTGGTACAACTGGGCAGGGAGCTCACCCTGCATTGTTGGAGCAAGTGGTAATGGAGCTAAGGGTGGAAGAGGTGCAATTGGATGAGAAGGATAGTACATTTTTGGAACATCGCTCCTAGGAGAAGGAGTTCTATAGTACTCATGGGTTTGGTAGTGAGGTTGAGAAGCAACGTGACTAGTGGATTCACGTGAAGAAATCAGCTACTGAACGTAGTACCCATATGGGTCAGGTTGACGGTAAGGGTATTGTCAATGTGGTAAAGGCATTCCCCATGATTGTGGGTGTTGCCATTATTGATACTACTCATTCAGTTGTGGTGGAGCTCCACTTGGATAATATGTCAAGGGTTGGTGGAACTGCCTTGGGTTACCTTGAGGATAAGGTAACCTTCAGAGTGTTTGCCATCTGTTTAATCATGGGTTTAGTGCATACACCCCATAATCTTGTAGATGTAAGACTACTAGGAAACATCCTTTAGGATGGTCATATTGGCATATCTCACATATGCCATCATTGTCTGTGTCTGAATCCACAACCTCTTCAATGATGACAACTTTGCCCTTACCCCTATTACGTGCATACTTAGCTTCTTTATCCCTCCTTCTTGCTCGGTCACTACTTTGCTCTCTAAAATCCTCGACTATTTTTAGAACGGTTTGAAATTTATCATCTAGAGAGTCCCACATTTGATCTACCTTTGTCGATACATCTGATGCAAAATTTTGAATGGACAAAGTCTTCATATTCACCATCTCTTCAAGTGGTGACTTTTCTTCATCTTCACAAAATCTAACTTCCTTCTTTCAGAGGGAAGGATCTCTATTGTATTCCTCCACATTTTCTCTTTTCCTTAACTCATCTTCCTCTTTGGCAACTTGCTCCAATAATCTTTGTACTTGATGGGCTTAAAGCCTGAATACTCTCCTTTGGGCATAAGTCCCAAAGGTTCTTCACGTTTTGTACCTAAGCCCACCTACGAGATGGCGTAGTTATTTCCTCTGTGAGTAACTATGGCTAGGGCAATGATGTAATAGTGCATAATATCGACCCATGGTAGCATCCAAGGGTTCGTGCCTTCCTTGTTTCCATCCTTGGATTTGCTTACACAGGTTGGACACTCAGGAGTACGTTTGATACTTATCGTTGAATAACTCTAATATGGTACTCCATTGACGAATGGATTCCAGTTCTAAGGACCGGTACTAACTTTCCGCCTCCGTAATCAGTGTCTGTGAAAACAATTTTAGTTTTTGCCACTTGTTTTCTATATTTTGCAAGGCACATGCATCATAGAATGCTTGTAGATGATTTTGAGGATCAGTGTTGTATCCTCCTTCAAATTGTGGGATATTGTGCATGTATAATATTTTGATTCTACTATCCTTTTGGGGCCTTGTTGGGATCCTAACGGCCTCAGTTATATCTATCATACTTTGGGTAGTGATTAGGGGTTCATCGTGATCATATCCTTTATGGCATCTATGATGCCTATGCTATTCCATACTCTCCCTCCTTTCATGATGTGTTTCTCTAGAATTCCCTCATCCCCTTTCTCGACTATCTTGTCTATGATCCCTATTTCACCTACCATTATCCTCAAGGTCTTTTCCCTTACGACTGCATCCAGATCCTGAAGAAGAAGGGGAAGGAGATGATGAAGGTGGAGAGGAAGGAGCACTAGCATCATGATAGTGCCTATCACTTTCTCTTTAGTGGTCACAGCCTCTACTGTGATTACAATTGAAATGTCTGTCATCGTCATGTGTTCGTGTTCCTTTTTTAGACCCTTTGTGTTCATTGGTATCAGAACCTAGGTTATGAACGGTTGAGTGAAGATTCTAATACACAACTCCTTGACCGAAGTCAACGAGAGGAACATCATTATGTGAAAAACCTCCTAAGGTAGGTTCACCACCCTCATTTTCACTTATGACATACAAGACATCCTGAGACCACTTTCCCTTCATAGATTTGTAATGTCTCTCCTATTGTAGGTCCCTTTGACGTTGTGCCTCCATAGGTCGATAATCTCTCAAATCTTGTTCATGCACAACGTACTCCGATTGTAAGTGTTGCATACCAATTCATGTGAGAGCACGAAGAAGCATGCTTGGGATTGAGCGATCGGGGGGTAACACTATGTTACCTTCTAAATCCCACCAATGCAGTTGTTCATCCTAGTGGAGGATAAAGATAAAGTCTGGTATATACTCATCAGGATGAATGTATACCAAGCAAAACTATTGGGGTATTGGTGGATTATCCTATACACTCCGCCTCTAATTGTTCATGGTGTCAGACCTAGGTGGTGAAGCACTCTCGTAAGAAGAAGGAGACATGATTGATTATTTAGTGTGCAATACTCTCTTTTTGGTTATTGTAAAATAACTAACCCTAAGGGTTTGTTCCAACAATGGAAAGATTTCCTATGTTATAATCAGTGCACAAAAAACAAAATCCCCAGCAATGGTGCCAATCATGAGCGATGAGGTACCCCTATGCTCAACCATACGAATACAAGCATTGCGCATGATCTGGTCAAACTCCAATGACTAAGTGCTTATGCACCTTCACAGAATAAGGATGGGTTAGGAGATCATTGTCTTCCCAAGCTTACTTGTATGGCACAATTGTATAGTTAAGTAAACTTGAGGTACATGATTTTTATGCCTTTTATGTTTTATGTCATTGTGCTACAAAGGGAAAAATGAAATAATTAAGTAACTAATTTAATTTAACTAATTAGCTAGGTTCTAACTAGTCCTAACTAGTTCTAACTAGTGTTAGACATCCTAAACTAGTGTAACACTACTAGGATTACCAAACACTAGTTGTTACTGGGTTACCAAGTGTTCCACATATGCTCGAAGTGGTCGTACTGAGTGTGCTTACTTGTTGAAAATTAACAAATCAATAAAATAGCCAATTAACTAATGAAAACATTGAATAACTGTAAATAATATTAAATGCAGTAAATAAGCTATTCTGAATGTTGCAAGGTTTATCACAAAGTTCATCTTTATTTCTAGACACAAGGTGTGCTCAAGTACACAATGCTGGAATAAAGATTTGTTCACTTTATGACTCTTATTGTGGACACTTAGAAATAATTCTAACTCTGGAAAGGGAAAACTGCAAGAGTTCGGGTAAGGGACTAAGAAACTAACTGCGAAATCAAGTGCCCTCGTCTCTTATTTATAGGTGACGAGACAAGCTCTGATATCACATGTCTGATATCGCTTTGGCACCTCCAATATCGTGTACCCAATATCGAGGGTCCGATATCAGGGATCCAATATCAGGGGTCCAATATCGTGACTCATCAATTATAAACAGTGGGTAATATTGAATATTTATTATTATCATAAACAGTGATGGTTACGATTACTATAATAATGAATATTTTTTATTATAAATGGTGGGTAATAATGAATATTTATTATTATAAATGATGGGTAATAATGAATATTTGTTATTATAATAAACAATGAAAATTACGGTTACAGTTACGATCATGGCGACGGTTAAGGTGATGATAGTTACAGTGTGATGCAGTATTTAAAGATATTGAACTTAGGCATCGTGGTACAAGATTAAGAGTTGCAATATTGGAATTCATGCATTTTTAGAAACATGGATCCTGCTACTGCTAGTCCCAATAGAGAAGGCAAAGAACACTCTCTTCAAGATCAGCAACAATAACCATCTACTACAACAAGTAATGTGATCTCTACTTATATGTGAAGGTGCAAGGGTAATGCTCACAGTTAACCTTTGGCCTAAAGCAAGATTGGTGAATGGTGCACTTGGCATGATTCACGATATTATGTATCCTCAAGGTAAATAGCCACCTACATTACCATCGTACGTTATTGTTGATTTTGACTCCTACATTGGATGTGCCTTTGATAATGATGATTCTCATCATGTGCCAATTATACTTGTGGTTCGAGGAGCATCTCGTTAATTACCGTTACAATTGGCATGGGCCATGACTATTTAATAAATCTCAAGGAATGACACTAGATAAGGCTACTATTGACATTAGTTCAAGAGAAGTTACGGGTCTAGCATTTGTTGCATTATCTAGAGTCAAGACCATTGATTATTTGAAGATTCATCCTCCTTTCTCTATGCAAAGATATAGAAAGATTTCAGATGCTAAATATCTCAAAGTAGAATTGCACAGGAAGTTCATTTTGCTCAATTGGAGGATTAGGCATATTGAATTCACACTTATCATTGTATTTTTTCTTTTACTCAATCCTATTATATAGCTCTGTAATGTTTGTTACAATAATTATGCAATGTATTTCTTCATCAACATATATGAAATATATAAACTTTTATTTTTACCAATTTATGTTTACCCATATAGAAAGATTTCAGATGCTAAATATCTCAAAGTAGAATTGCACAGGAAGTTCATTTTGCACAATTGGAGGATTAGGCATATTGAATTCACACTTATCATTGTATTTTGCTTTTACTCAATCCTATTATATAGCTTTGTAATGTTTGTTGCAGTAATTGTGCAATGTATTCCTTCATCAACATATACGAAATTTATAAACTTTTATTTTTACCAATTTATGTTTACCCATATAGAAAGATTTTAGATGCTAAATATATTATTTGGAATGCAAATAGTGATGATAACTTAAAAAATAAAAAAATAATTAAATTCTACTCATAGGCTGTGAAACTGCTCCACAAGAGAAATTATGGGTCTAGCGTTTGTTGCATTATCTAGAGTCAAGACCATTGATTATTTGAAGATTCATCCTCCTTTCTCTATGCAAAGATATAGAAAGATTTTAGATGTTAAATATCTCAAAGTAGAATTTCACAGGAAGTTCATTTTTCCCAATTGGAGAATTAGACATATTGAATTCACACTTATCATCGTATTTTTCCTTTTTCTCAATCCTATTATATAGCTCTGTAATTGATAAGTCACGATATCAGGACTACAATATCGAATCCGCAATATCGGGTCCACAATATCAGAGCTCGCCAAGCGATATCAAACACCCAATATCAGAACCTGTCTCATTCCCTATAAATAAGAGACTAGGGCACTTGGTTTGGTAGTTAGTTTCTTAGTCCCTTAGCCAAACTCTTGTAGTTTTCCCTTTCCAGAGTTAGAATTATTTTTGAGTGTCTACAGTAGGAGTCATATAGTGAACGGATCTTTATTTGAGCATTGTGTACCTGAGCACACCTTGTGTCTAGAAATAAAGATGACTTTTTGATAAATCTTGCAACATTCAGACTAGCTTAATTATTTTATTTAAATGTTATTTACTATTACTTGCTACTCTCATTAGTTAATTAATGTTGTTTTATTGAATTGTTAATTATCAACAAATTAGTACACTCAGTATGACCACTTTGACCATACATGGAACACTTGGTAACCCAGTAATGACTAGTGTTTGGTAGCCCCAGTAGTGTTACACTAGTTTAGGATGTGTCTGGCAAGCAGGAACAAATGCTGGTGTTAGGACTAGTTAGAGCATACTTGATTAGTTCAATTAAATTAGTTGCTCCCTCATGTCATTTCTCCATTATAAGCATCAAGAACATAAAACATAAAAAACCATAAAAATCACATACCTCAAGTTCACTTAACCATACAATTGTGTCATACAAGTAAGCTTGGGAAGACAATGATCGCATAGCCCATTCTTGTTCTATGAAGGCGCATAAGCACATGGTCCTTAGAGTTCAACTGGATCATGTGTGAACACTTGTATTCATATGGTTGAGTGTAGGGATACCTCACCACTCATCATTGGCGTCGTTCCTAGGGACTTTGTTGTTTGTGCGCTGATTAGAACTTAGGAAATATTTCCATCGTTGGAACGAACCCTTAGGGTTACTTATTTTACAATCATCAAAAAGAGAGTATTGCACACTAAATAATTAATCATGTCTCCTTCTTCTTATGAGAGTGCTTCACCGCCTAGGTCTGACACCATGAACAATTGGAGGTAAAGTGTACAGAATAATCCGCCAGTACCCCAACAATTTCGCTTGGTATACATTCATCCTGATGAGTATATACCAGACTTTGCCTTTATCCTCCACTAGGATGAACAACTACATTGGTAGGATTTAGAAGGTAACATAGTGTTATCCCTCGATTGCTCAATCCCAAGCATGCTTCTTCATGATCTCACATGAATTGGTATACAGCACTTACAATTGGAGTATGTTGTGCATGAACAAGATTCGAGAGATTATTGACCCACAGAGGCAAAATGTCAAAGAGACCTACAACAAGAGAGACATTACAAATCTATGAAGGGAAAGTGATCTCAAGATGTCCTGTATGTCATAAGTGAAAATAAGGGTGGTGAACCTGCCTTGGGAGGTTTTCCACATAACGATGTTCCTCTCGTTAACTTCAGTCAAGGAGTTGTGTATCAAAATCTTCACTCAACCGTTCATAACCTAGGTTCTGATACCAATGGACACAAAGGGTCTAAAAAAGGAACACGAACACATGACAACGACGGACATTCTGATCGTAACCATGACCGAGGCCGCAACCACCAAAGAGAAAGTGACAAACACTATCATGGTGCCAGTCCTCCTTCCTCTTCACCTTCATCATCTCCTTTCCCCTCTACTTTAGGATCTGAGCACAGTTGTAAAGGGAAAGACTATGAGGACAATGGTAAGTAAAACAGAGATCATAGATAAAACAGTCAAGAAAGGGGACGAGGGCATTCCAGAGAAACACATCACGAAAGAAGGGAGAGTAGGGAATAGCATAGGCATCATAGAAGCCATAGATAGTACGATCACGATGAACCCCTACTCGTCACCCGAAGCATACTAGACATAACAGAGGCTGTTAGGATTCCAACAAGGCACCAAATGGACAGTAGGATCAAAAGACTAGACATGGACAACATCCCATGATTTGAAGGAGGATACAATGATGATTCTCAAAACCATCTACAAGTGTTTCATGATGCATGTGCCTTGCAAAATATAGAAAAAAAGTGGCAAAAACTAAAGTTATTTTCACAGACATTGATCAAGGAAGTGGAAAGTTGGTACCAGTCCTTAGGACTAGAATACATTCGTTGATGGAGTACCATGTTGAAGCTATTCAATCATAAATATCAAATGTACTCTCAAGTGTCCAACTTGTGTAAGCAAATCCAAGGATGGAAACAAGGAAGACACGAACCCTTAGATGATGCCATGGGCTGATATTATGCATTATTACATTGTTGCCCTGGCCATGGTTACTCACAAAGGGAACAACTACGCCATCTTGTAGATGGGCTTAGGTAGGAGACGCAAAGAACCCTTGGGACTTATGCCCAAGGAAGGTTATCTGAGCTCAGAGTCCATCAAATACAAAGATTGTTGGAGCAAGTTGCCAAAGAGGAAGGTGAGTTAAGCAAAAGAGAAAGTGTAGAGAAATAAAATAGAGATCTTTCCCTCTGAAAGAAGGAAGTTAGATTTTGTGAAGATGAAGAAGAGTTACCACTTGAATAGATGGTGAATAGGAAGACTTTGCCCATTCAAAAATTTGCATCAGAAATATCAGCAAAGGTAGATGAAATGTGGAATTCCCTAGATGATAAATTTCAAACCGTTCTAAAAATAGTAGAGGAGTCTAGAGAGTAAGGTAGTGACCAAGAGAAAATGAAAAATAAAGAAGCTGAATATGCACGTAACAAGGGGCAAAGTTACCATCATTGAAGAGGTTGTGGATTCAGACACAGAAAATGATGGTGGGTGTGAGATATGCTAATATGATCATCCTAAAGGATGTTTCCCAATAATGTCACATTTGCAAGAGTCTGGGGTGTATGCACTAAACCCATGATTAAACAAACGACAAACACCTCAAAGGTTACCTTATCCTCAGGGTAATCCAAGGCAGTTCCACCAAACCCTTGACATATTATCCAAGAGGAACTCCACCACAACCAAATGAACAATATCAACAATGGCAACACCCACAATCATGGGGAATGTCATTACCATGTCAACAATATCCTTACCATCAACCTATATGATGAGCCATGATATCGCATTCGCAATATCGCATCCACCCCTATGATATCGCGTCCGCCCCCATGATATCGCAGCCCACTACAATATCTATAAATAAGAGGCATCTTTCCCTATTTTAGGCACTTAGACTTAGACCCTTAGCTAAACTCTTGCAATTTTGCCATTCTAGAGTTAGAATAATTTCCATGTGCCCACAATAGGAGTCTTAAAGTGAATGGATCTTTATTCGAGCAAATTGTACCTGAGCACACATTTGTGTACGACAATAAAGACGAACTTTCTGATAAACCTTGCAGCATATGGACTAAGCTAAATAGTGATTAATTATTATTAAATGTTTAAATTCTTTCCTAGATAATTAATCTCTCTCAACCCTTGACTCTCCTAATTAAGTGCACTCAGTACGACCACTTCGAGCATGTGTGTAACACTTGGTAATCCAGTAACGAGTAGTGTTTAGTAATCCCAGCAACGTTGCACTAGTTCAGGGTGTGTACGGTAAGTGGGAATGGATATTGGTGCTAGGAAAATTAGAACTTAGTTAGTGAATAGTTAATGGAAGTTAGTCACTTAGTTCTCTTCACCTTCCCCTATTAGCATAAGATGTTAAAAAGATAAAAGATATAAAAATCATATACCCCAAGCTTACTTAACCATACAACCATGACAATACAAGTAAGTTTGGGAAGACAGCAATTGATTAACCTTAAGTGTTCCATTAAGGCACATAAGGACTTAGTCCTTGGAGTTCGACCGAATCGCGCGTGAGACGCTCGTATTCGTATGGTTAAGTGTAGGGGTATCTCGCCACTCATCACTAACCCATACGGGTATTATGTTCAGTAGCTAATCTCTCCACATGACTCCACTAGTCACATCACTCCTCAGCCTCACTACCAAACCCACAAGTACTATATAACCCCTTCTCCTAAGGGTGATGTTCCATAAACAAATTATCCTTCTCATCCTACTGCACCTCTTCCATCCTTAGCTCCATTACCACCTGCTCCAACTATGCAAGGTGAGCTTTCTGCCCATCCGCAGCAACGTAACACTACAAGGGCTATCAATCCTCAACCTACTATTAGTTTAGACAACTGATAAAAAAAAGAACCTTTCTTTAAAACCAACAATCCAACCAAGTCCTTATAGCCATAAGTGGCTAATTGTCCAAATGCCTCACCATCATCATTCAAACCTTCGGAGCTTTCTTTGAATCAAAGACCATGCCCAACACATACTTTCATGCTAATCCATGCCATTACCGATTGGATTAAAGCTGGTCATCTTCCTAGGAAATTCTCTAATCCTAGAAGTCCTCTTATATATTTGCAAATCGCAGGGAATGAGCCTTGCAAAGCTCTTTTGGATTCATGTTCTGGTGTTAACTTAATCTCTCAAGAAATGTACAAATCCTGGAATCTACCTCCACTAACAAAGAGTAACATTCATTTAGAGTTGGCCGACCAGTCCATCACTATCCCATTAGAACTAGTGGAGGACATTATCACCACTATTTGTGGATGGTCATATCTAGTCGATTTCCTAGTGATTCAAGTCAAAAACTGTAAGGGGGACTTCCCAATCATAATGGGAAGAGCATGGCTAAGCACAATTGATGCATGCCTAGGAATACATGATCTTTCCCTAGAAATCTCAAACGAAAATACATTTGGAAAGATCAATAAGAAGAAAGTTCTATGCATCACACACAGTGACATAGGGTGCAACTGCGTGCAGAAGTCCTAGTTTGTACAATGCTTGACACTGCCTGCATGCAACCAGTGTGCACAAGTAATGAATATACAAAAATTCCTATATGTAGCAGCCATAAGATAGGAAGGCACCCAATGGCTAACAATTGACCAAGAGAGTAATTCAACTATATGCATGGAACCAACTGAGAGCTTGACTTGTGCCTACATCGATAGCATAGATACATTAGAGAAATTCCATCACTAACTTCTAAGTCCTGACATCAAAAATATCAACTGGGGGAAGTTGAAAATCCCTGATGAGTTTAAGCAAGAGCCCCTCGAATTAAAATCGATGCCCATCGGTATGGAATATACATTTCTCAAGAATGAAAAACTAGTAATTTTCAATGCTAAGCTCGCTCCTCAACAAAAAGAAAAATTGTTGAAAATGGTAAACAAATGGTCAAAAGCCTTTGCTTGGTCATATCCCGAATTAACCAAAATAGATCCTAGGATATGTCAACATAGAATTTACACTAATCCCTCCATGAAGCCTTGACAACAACTGCAAAGACGACTAAACCCAAATCTTAAGCAAGTGGTTAAAGAAGAAATTGAACAACTTCTAAAAGCGAGGTTCATCTACCCCATTGCTAATAGTGAATGGGTTAGCCCCTTAGTCATTATGCCTTAAAAGGGAGGTAAATGGAGGGTGTGTATAGACTTTAGGCTACTGAATATGGCAACATTTAAGGACCATTTTCCATTGCCATTCATTAACCAAATCTTAGATACCATTGCAAGGCAGTGCTACTATAGTTTTCTGGATGGTTACAATAGATATAATCAAATTCAAATAGCACCAGAAGACCAAACCAAGACTACATTCACAAGTCCTTGGGGAACATTTGCATATAAGCAAATGTTGTTTGGCTTGTACAATGCCCTAGCAACATTTCAATGTCAGGTTCTAAGTATATTTGGAATGGTGTGGAGGCCTTTATGGACAATTTCTCCACCTACGGAGTGAACTTTGAACAAGCATTGGACCGATTAGAGCAAGTACTAAAATGATGTGTAGAAACCAAATTTAGGATCAATTAGCAAAAAAGCCATTTAATGGTCCAAGAAGGCATTGTGTTAGGGCATAAGATTTCACAAACAGGGATAGAGGTAGATCCCAAAAAGATTAAAGTCATCCAAGGAATCACTCGTCAACCTGAAATTGTAAAAGATATCCAATCATTCCTTGGACATACTGGCTATTATGGACGCTTCATTGAGAACTTTTTAAAGATTGCAAAACCATTGGTATAATTAACGAAGAAGGACATACCCTTTGAATGGACTAGGGAATGTGAGCTAGCTTTCCAAACCTTGAAACGAAAGCTCATAGAAACACCCATTTTACAAGCTCTTGACTGGTCCAAACCATTCCACATAATGATTGACGTGTCCAACTTTGCTTTAGGAGCCATACTTACATAGTTAGATGACCAGAAATGATCCTATTACATTCACTGTACAAGTTGAAGTATTGCTGGTGCACAACTCAATTACACCACAATAGAAAAAGAATTAATGGTTGTGCTCTTTGCACTAGAAAACTTTAGGCACTATGTATTGGGCTATAAGATATTCGTACACATGAATCATAGTGCAATTCGGTTCCTAATGAATAAACCAATGGTGAGCCCTTGCATCATATAGTGGCTTGTGATCTTACAAGAGTTTGACCTTACAATGATCAATCGTAAAGGCACCAAGAATGTTGTTGCTGATCATTTATCTCAGTTACAATGGGACAACAAAGAGGATAAACATTGATGAGTGGCAAGGTACCCCTACACTCAACCATACGAATACAAGTGTAGCACATGCGATTTGGTCGAACTTCGCAGACTAAGTGCCTACACGCCTTATGGAACACTCAAGGTTAATTATTCGTTGTCTTCCCAGACTTACTTGTAGTTGTCACAATTGTATGGTTAAGTAAGTCTGAGGTATGTGATTTTTATAGTCTTTTATGTTTTATCTCCTATGCTGATAAGGTGAACAGTGAAGAGACTAATTAACTAACTTTAACTAACTAACTAAGCCTGAATTAACCTAGCATCAACAT
>MNCI01015984.1:339032-380599 GCA_015680685.1 Gnetum montanum | reverse complement strand
AAACAATAAATAACAGTAAATAAAATCCTATTTAGCCTATTCCATGCACTGCAAGGTTTATCCAAGAAGTTTGTCTTTATTTTCGTACACAAACTTGTGTTCAGGTACAATATTTTCTCAAATAAAGATCTGTTTACTTTGGAGCTCCTACTGCGGGCACATGGAAAATATTCTATCTCTGGAGGGATCAAATTGCCAGATTTTCGCTATGGTCTAGGCCTAGAACGAGAAACAAGGGAGAGCCGCCTCTTATTTATATATTTGATGACGCACTGCAATATCGCGTACGCGATATCGCATGAGAAGACATGATATCGCATAAGTGATATTGTGGCGGACACAATATCACGTAAGCGATATCGCGACGGACATGATATCGCGGCCCATGCAATATCGTGTCCCATCATACCCCCATGACTGAATAAAAACTCATCCTTGAGTTCCTTACAAAATATTGGGATGGTATGGGATTATTGACTCAAATGGAACTAATGGGATGACATGTGAACGGATCATCATTACAAGACAAGACAACATAGGTGTTCATGACAACCAGAGTGAACACCTTATACATTTGACATCAGGCCTCATTTGTCAGCTAAGAAAGAGAGAGAGAGAGAGAGAAGTTTTGCTGCTGCCAACGCCAAGATTATGTATTTCATTGTCCATCTATAAGCATGCCATCCATCTCGTTCTTTGCATAGCTACTTCAGCACCGCTCCATTCCAAGTGTTCCTTCCAGATCCAATCCATTGTTGCATGATTACCATCTGCACACACAACAAAGTCTTTATATTAGCAAGGGTAAATGAATCACAATGGAATTTATACCTTGCTTCGATGAAAGGTCCATTGGCTGAGTTGTGGTATGGCTTATATGGATCTGGAGATATCATAGTGGTGACTACTGAAGGTGTAGGGGTTAGGAGAAAATCGAAAAAATTTGGGTCTAGAACCCCATGACTAAGAGTGAACCTCCAGTAGCGATAGAATGGAGAAAGAATAAAGAACATGAAAGATGGAGAAAAAGAGACAACTATAATGTTGATGAAATGGATGTCAAGATGGAAATGAACAAAATAAATTTGATTCCAAAAATGTTAAGGGAAAGAATTTAACTGGTGAACCAAATAGGAATGTTAGTGGGTCCTCCCCAAAGCAAGCTCATGCCTTTAATGCCCTGACAAACCAACATTCAAAAAGTTTGTAGGCTCTGGGAATGTCATGTGGAACAATACTTAAAGTCTTAATCGCAAGAATTTACCAAAAAGAAAACAATGCATCAACCAAAATATACACTAATGATACAACCGGTAATGAGGTGAACAATGGAGAGAAGGATGAAGAGAAGAGAATGGAATGGAATCCCAAGAACAAGGTGGTGTACAACCCCTTGTGTGTATCATGGTTAATGTGACTTAGCAGATCCCATTCCAAGTCCGACCTCAAACAAACCACTTCCAATGACTTCACATTAATACATTCGGCCAATCCATCCTCTTGAAGTAACAAGAATGCCTTCACCCAATAGCCACCACCATTCCGATGAAACAAAGGAGGAGAGAATGAGAAGCGAGAAGGGCCTTAGTTAGAGGGAAAATTTTTTATTTTAGTTCCATAACCAGTGCTTGTAGCCCAAATGATTATTTCTTCTAAGGGGTGTGCTTTGAATTCTCACTTTCTCTCTTCTTTTTTTTTTTTGTTTTATGTGTTTATACGTGAGAACCACACCATGCAAAGACTTTGTTATTTTTATTAGCTCAGCTTCCTGATAATTGGGTAACGTCGAAACAGTAAGAAAACTCAAGAAGAAAAAATTCAAGCACCCAAGAGAATGCTCAACACAAATGCATCAAGTTCCCTTGAAGTCACACCCTTTTCAATCCTTGAGTCCTTCCTTAGTTTGAGAAATGTCTAGTCACCGATTCATTGATAGTTCTTATTTAAAAAGGGACTGTACATTTCCAAGCCGAGAGAGACCATAGAAATTTGTGGATGTATGGATGAAGTGGACTCATTGCCTATCACATCAAAAGAACCATACCTTAGTATCAACATCATAGCTTAAAGGTAAAAACCAAACGTTAGCAACCAATATAAAAATAGTTCATACCATCATGAAGAACACTTATTAAATGACAAACTTACAATATGAATAACACACACGCACACGCACACAAAATGAAAAAGGTAACAATCTTGTAAAAAAAATAAGAAAATTTAAAGAAATATGTAAAACAAAAAAAAATGTGTAAAACAAAAACGTGTAAAACAAAAATGTGTAAAACAAAAAATGTGTAAAAAAAATTGTGTAAAACAAAAACGTGTAAAACAAAACCTAAAAAGAATTAAGGGCCCCAAATGATTAGCATAGGTGGCCATCTCCCCCATGACTGAATGGAAAGGGAGAGATCCGAAATAATGAACGTCTATTTGAATTTCTTAAAAGTGCCCAACTTCTCCCCATTGATGTTCTTAGATTAAGGGGTGGAAGTCGGTGACGCTCATACTCCAATGTATCTATGCTTTCGTTGCGGGCATGAGTTGTTCCCCCAGTTCGTTCCATGCATGTTGGTCAGTTGCTCTTTTGATTAGCTGTCAATCATGGGGTGTCCACTTATTCTGTGGTTGCTACATACAGGCACCTTTGAATGTTCTCCTTTGGTGCACACCGATTACATGCAGGAAATGTTAAACTTTGCATCATCCATGATTCCTACATGTCATCACCCTCCGAGTCACTGTATGTAATGCATGGAACTTTCTTCTTCTCAATCTTTCCATAAATATTTACCTTAGATATCTCCAAGGAAAGATCGTAAATTCCTAGGCATGCGTCTATTGTACTTAGCCATGCCCTTCCCATTATAATTGGGAAATCCCCTTCATTGTTGTTGACCTCTATCACCAAGAAATTAGCTAGGTATGACCAACCACACACAGTGGTAATGATGTCCTTTACCAATCCTAAGGGAATAGTGATGGACTAGTCAACCAGCTTGAGTTGAATGTTGTTCTTCTTGAGTTGGGGAAGGTTCCAGGCTTGATACATTTCTCATGATATTAAGTTGACTCTGGAACCTGAGTCAAGAAGAGCCTTATGTGATTCGTTCCCAGTGACTTGGAGGTAGATTAAGGGACTTCCAGGGTCAGATAGTTTCCTGGGAAGGTGGCCTACCTTGATCCAATTAGTTATAATATGTGTTAACATAACCGTATGTGTTAAGCTCTGTTGTTGGACTGAAGGGCGCTCCAAAGCCTTATTTTTTGGAGGAGCATTGATGAGATGCGATATCGCGACCATCACGATATCGCATCCCATGCGATATCGCGTACGTGATATCGCGTCGTCCCCTGCGATATCACGTACGTGATATTGTGGTCTATCACCAAATCTATAGATAAGAGGCGGCACTCCCCTCATTTTTCATCCTAGGCTTAAAGTAGGAAAACTCTGGCAGTTTGATCACTCCAGAGATAGAATATTTTCCATGTGCCCACAATAGGAGTCCCTAAGTGAACGGATCTTTATTCGAGCAGCTTTGTACCTAAATGCAAGTTGTGTATGGCAATAAAGACGAGCTTTGTGGATAAACCTTGCAGTGCATGGAATAGGATTTATTACCTATTATTTCTTACATGTTATTTATTACATGCATTAGCATGGCATGAGTACGACTTGATTACGAGCATTGACAAATGTGTACGGCTAATCAAGGAATCGGCTACTCATCACAATTAGTCTCTCTCACCCTCAACTCCTAGAATGTGGAATGAGTACGACTTGATTACGAGCATCTACGAGTGTGTACGGCTAGTCAAGGAATCGGCTGCTCATTACGTTTAGGCTAGTTAAGTGCCTTAGTACGACCACTTCAAGTACGTGCGTTACATGTGGTGATCCCAGTAATGATTAGCGTTTGGTAGCCATAGTTGCATAGTTCAGGGTGTGTATGGTAAGTGGGAACGGATGCTGATGCTAGTTAATTTAAATTTAGTCCTTAGTTAGAGTTAGCTAGTTTCTCAACCCTTCACTCTTAGTATAGAAGATATAAAACCATAAAAGACCAAAAAAATCATAAATCATATACCTCGGACTTACTTAACCATACACCGTGACAACAACAAGTAAGTTTGGGAAGACAACGAATGATTAACCCCAAGTGTTCCATGGGGCGTTTAGGCATTTAGTCTGCGGAGTTCGACCAGATCGCGCATGCTACTCTCATTTCATATAGTTGAGTGTAGGGGTACCTCACCACTCATCAAGCGTACACATACTCAACCGCTTATGGTTGTGAGAGCTTGTCTGGGCTTTTGGTTTTGAAGAAAGGTCTTCTCTTCTTGCGGTTGTCAGAACCAGTAGCAGGTTGAATGTTCACGGCTCTCATAGCATTACGTTGCTGCGGTTGAGTGGGGAGTTTCCCTTGCATTTTTGAAGCAAGTGGTATAGGAACTACTGCGGAAGAGTGGCGGACGGATTAGGAGGATGGTATGGATGTGGAGCATCTCCCGGAGGAGAAGGAGTCCTTCTAAAGTACTCCCAAACTTGGTAGTGATGTTGGGGAGTTGTGTGACTCATGGAGTCACTTGGAGAAATTGGCTGCTGCACGTAATAACCATAAGGATCGAGTTGCCGGTAAGAGTATTATTCTCTAGGCGGTGGCATCCCCCATGACTATGGGTATTTCCACTGCTGATGTTGTCTGATGGGTTGTGGTGGAGTTCCACTTGGATAGTACATCAAGGGTTGGTGGAACTACCTTAGGTTACCTTGGGGATAAGGTAACCTTCGGGGTGTCTGCTATCTGTTGAGTCTCGGGTTGAGTGCATACACCCTAGACTCTTGTAGATGTGAGATGACTCGGCAACATCCCTTAGGATGGTCATATTGGCAGATCTCACATCCACCATCATTGTCTATGTCTGAATCCACAACCTCATCGGAGATAGTTATTTTTCCCTTACCCTTGTCACGTGCATGGCCTAAATCTCTCCGCTTTTTCCTATCCTTATCACTACTTCATTCCTCCTTAGACTCCTCTATAATCTTTAGGACAGTTTCAATTTTATTGTCTAAGGAGCTCCATATTTCATCTACCTTAGCCGACACTTCCATTGTTAACTTCTGAAGCGGCAAGGTTTTTCTATTCACCAACTCTTCGAGTGGTGACTCATCCTCTTCATCACAGAACCTCACTCCCTTTTTTTGAAGGGAAGGATCACAGTTGTATTCTTCTGCACGTTCTCTTTTTTGTAGCTCCCCCTCTTCTTTGGCTACTTATTCCAACAATCGATGAATCTCATGGGATCTAAGTTCTGATAGTATCCCTTGGGCATAAGTCCCAAGGGTTATCCTAGTTTCATACCTTAGCCCATCTACGAGGTGGCGGAGTTGATCTCGTTGTGCATAACCATGGCCCAGGCAACGATGTAACAATGCATAGTACCGGTCCATGGTAGCATCCAAGGGTTCATGAGTACCTTGCTTCCATCCTTGGATCTGCTTACGCAAGTTAGACACTCTAGAGTACATTTGATATTTATCATTGAAGAGCTCTAACATTGTACTCCACCTCCTAATGGTTTCCAGCTCTAAGGACTGGTACCAACTCTCTGCTTCCTTTATGAGTGTCCTAGGAAACAACTTCAATTTCTACCACTCGTTTTCTATATTCTATAAGGTGCAGGCATCATGGAATGCCTGTAAATGATTCTTCGGATCAGCATTATATCCCCCTTCAAATCGTGGGATGTTGTTCATATCTAATCTCTTGATCCAATTGTCCTTTTGATGCCTTGTCGATATTCTCACTGCCTCCATAATATCTAGCATACTTCGAGTGGCAAGTAGGGGTTCATCATGATCATCTCTTTCATGACGTCTATGATGTCTACGTTGTTCCCTACTTTTCCTTCATTCATGCCTTGACTCTCTTGACTACCCTCGTCCTCTCTCTCGACTCTCTTGTCGAGGTCTCTCATTTCTCTTACCCTTATCCTCATCATTATGCTCTCTATGACTGCGCCCTGATGTGGAAGGAGAGGGTGAATGATGTGATAAAGGGAAAGAAGAAGGAGAACCATCACCATGACGATGTTTCTTACCTTCCCTTCAATGGCTTTAGCCCTAATCATGATGACGATCTGAGTGCCCGTCCTTGTCATGTGTTTTTGTTCCCTCAGTGAATAGTTAGCATTCACGGGGATCAGAACTAGGGTTTTGTATTGTGGAGCGTAGGTTCTGATACCCCACCTCCTCACTATTTTTAGGAGGGGGAACATCATTTGATGGAGAACCCGTTATAAGTGGTTCACCATCTCCAACTTCGCTTAGGACATGCAGGACCCCTTTGCCCTTCAACAATGTATGGTGGCTCTCCTGCCTTGAGTCCCTTAAACATTGTGCTAATGTGGGATGGTAATCCCTTGTTTCAAAATCTTCGGCAACATATTCAGTGTAGAGCTGTGTCATGCCTATCTGTGCCAAAGCACGGAGGAGCATGTTGGGGACTGCATGATCTGGAGGTAATACTATGTTACCTTGCAAGTCTCTCCAGTGTAGTTGTTCATCCTGATGGAGGATAAAAGTAAAATCAGGTAGATACTCATTAGGATGAGTATATACCACCCGATACTGTTTAGGAACTGGCGGATTTTGGTTATGTGTTTTAGACTGCCGACTATTTCTTATACGATCCCTAGGTGGTGAAATGCTCTTGTGAGAAGAAGAAGAAGACATAGTGTCTTGTCGGTGTGCTGATTAATCATTATATAATTTTTTGTTAATTAACCCTAAGGTTCGTTTAAGCTCCCAACGATGTGAGTGATTTCCTATATTCTACTTAGCGCACAAACACTTAGTCCCCGACAACGGCGCCAATGATGAGTGGCGAGGTACCCCTACACTCAACCATACGAATACGAGCGTAGCACACGCGATCCAGTCAAACTCTGTAGACTAAGTGCCTACATGCCTTATGGAACACTTAAGGTTAATTATTCGTTGTCTTCCCAGACTTACTTGTAGTAGTCACGATTGTATGGTTAAGTAAGTCTGAGGTATGTGATTTTTATAGTCTTTTATGTTTTATCTCCTATGCTGATAAGGTGAACAGTGAAGAGACTAATTAACTAACTTTAACTAACTAACTAAGCCTGAATTAACCTAGCATCAACATCCCTTCCCACTTACCGTTCACACCCTGAACCGATGCAACCTTGGTTACCAAACGCTAGTCGTTGCTGGGATCACCAAGCGTAACGCATGTGCTCGAAGTGGTCGTACTGAGGCACCTAACTAGGAGAGAAGGGTTGAGAAAGATTTAATTACTAATAAAGCATTTAAATGGTAAACAATAAATAACAGTAAATAAAATCCTATTTAGCCTATTCCATGCACTGCAAGGTTTGTCCAAGAAGTTCGTCTTTATTGTCGTACACAAACTTGTGTTCAGGTACAATATTTGCTCAAATAAAGATCCGTTCACTTTGGAGCTCCTACTGCGAGCACATGGAAATTATTCTATCTCTGGAGAGGTAAAACTACCATACTTTCGCTACGATCTAGGCCTAAACTTTGAAACAAGGGAGAGCTACCTCTTATTTATAGATTTGACGATGCACTGTGATATCACGTGCGTGATATCATAGGGGAAGACGGGAAATCACATACGTCATATCGCGGGGGATGCGATATCGCGGCCCATGCGATATCGCGTCCCATCAAACATCCAATCTCTAACTGCTTCCCTGATGAACTCCTCTTTGCAAGTGTAGTAAACAATCAATTAACCACAAAGACAATTTGGTATAGTAGCATTCTTACCTATCTTCTTACACAAGAAATACCACAAGGGTTGGACATTAAAAAGAAACAACAGTTTCTTCACCGAGCTAAGTATTTCATCGAAATCAATGGATAACTTTATAAGGTATGTTCCGATGGTGTGTTCCCGATACAAATCAATTGCAAGTTCTCTAAGATGCTCATGAGGGCCCTTGTGGGGGTCATTACACTAGGAGACAAACAACCATTAAAATCTTACTTGTAGGATATTATTGGCCTACATTGTTCTGGGATGCTCATCATTTCATCCAATCTTGTGAGCGTTGCCAACGCGATGGGGGAATGACTGCTAGAATGGAGGGTCCACAACAATGGATTCAACCCTTAGAACCCTTCGACATATGGGGAATTGATTTTATGGGGCCTATTACACCAATGTCCAATGGAAAGGCCTACATTGTTGTTGTTGTTGTTGACTATTTTACAAAGTGGGCAGAAGCGACCACTGTCACTAACTGCACATCATCTACTGTTGCACGATTTGTTCAACAACAAATCGTAAACAGGTTTGGAGTGCCTCATGCACTTATTTTTGATAATGGTACACATTTTATAGGTGTGGCTTTTCAAAAGTTGATGCAACACTTAGGAGTTGAGCATAAACTGATTACACCATATCATCCTCAAGTGAATGGCCAAGCCGAAGTTACCAATAGGGAGATCACAAAAATATTGACATGAACCATTAACAAATATAGGTAAGACTAGAGCACCAAACTGAACGATGCCCTTTGGGCATACCGCTCCACATGGGAACTCCCTATAGGGTACTCTCCCTATGAGTTAGTGTACAATAAACTTCCAACACTTCCTATCTAGGCTGAGCCCCATACACTATCTACAGCATGTGATCTCAACCTTGACCTCAATCTAGCACAAAAAGAACGGTTAATGAATCTTAACTTAGTAGATGAAAATTGATTAGCCACCTTGTCATCCAACGAATTGCACAAGGCCTTCAACAAGCAACATCATGACCTAAGGATTAGGAAAGTGAAATACCAACTAGGAGATAAGGTTCGGTATTGGAATCCCACACACATGTGCCACAACAAACTAAATTTCAAACACTATGGAAAGGACCTTATATCATTCATGAAACTTTCCCTTCAGGGGCCATGATGATCTATAAACCTGAAAGCCTGGATAAAAAATTATTAGTCAACATCCAGCAAACCAAACATTTCCATGAGCCTAAAACAACTAGTACTAACACTACCTCTATTAATGGACAACCTTGCTCATTATTTTAGATCTCCTCTTTCCAACTTAGTCGTGGGGGAGATGGCCACTAATGCTAACCATTCTAAAGCCCTCAGTTCCTTTGTCTTTCTTGTTTTATGCATTTTTGTTTTACACATTTTTCATATTTGCTTGGTTTTGTTTTACACCATCATTTTACTATTCCTTTCTCTATTACATTTTGTTTGATCTACTCTCACTCATCATATAATAAGTGCTCATGATGGTGGATTGTATTATAATAGTGTGGATTACTAATGTTTGGCTTTTACCTTTAACTTTCAATGTTGATGCTAAGATATGGGTTCTTTTGATAAAACAAGCAATGAGTACACGTCACCCATTCATCCATACAACTCTATGATCTCCCTATGTTTTGGAAATGTAAATGTCCCTTTTTCTAAGTAAACTTATTAATAAATTGGTGGATTTGTATTCTTCAAACCAAGGAAAGATTTAAATGAATTGAAAAGGGTGTGACTTCAAGGGATTCGATGCATTTGTGTTGGCTGTTCTCTTAGGTAATTAGATGTTTTTCATAAGTTTTCCATCATTCCACTATTGACCAATATCAGGAAGTCAACTAAATCAAATAGTCTTTGCATGGTGTGGTTCTCAAGCAAAAAAAAAAAAACTAGTGAGAATTCAAAGCATACCCCTTAGACATAATAAAGAAACATGGGCTAGAAGCACTGGTTATGGCATTGGAAAGACATGTTACCCATGCCTAAAGGTTCCCTCTAACAAAGGCCCTTTCTCGCTTCCTGCTCCTCTGTTCTTTCTCTTGTTAGAATGGTGGTGGCTCTGTGGACGCATTCTTATTACTTCAAGAGGATGGGTTGGTAAAGTGTATTGATGCGAGGTCACTGGATGTGGTTAGTCTTAATATGGATTTGGAATGAATTCTATTAAGTCACCTTAATCACATACTACACAAGGGACTTTACACAATCTTGATTTTGGGATTCCATTCCATTCCATTCTTTCTTTCTGTATTGCTTTCCATATTCCACCTCATTGCCGATTTTATGATTAATCTATATCTTGGTTGACGCATTGTTATTCTTTGGTAAACTCTTGTGAGTAAGTTCTTAACCATTGTTTTCATATGTCATTCCTAAAGCCTACGGACACTTTGGTTTGTAGGTTTTTCAGGGCATAAAGGACATTAGCCTACTTTGGGGAGGACCCACCAGCATTCCTTTTTGGTGCAATTGTTAAGCTTTCTCCCTTAAACATTTCCTACAATCAACTATTTCTCGTTTCACCCCATCAATGACATCCGTTTTTGTTTTGTCTTAATGGCTTCACCGTTGTTAGTTCTTTCATCTTTCTTGTTCTTTCAATTTCCATCTTATCGCTACTACAGGTTCGCTCTTAGTCATGGGGGTCCTCGTTGCAATTTTTTTTTTTCATTCCATTACTTATCTCACCCCTACACCTTAGGGAGTTATTAGTTACAAATCCCCCATACCCACAACCTAGCCAATGTGCTTCATATTGAGGCAAGGTATCAATTGCATTATATCTTATCTATGTTGTGTGTGTAGATGGTGATCACATGAACAATGGACTGGGATAGGAGGGAGCACTCAGGATGGACTGGAGCTAGAGTATTTACACAAGGAATGAGCTTGATAATGTGGCCATGAATGAACAACGGTATGAACAATTTTGACAATGGTAGCAACGCGTCTCATTTTCTTTTCTTTCTCTCTCTCTATCTCTTCAAGCTGTCAAATGAGGGTTTGGATGTTATCTATGTATAGTGTTCACCATAATGGTTATGAACACCAATGTTGTAATATGTTTGTCGATCCATTCACCGAGCACTTTGAGTCTAGCACTTCATGTCACCGTCAGTTGTCGCTCAGTCAATAATCCCATAGCTTCCCAATATTTTGTAAGGAACTCAAGGACAAGTTTTCATTCAATAGTGGGAGTATGATGAGTCACAATATCGGGGCCGTGATATCAGATCCACGATATCGGAGCCCACCAAGCAATATCGAACACCTGATATCAGAACCTATCTCATTGCCTATAAATAAGAGATCATGGCACTTGGTTTGGCAGTTAGTTTCTTAGTCCCTTAGTTGAACTATTGTAGTTTTCCCTTTCCAAAGTTTGAATTATTTCTGAGTGTCCGTAGTAGGAGTCATAAAGTGAATGGATCTTTATTCGAGCATTGTGTACCTGAGCACACCTTATGTCCGAAAATAAAAGATGAACTTTGTGATAAACCTTGCAACATTCAAAATAGCTTAATTATTTCATTTAAATGTTATTTACTGTTACTCACAACTCTCATTAGTTAATTAATGTTATGTTATTGAATTGTTAATTATCAACGAATTAGTACACTCAGTACAACCACTTCGAGCATATGTGGAACACTTGGTAACCCAGTAACGACTAGCGTTTGGTAACCCCAGTAGTGTTACACTGGTTCAGGATGTGTCCAGCAAGTGGGAACGGATGGTGGTGTTGGGACTAGTTAGAGCATAGTTGATTAGTTCAATTTAGTTACTCCCTCATTTCATTTCTTCATTTTAAGCATCAAGACATAAAACATAAAAAACCATAAAAATCACATACCTCAAGTTTACTTAACCATACAATTGTGTCATACAAGTAAGCTTGGGAAGACAACGATCGCATAAACCATCCTTGTTCTGTGAAGGTGCATATGCACCTAGTCCTTGGAGTTCAATTGAATTGTGCGTAAAAGCTCGTATTCGTATGGTTGAGTGTAGGGGTACCTCACCGCTCATCAGTAATGTTTGTTGCAATAATTGTGCAATGTATTCCTTCATCAACATATACAAAATATATAAAGTTTTATTTTTACCAATTTATGTTTACTAGTATATATTATTTGGAATGCAAATAATGATGATAACTTCAAAAATAAAAAAAATAATTAAATTCTACTCATAGCCCACGAATCTGCTCCACAAGAGAAGTTACGGGTCTAGCGTTTGTTGCATTATCTAGAGTCAAGACCATTGATCCTTTGAAGATTTATCCTCCTTTCTCTATGCAAAGATACAGAAAGATCTCAAATGTTAAATATCTCCAAAGTAGAATTGCAAGAAGTTCATTTTGCTCAATTGGAGGATTAGGCATATTGAGTTCACACTTATCATTGTATTTTGTCTTTTGCTCAATCCCATGATACAACTCTGTAATGTTTGTTGCAATAATTGTGCAATGTATTTCTTCATCAACATATACGAAATATATAAACTCTTTTTTTTACCAATTTATGTTTACCATTATATATTATTTGAAATGCAAGTAGTGATGATAACTTAAAAAATAAAAAAAATAATTAAATTCTACTCATAGCTCGTGAAACTGCTCCACTAGCTTAAATATATATATATATCTATCTATCAATTGGCTGAGATGATTTTAAAGAAGATGATGTTAACCAAACCCGACTACTAAACAAGGTAACAAGATAACTAAAAACGGAACCACTCATCCTTCCTCTATTTCTCTACCACTTACCCAATTTAGTTTTACCCTCTTGGTCAAGTTTGCTTTGTCTTTGTTTGTTCATGGCATTTTTGAGAAATAAATCTCTTGCATGAATAATGCTCAAAAATGCCATAAACAAACAAAGGCAAAGCAAACTTGACCAAGAGGGTAAAACTAAATTGGGTAAGTGGTAGAGAAACAGAGGGATCAATGGTTCCATTTTTAGTTATCTTGTTACCTTTTGGTTAACATCATCTTTGGCCAATTGACAGAGATATATATATATATATTGATAGATATATATATATATATCTAAGCTAGTTACTAGATTTTTATATCAACAAAGTCTTTCATTTAACCACTTCCTCACTTTCTCCAACTCATCACCACATTTTGTCAACTTTGCTCATCACCACATTTTATCAACTTTGGTTGATATTTCATTATTGGCAAAGTCTTTCATTGACCCACTTCCTCCAATGGTGTTTCTTCTTCCCCCTCATAGAGATGAACATTGTTTTAACAAAGAGAGGACTCTTTATTTTACTCGAAGAGGAGGAAGGGGACGAAGGGCTCTTTGCTTTACTGAGGATAAGCCTCTTTTTTATGGAGTTGTTGTCCATAGCACTCTCTAGATTTTTCAACTTCCCTTATTCCTTTGCTACCTCATCAATCAACCATTGAATTCGATAGACTTCCATCTTTGAAATTAGGGTTATAATTGAATTATGGTTTTATAATGTATTTGAAGTATTTTTAAGGGCCATTAGTAATGGTAATGTGCTCATTTCTTAAGAGATAAGATCTAAGTTTGACCTTTGCAACTATAAATATCATTTTACATACCTTTCCTACACATTTAACATATAAGCAAGCACTTTTTCTTCAAAAAAGTAGGAAAAAATTAAGGTTGAAATTAAATTTTTCTAAGTATTTAATTTTTAATTTTAAAAATTTTACAAAACCCATCATTTAGAGAATAATGATGATGATGATAAAGTCTTCATTTTAAGGATTCAGAGCTAAGTTCAAACCTTAGGATTATACACATGGTTGTGAATCCAGTACCTTTGAAGTTCAAATACTATACCCCGCAACTCAACCATTTAACAAAGATCTCAGAGTTGCAACATTGATTACTTACGTTTACCTTCTTCATGATATATATCTTGTTAATTAAATGAAAATTTGTACCCCAAACATCACAAAGGTGTACATCAAAAACTTCACACAAACAGACCGAAACACCTGACCAGAATGACTAGATTGACAAGAATATAGCTCAATCAACTCAAAAATTACAACTAATCAAGATATCATTAAAACCACAATGCAGCATGGATTCTCAAGAACCTGAATTCATTTTCACCAGAGCTGCATAATGGCCATGTGGCTCTGCAACAAGAGAATCATGTAATCCCTGTTCTGCAATCACACCATTCTTAACAACTGCAATGAGATGTGCATTTTTTATGGTTGAAAGCCTGTGAGCAACAACAATGGTGGACCTGTTCACCATGATATTATCCAGAGCATCCTGAACTGAACGCTCAGATTCTGCATCCAGAGCACTGGTGGCTTCATCCATCAACAGGATTCTTGTGTTTTTCGCTATTGCTCTTGCAATTGCAATTCTCTGCTTCTGGCCTCCTGATAATTTGAGCCCACGTTCTCCAACATTTGTGGTGTAGCCCTGAGGAAGTGAGGAAATGAATTTGTGTGCATTGGAAGCTTTGGCTGCATTTATTATCTCATTTTCAGAAATGGGTCCGTCTTTTCCATATGCAATGTTGGCGTAGATTGTGTCGTTGAACAGAACTGGTTCCTGGCTCACTAGCCCCATTTGCTGTCTCAGCCATTTAACCTAACATATAATTAAATATAATTGGATATTGATTATCTTATCATGTTATTAGGATACAAGACATCAATATCATGATGATATATATAATTCAATTTTTAGGTTAAAATTATTGCATTCTTTTTTTAACTATATGTATATAAGGTAGAGATTGCTTCAGTTATTTCAATTGAATTTGCTAGGTTTACATCACTTCATTTAGGAAGTATTCAATGTCCATAATGTTAGGATAAAAGGCATCAAAATCACGATGATATATATAAGGTATGGAGTGCTGTAATTATTTTAATTCAATTTTGTATTGTTGCATTATTTTATTGAGAAAGTATTCAAAATACAAAACAGCAAGGTGTTAGCCTAGTGGTAAGAATTAATCACAGGTTTAATTCCACTTAACAGTTCTGAATTATAAATTAAAAAAAAAAAAGTGTAAAAGAAACTCTGAAACTGATTCAATAGTTCTAGGGGGTCTCACTGGACTTTTAAGTAAAAACATTTCACATTTACACAATAATAATTATTTCATAACAATCTTTCAAGTCTATAGGTATGATCATCTTAACCTTGTGGTAAGCAATGGAGTCAACTTATCTCCTTGGTTCTAACCAAATAGGGTCGACTATAAATCTACTGTGATTAAAGGAAAAGGAAATTTATTGGGAAAAGAAAGCCAATCACTCGTTGGAAAATCTCTCTTAGGTTAAAAAACCACTCATATATGTCTTGGTGACTAATATTAATGCCTCGGTGACGATTATCAAGAAATCAGTTCTTAAAAGATTGCAAGTGCAAGAACAGTTCAAAAACATAATCAAATAGTTAAGAATGAGTTTTGGTAAGACAATTACAAAACCTGCAGTTTAGAGATATCAACACCGTCAAGATAAATGTGGCCGGATTCAGGATCGTAGAATCTTTGCAGGAGAGAAATTACAGTTGATTTGCCGCTCCCACTTTCTCCAACCAGAGCAACTGTCTGTTGAATCACCGAGAATGGTTAGAACTTTATGGTTGATTTCCTAATTATGTAATCTATTTTCACACATTAAAACTATTTAATGTCTTGTAACTGAGCTATAAAAACCAATTTAATTTGCATTTTTCCTGCAAATGCTGTCATTCGTAACATCATTTTTCACTCATTAAAGACAAATCATGACATGTCTTGTACCTTTCCAGCAGAAACAATGAGATTTAAATCTGTGAAAATTTGCATGTTACGCCGGGTGGGATATCTGAAGCTGATATGCCTGAATTCAATATCACCTCTTACAGTTGCCAGTGTAGTGCCAGAGGCATCAGAAGCATCAATTTTGGATCTTCGATCAAGAATTTTGAACACAGAATTCACGGAGGCCTTAACTTTTGAAAGATCAGGAATCAAACTGGATGTCTGAGCAACCCCCACGGCAGTCATTGTCAATGCAAAAAACACCTGGACATAAGGTAAAATCAAGTCAGTTTTCCAAATTCAACCGTATGTACATATATTATCTGTTCTTTGCCTTTTAAAATTTTGTTTTCCATGCTGGACAAAGTAGGTGCCTCTTAGTTTATCAGGAAAACCACTGATTTAATTTAAATCTAATGTTTATCCCGCTGAAACTGAAATTTTATTCCGTTTGAGTAGCAAATGCCTCAGTATCACTATTTTCAAAGTATCATGTCTTGTAGTTGGAAAAAGAATAATTGAATTGGACACCCAAAAAGCAGATGATTTCATTGACACAGTATAATTGAATTAGACACCCAAAACCAGATGACTTCATTGACAAAGTTCTAGAAGATAAATCAATCAAATGATTTCATTGACAAAGCTCCAAAAGATAAATCAATTTGGAATGGGTTTTGATGTGAGAAACCATGAATTGAATTTACCTTGTAAACTTTACCAAATGTTGTATCGCCACTCTGAACCATCTTGGATCCAACCCAGAAGGTAAGTGCATAAGCTGCATACAGTACGAAGTTTGAGAAGCCATAACCTGTTCCACTGATTAAACCCTGCCGAATTCCGTTCTTGAGAGGAACTGAGCATTCTTTGTTATAAAGTTTCATGACCTTGTCCTCAGCACAGAAGGAAGCAACTGTTCTTATGCTTCCAAGAGCACCACTTGCTACCTCACTAGCTTGCTCGTACATAACCTGCCATTGTAGCCTTTTTATCAATGCTTGTTACTGTCACTCGGAATGTAATTTGTGCCCAACAATCAATACATATGATCTCTGGAAGTCATTTATGAAAAAGGATTATATATAAAAAGGGTCATTGCCTAGAGGTTCAATGCTCATCTCACTATGGGAGCATCAGGAATAAGCCAAAGCCTAACCTCTTCTCAAGTGGCTGTGCAAGTTCGAACCCAGGTCTGGGTAACCTCTTTTTGAGTAGCTGTTCAAGCTTTTACCCACTTTTTACCTGGGACTTAAAAAACAAGTACCTTACCAGGTCCCTACTAGAGTAATTTATGATGCCCAAATATAAAGGCGTTCTATGTTAAGTTTTGATACCTAGATATGGAGACATTGTACAATGCAAAAGTGGCTGAAAGTTATATAATTAAGAAAATTATTTGATTTAAGATACTGAAACTGAATCCTGTTTGATTCACGAATAGGATTAACAAAACTACACCACAGTTTTGAAATTCAGCTTTTGAGTTTGCTTGATCAATCTAACCTTGGCATCTGCAGAGAAGCCTTTCATGGATTTCATCTGGATGTAGCCCTGGAGACTTAGCAGAGGTACCAGAGCCAAGACTAAGAATGCCAGCTTCCAGTTGGATGCAAAAGCTATGGCAAAACCCATTGCTATGGTTGCAACGTTTTGACAAGCAAGTGATAGAACATCTCCCACAATTCCACGAACATTTGCAGCATCTGTGGACAATCTTGCTCCCACTGCACCACTGAATGCAGCAGAAAGACGAATCAAATTATGAAATGCAAGTAAAATGATCAAGCAGGAAACGGATTCAAATTCTACATTATTTATTCATATCACTCTTGAGCAACGAGAGGACAAAGTTGTAGATAAACCAAAGCCTATCCTGTATTTATTTAAAGGGTATTAAATATGAAAATTGTTCTTTCCAAGCAAAAACTTGGTTGTCATATATAATGGATGTAATGTGTGGTTTTATGCAGTGGATCCTAAATACAGTAAGGTGTAACATTCTAGACATTTAATTAAAAGCTGGACTCCTTATGAACAGGTAAAAAATTTATTAATAAAAATACAAAACTTGGAGATGAAATAATCATCTCAAAGTAAGAATCTTGAAAATAAAATAATTAATGTCCTAAGATAGACAGAATTTAAAGACCTGGACACTAAATCTTAAACTCTATCTCTCTCTTTTATTTTAGCGACCTACAGAGTCTGAGAAATCTCTCTTAGAAAGAGACTCCTTCAGAAGTCAGATTGCCAAAACAAAACGGTTGAAAGGGGGAAAAAAGAGAATTTTTAACGTAGTATAACTGAAGAATACCAAATATTTGAGGTTCACAACATGCATAAAGAAAAACTGATGGAAAGTATGTCTCTTATGATCGAGGAAGATCTGGGATAACCTGCCCTCCTCATTTTAGTATTCTAATTGTCTGAATCATATGCTTGTGAATTGATCACTCCAAATTTGTGAATTACTAAATGCCATAAACAAATAAACAAGGAATTTCACCTTGAATTTTCATGTGCATCAAACCATCCAATTTCCTGGTAAACAATCTTGCCAAAGGTGAGAGCTCGTACTCGTTTGACAAGCCTTCCACCCACAACAGCAAAACAGGTATTTTGCACCGGTCCAACCACAAAACAAACTGCTGCCAATACCACAAACATAAGTGACCAGAAATCTGCATCTTGGCGAAGCTCCTGTGCAGGTTCAAAAAATGAGGAGATAATGCTTGATAACAGAAGCCCAAATACAGGAAAAACTCCCCCATTTATCACTGCAGCAATGCATCCCAACACAAAAATTGGCAGTTCAGGTTTGTTCAGAGATGCCAGACGGCGAAAAGAAACATCTTTTTGGGCAGCTGCTTCACCAGATTCTGCATCTTCAAGTTCCTGAACAGATTTTCTATGAAAACACCACAGGGAAGAGATTGTCTTTCTTGTGTTAGTATTTTGTTCATCCTGATGATGATGATGATGATGATCAGTTTCTTGCTCTGAACTAGAAAATGATGATAATGATGATGCTCTTTTTCTGTGAATTCTTGTACTTGATTCCTCCTTCAAAGTATTTCCAGGTTTGTTTGCTTCATTTTGCTCTGTTGCCCTATCAACACCTTGCAGCCGAATAAGTTGGGAATAGGCACCAGAAGGATTTTCAATGAGCTGCGAATGGGTACCTGAAAATTTCATCAAAGAATGATCAAAGTAAAAATTGGGATAGTGATGAAAAGTGAACACTGGAAGGAGGAAAATCTTACAAATTCTTGAGGGGGCAAGACAACATAGATATTTTTAAATTTTTGAGATTGTAATATCAAATAGGATTTCACTATTGTATCTCTTTGAGGCTCAGTAAGACTATGGGTAGGTGACGGACATGTTTTCAAAGAGATTAAGTAAAATAAAAAGAATGAAAGCTACAACTTTCCGTTGTAGTCTAGATGGTTAGGATACTCGGCTCTCACCCGAGAGACCCGGGTTCGAGTCCCGGCAACGGAAGCATTTGACCTTTTGGGAAAAAAATAAACAGGCTTAACTAGATTTCTCTTTTGTATGTGTATGAAAATCAAATTTTGAAAAATATTAACTTGTTTGACACAATCATCTAATGTCGTAAACAAATTATGAAACCCATACAAAATTAGTTATCATGTACGGAATGGTATCCTCTGCTATCAATTGTTATAAAATAGGGTGAACTAGTTTGACACCTGTCCCAAAAAATTGAATCTGCACAGAAATTTAGAGAAATGCAGAGGAATTGTTAATACCTTTTTCAACAATTGATCCCTGCTGCACCACTGCAATCATGTCAGCATTCTTCACAGTGCTGAGGCGATGAGCAACAACAACAGTTGTTCTGTTTGCCATGATTCTATCTAGTGCTTCCTGAACTGCTCTTTCTGATTCTGCATCCAGAGCAGAAGTTGCCTCATCTAAAAGAAGAATCCGTGGGTTTTTCAAAATAGCCCTTGCAATAGCAATTCTTTGTTTCTGTCCTCCAGATAGCTGTGTGCCATGTTCACCTACCATGGTCTCATAACCCTGAAACACTGAAAATCATTAGATACAAACCCTCAAACCAATTACAGTAAAACTTGGATCATTTTCAACCCAAAATCTTAAATCCTCTTTTTATCCAGAAGCCTCAATGCTCATCTCATCAAGCAGAGTCCCGAGAAGCCCAGAGAGGGTCAGTGGATGAGCAAAAGCCCATGCTCGAACCCTCATCTTTCCATACGAGAAACAAGCACCTTCCCACAACTCCAAATGATGAAAATATCAAGACAACAGGCACGAAAAAACCTGAGGCATTCTGTTGATGAACTTGGCTGCATTTGCAATTTCAGCCGCTGCCTTTATTTCCTCCATGGTGGCTTCTTCTTTGCCATAAGCCATGTTCTCCCTGATTGTGGTGGCAAATAGCACGGGTTCCTGGCCCACAAGTCCAGTTTTCTGCCTAAGCCATTTAAGCTGAAACTTCTTGATATTACTGCCATCTATGAGCACTTGCCCAACTTGTGGGTCATAAAATCTCTGTACGAGGCTGATCACAGTAGATTTGCCACTTCCACTCTCCCCAACCAAGGCTGTTGTAGTTCCTCCTGGAATTTGCAGGGAGAACCCAGAAAATACTTGAACATCAGGTCTTGCTGGGTACCGGAAGTATACATTTCTGAGCTCAATGTCACCTTGAATGTCCTCTGGTACTAACCCACTTAAATCAGACACATCAATTGCTGGCTTTCTCTTGATGGTCTCAAACATTTTGTAAGCTGCATCTTTTCCAGCAGAAAATGCATTCAGAGCAGGCAAGATCTGGCCCAGAGACCTGAAACCATGAAAACTCAAGTCATAGATATCTTAAAGTGCTGTGCATTTGCAATTAATAAATATCCTTCGAGGAGAAGAGATTTAAAATGCACTTTTATATGTTCTAACTAATCTAATCTAAACTATAAGCATCAAGCATTGAGAAGATATACAAGGGTTTAAGATTTTATAGGTTAATGTAATTTATTTAAACTCCTGAGACAAAAATATATGATATTGCAAAGAAAAGTTTATATGATATTGACTTGATAGGTTCATGTAGTTTACTTAAACTTTCAAAACAAAAAAATATAATATTATAGCAAAAAGTCTATATTCATGATCAATCCATTTGGATCTTTGGACATAATAAAACCTCATCTTCAAGGACTAGCCCTGATTGATATCTGACATCCAAAAAGGTACTCTAAATCTAAATTTTATTTTAGAAAAGGTCTTCTTTTATTTAAAAGAAATTAAAACTTACATCCCTCCTGCAAGAACAGCGAATACTACATTCATCACTGTACCACCACTGTAACCTTCATTGATTATTAGCCGAGATCCATACCACAAGGCCAAAGCATAACTGCTAAAGATAATGAAATACAGAGCTCCCATGCCAAAACCTCTTATTATCCCCTGCTTAACGGTATCTTTGTAACCTGATTGAAGTTTAGTTTCATAACTGGTTATGGCCTTTTTCTCACCTGTAAATGATACAACCTGCATGAAAGTTTAAGAAAGTCAGGCTTGAAATCATACCAAATATAAGAAAATTTCAATGGAGTTATTAGTAAGTAATTACATACAGTCCTAATTGAACCAAGTGTTTGCTCAACAACACTGCCTGCTTCTGCATAGGATTGATCACCCAGGCCAGACATTTTTGTCCTTATCATAGCCATGGTTCCTCCAGCAAGAACAAGGAGAGGAAAGGCCGAGAGCATTACCAAGGTAAGCTTCCAGCATTTGAAGAATGCTACGATGAAACCTCCACAGAATGTGGCCAGCAGCTGCAGGAATTTACCTACCTGTGCATGATAAACAAAATCCACAAATCAAGAATTGTTTTGCCATTTCTAAAATAGGATTTGTTGCATAGTTATTAATCGACAAACAAATTGAATTATTAAGTTTTCTGCTGATTAGACTCTCAGATACAAACAAAGACATTAGTCAAAGACATTTAAAGCAAAATCTCTCATGTCTACACAGTGGATTCTTACGGTAAGAACCTTCTGTCAAGGAGACTATGCCAAGTACTGAATATCAGGCTTGCCTATACCTCAACGATGCTACAAGTAATTGTCTGTGACAGGCAACTTTGATTAAAAAGGTAAAATGAAGGCTCTAAAACGTAAGAAATCCATAACTTTGGCTGATACTAATAGATTCTATGGTTTTCAGCTTCATTTCATAAACTGGGGCAGTCACTCCAAAAGAGGTTAGACTTCATTTCATCAATCACTCAAAAAGAGGTTAGACTTTCACTGATCCACCCATTGGACTTGGTGAGATGAACATTGAAGCTCAAGTCCTAGGCTTATACAATTCCAGCAGTAAACTGATTGTTTCAATTTGATTTTTTTAGGTGCCTGTAATAAGCACATATAGAGATTTTAATAGAGTAGTTTAAAGGCTAATAGTTTGACCTTTTCTCCCATTGCTTCTTGTATTAGTATTGTATCTCCAGCCATCCTTGCAATAATTTCTCCTGTTGTTGTCGCAGTATCAAAAAAAGCAATATCTTGTCCAAGTATTGTTTTAAGATAGATCTGCCTGATGCGAGCTGCCTGCCTTTCACCAGTGCAAATCCAACATGATACCTCTGTCGAAAAGCAAATATGGGTTCTTTCATTTATAAAAAAAAAAAGAAAGAAACAAATCTTGTTATTAAAATTTTTATAGAAGTCCAGAATTGGTGTTTTATCAGTAATAGGGCTACAATAGTGACAACTACGTCAGTGTAAAAATGCGAGCACTCACGGAGAAAAGCACATGCTCCTGCAGCAACGCCGATGTACACGAACTCTACAGCAACCTAAATATCAACAAAGCTTTCTGTTAGATGTTATTGGTGATATTATCAAATCTTATAGAAAACCATTTTTGAAATTTAAAAAATAAAAATCCTAAGCAACAAGAGATTTGCTAGATTCAAATTCAAGAAAGCACAACAATTTCATGCACGTGAATGTGTTCAATTGCCTTGCTGAGTACTCTAAAAGGTACCTCAAAACAAAAATGAAAATTCTGAATCAGTGTAAACAATGTTGCTGCAATTAAAATAACTTCAAAATAAAGGATCTTCACTCGGAGCTTCAATTCAAAATAAGGATTATCACAAAAAAATCCGTGAATGATCAAAAGTGTAACCTCTTTATGAAGACCTTACAGTAACTCCAAATGATGATCCCTAACTTCAAAAGTAAAGTGTCTTTTTTTCTATGCTTTTGAACAAACAGAAAAATACCTCTGAAACAGCTTCCACAACTGTATGCAAGGCAGGATCCTGGTGTTGCCCAAAAGCGTTGAGCAGCTTCCCGAACAAAATAGTCATGAGAGGCAACATTGTACCAGTTCCCAGAGCTGCAACAATCCCACTACCCATCAAAATCATATCCAGCCTATCTGCAAATTTGAACATTTTGTAATATGGAATTGTGTTTTCGGCAATGGTCTTCTTTTTTCCTGCATCTTCATTGCTTTTGTCCCAGGAAATCCGGTCTCCTGCTGTGTCAGTCCTGCCATTTGCTGCCTCCATTGCCAGGAACCGGACTTCTGTAAATGCCAATAAATACAGTTGAGAATTTGCTGAAGCACAGTTTACGTCATAGCAGACAACCGTGGAAATGTTGGGTGTTGCAGAGATTGGGAAAGGAAGCAACGTTATTACTTCCTGATTCTTGGTACCATGCTTTAGCACCTGTAACAACAATTTAATGAGCTGCTTGTAGATCCTTCTGAAGTGATCAGAGGTCAGTTCTTTAAGTTGTATGATCAACTTCAAATAAACTACAAAAATATCCATGAATTGAAGTTCTAAACTCTCGCATTAACTTCTCCAAACTCAGAGATGGGAAGCTAACCAAAGTAAAATCCATTAGAACAAGTAATTCAATGTTGAACAGGTTAACACTGAAATTAAACTCAAGTTTCTCCGTACGTCAGTTTTTCTATGCCATGCAACAGTGTTGAACGGGAGATGTAAACTCTGATGGGCTTCAAATATTTTCAAAAATATCTGCATCGAGTTTTTTATCTGTCAAGGCGATATTTTGCCTCTCACTGCAGTCTTCTTATTTGATCAGCAACTCGCTTGTCAATTAAAAAACTGAACTCAAAATTAAGACCCAAGTCTGATCTTTTCTGTTCAGTTTGATTTGCAGTTTGGTAGCTTCTTATTCGTTATTCAGTTTCAGTCTGATTTTGTCATGATCAGTGCAGCTGTTACTGTGACACTTACGTGACAAGAAAATTTTGTTGTAAAACTAGTTGGAATATCCTAATTCCTAAAAATTTGCTCTGCTGCTGGAATTTTATTTTCAAATATGATTTCCATAAAAAATCCAAGGGACTGTCAAGTTACCATGACGGGCATGTTCCAGAATTCAGAAATTTGCTTGCATTCCATGCTTTAATATGGAATTATGAAGTGTGATTTATTTATACAAAACATGGTTTTTCGTACGTTCATTCTCATAAATGCCGAAAAGCTCCCCAAAGTTTGTTGGATACCGGTATATTTTAGCTATGTATGTATAATATTTATTTATAATTTTGCTTTAAAAAATTTTATTAAAACAATTTTAAAATTGATGTTCAAAATTTTAGGTATAATATTAGATAAAAAATTTAAAAAAACATTATTTCACAATGAGTGATAAACAAAATATAATTTATTGTTGCACAAATTGTTGCACAATTGAGCCTTTGCTAATCATTGATAATTAGCCTCTTCACCAAAATGAATTCAGTAACCTTAATAGTAATAGTACTACAACACAACAACTGTATTAAAGAGTCTACTCAAATGGTCCCCACCACACACATACTTACATCAATTTCAAACTACCTAATATCTAACTCTTTTTTGAATATCTAAATAAACTGTAGCTATTCCATTCGATATCTTCTTTAAGAATGATATATCCATACAGAATTTTATATGTGATAAATCCTATGTTCTTCAAAAGGATTAGCAATAAGATATTGAATTGTTTTCAAGAGGAAGTTTTGGTTGAGATGGAATTTAACAAAATGGATGATCACAAAATAAATAAACAAAAAGACTAAGTAGCGAAGGCATTTATGAAAATATGGACATTGTAGAAGCTCCAAAGATTTTCTGAAATTAAAATTAGAATTTTATCTCGATCTATTGGATAGTAGAAATGTACATACTATAAGTTTTAAAAATATCATTGAGAAAATTACCAAGTGTTGGTAACATCTTGAACAAATAGCATTTAGCAATAAGGATTAATAGTGAGTATTGCTATATTAATTTGTGTGCAAAATAGATTAAATATAAAATTAATATTTATTCAAGAGGCATTAAAATTAATTTGTTAAGATAGGAGGATGAATTAAGGATAATTTTTTTATGGTTCGCTAGCTACTTGGCATAATGGTTTTTCAATGAACACTTTTACTATAAGATTACACATGTTTTAACATAGCCTACTTGGAATCAAACCTTTGGCTTGAGCCACATATACATATTTTGACCAAGTAAGTTGTGTTTCATTAACTATTTATCACAACATGAACATTGATTTGGAAACTCCAAGGTTGATTCTAGTTTGTAGCATTAAGTTATAAAGTTATACTAACGTTTTATGTTGCCTATATGTCCACATGCTATATATAATCATCTATGCACATATCCACTTGTAGTCAATTTAATTTCACTTAATATTTATATTAACTGTTGTTACTATATTTGTTCTATGATGCAAGGAATATAGTTGCATACAATGAGGTGAAAAAGAAAATCTACATAACACAATAACACTTTATTATCATCAGCATCCTATCTATATCCTAACTATACATTATTAACTTCATTGAAATCTCTTTCTGCATCCTTGATTATTGAGAACCATGTAAGCAATATTGACAACAATAGATTGATAATTGTTTGGAATGGTGTGTGTAAACTTTAGCAATAGTAACTTGACAAGGATGGATGCAACCTAACTTGAACCCCAATTACAGCACTATTAATAAATTCCCCTGTTAATGAATCATGCTTTTTAACAAGTAACTGGTATCCATACAAAGAGTCAAAGCTATCCATCCACCCTAGAAGGGTAAGGTCCAGGTCTACAAACTATCACCCCCACCCATAAGCAAAACCCCAAGTCCACCTTGAACACCACAAACATGTGACATCCACCTAGCAAGTGGTCAGGAAGAGGAGGAGTCAGCGTCAAAATAATACAACAAAATGTCATCCCTTCGGTGGTCGTTAAAAACCCCAAAGGCAAACCCAAGTCATGCCAATCCACATTACAGAAAATGGAAAGCTTCTCCAACCATATCAGATCCACAATATATATATATACATATACATACACAAATATATATATATAGTGACCATGGTCACTATGTGAAGTCCAAATCGAAACGCAATCAAAGGCAGGAGTGCTAAACACGTGTTTCTTTTCGTACGACCAAAACGTCTATATTTTGGAAAGAACAAGTCCCGCAACAAACAAAATCGGATTTTAAACTGGGGGGACTAAAACACGTCAAAAAGAAGAAGAAGTGTGGCCCACGCTTCTGTTCGTTAGGTTGGCTGAAGGCGACGGCCTGACGTACGCGGCGGGTTTTTGACGTGTCGGGCAGCGATTTTGACGAGGAGTTGGAATTTCGGAGACAGTTGGCTGTCCTTGGTCGCCTTTTTTGTTTGACAGGGTTTCTTAAATGCCAATCAACAATAATTGCGGCCCACCCGCCCGCCCGGGATCGAACCGGGGATTTGCTGTTAATAGAAACTGTGCATGGATGCGATGCCCTCCCATCGTCATCACATCATGATCATGAGGAACTCATATCCAAATATTCCAAATGCTGACGTGGAATTTTCTGGATCGCTCGACAAACTTTGAGATTTTCTAAGGTCCGCCAGTCATGTCGGTACCGAAAGCTGCATGGGGCATGAGGGCCATGATGTGATGGACAATGGATGGGGATGCATGAATCAACACACCGACATGGATGGAAGGGAGAAAAAAACAAAGGGCTGGCTTTGGGACTTGCGTTTGCTGATTAATTATTTCTTGTGTATTTATTTGCTTTGTTTCTATCTTTTCATCATTGGTTTTTTTTTTTTATCAAGGTACAGTTATTATTATTTTTTTTATTTTTTTTATCTTTTGGTTGATTGGAGTGGGCTTGTCGGTGGGGTGCTAGGGGTTTCTAGGGGCATAATTTTTTTTGCCCCTTATGGTGGGAGGAGGAGGAGGAGGACTGAGCTTGGTACAAGGTTCCTTGTCATGTAGTGGTAGGTTATTCCCAAACAAAAAGAAAGGCCTCTTATATTATGTCATGCATGAAGATTTGAACATCTATGTGATGTGGAAGTGCGTTTAAAGTTTCACCTCGCTGAAAAAGTGGTTATGATTTTTACTTGGTGGATTTATTTACCTTAGGTCAAAGGTTCTAGATGCTTGGCACAAAATTTCAAAAGTAACTTACCACTTAAATACATTAGTTATTATTGAAACCATAATGATGTGAAATTTAACTTTTGACGTATTTATTATATCCTGTTACATGGATTAACGTACATTACTTGCATGTCACCAATGTAGGGGCACGTGACTTTACCCTTAAAAAAATATTTCATCTCACCATCAAGAATGTTTATCCAATAAATTTCATTACCTTTTTAACTAAAATAAGTAAACAATAAGCTGGATATTAAAGAAAATATAGCTTAAAAACAAAAGTTATTATTAAATTGGTAACAATGTGAAAAGTAACTTTTTACTTATCGTTATCTAGTTATATAGATTAGTGTACAAGAGTGCGCAAATTTTTATTACCTTTTTAAATAGGAAAAGCATTTGATAGGTTGGTTATTAAAGAAAATATTTAAAGTGGGTTGAGCTTTGACCTTAGATTGTTTAAGTGGAATGTATTCCTATTTAGCTGTCTTTTCAGTACTAGCATGATAGGAAGTTAATTCTATCTAGCAAGGTAATGGGATAATGACAACGAAAATGATATCATTGAAAACAATCAATTATTAAAGAATTAAATTTAACTAAATTAATCAAAACGAAAACATTTTTTATAAACTCACTTGTTGCTTGAAATCCTAGATTGATTGCAAACAAAATATCACTTAAGAAGATATACATGATACTAACCAAATAATTACCTCAATATTTAANTTATTTAGCCGATAGAATCTTATATATTTTACAAATTAATAAAATCTCAAATTGATTCATTGAGAATTGATATTTATATTGAAAACCAAAATCAAAATGAGTGTATGTTATTCAATAATAATTCTTGTGAAAAGTTCTATTAATTTGATGGATAGTGTTTTTTTTCTATGGCATGGACTTTACATCGTGTTTTTTATCATGACGTGGACTTTTCATCATGTTTTTCTCCATTATGGGATTTTACGTGGCCCATGACGTGGAGGGTGACAAAATACTCTCCCCCTACCCCATTGCACCAGACATATTTATATCTATTGATGCATAAATTTTGGTCATGCCAACACCAAAAAAACTCGTTTGAGGAGACTATAACCTAGGGCACCTTCTGTATGGGTACGGAAACCCGGAAATAATCTCAGCTAGAAAGAGCCATGTAACCAAGTGATAGAGAGATAGAGAGAGAGAAAACATAGAGAGAGATAAAAACATGAAAAAAAAACTAAAGGAGAGAGAAACAGGAACCACCGACAGGATGCATGGTTATGTCACCACAAGAATCATGTGTAGTTGCCATCAAACATCACCAATGCCTTGCTAACCGCCAACTGCATAAACATCATGCACAAATCCACCGTCCACCACATGCCATTTGCTGAAATAAAAAAAGATAGAGAGAAGATCCCCCGACAGGATGCATGGTTGTGTTGCCGCAAGAATCATGTGTAATTGCGATCAAACATCACCAATGCCCTGCGAACCGCCAATTGCATAAACATCATGCACAAATCCACCGTCCACCACATGCCATTTGCTGAAATAAAAGAAGATAGAGAGAAGATCTACCAACAGGATGCATGGTTGTGTTGCCGCAAGAATCATATGTAGTTGCAATCAAACATCACCAATGCCCTGCGAACCGCCAACCATTGTTGCAACACACATTGCCAACCATTGTTGCAGCACACACTGCCAACCACCTAGAGAAAGAGGAGATTCAGTCCATGGCTTCACGGCCCTGGCCTCACTGGCCTAGGGCTTCCTGGCCTGACTTCTCCTCCTCTCCTCCCCCTAACTCCATCACCTTGATGGCTTTTTATAGCCAATTTTAGGGTTAGGGTAAGCCATTTTTTTTTTCTAATTTTTATTTTAAATTTTTTTTATTCTTCTTTCTTTCTTTTTTTAATAAACAAAGGCCCAAGCCAAGCATGGGTGTGTTGGTACCAACAATATCATGTTTTTTTTCCATGACATGGACTTTTCATTCCATTTTTCTCCATCGTGGGATTTTATGTAGCATGTGACATGGAGGGCAACAAAATACACTATCCCTCCCCCATCGTGCCAAAATGATGAAGTAAACATTTTTTATGGTTGGGCATATCATCAATGTGGGTTAACATCTACAGGAAGCTCAAATATATAGCACTTTTGTTGAAGATTTAACAAACCACCATATTAGTGCATGATTAGCTTATATAAAATAATAATTTTCCACTATTAACCTTCCATAGCTATACAAATAATGATTTGTTTTCTATTTTTATGTTTTCCAAAATCAGCAAAGCCATGCTTCTATTTGAAGCATAAATATGACAATATACCAAATAATGATTTAATAAGAATTACCATGATTACTATTAAAACTATATCTTAATTTGAAAGGTTCTTAAAATAATCTTTCCACACTCATCTAAGCTTATAATATCATATGAACTATGTTGAACATCACGTATTAAAACTTACCTCATCAAACAACTGTCTTCCCATAAACATCATTTATACCTTTTATCTTATTTTTACCTCTAACAAAAGTTCTATATCACTAACTTCATTATCATGAACTTTATCCCATCTATTCAAGATTAAACAAGATAATCATGCTACCTCTAACAAAATTTCTATACCACTAACTTCATTATCATGAACTTTATCCCATCTATTCAAGATTAAACAAGATAATCATGCAAACATAGACCAAGAAGCAAAAGTCCCTAGCCAAGGCTCTATGCACATACACCTATAGAAGCATGTCCCTAGCCAAGGCTCCATGCACATATGCCTACAAAGTCATGATCAGAATGCTAGGCCACCCTAGATCAAGCCCTCATGTTACCATGAATACATATTCAAATTGAAAATGAGGGTCACAGCAATGAGTGAGTGGATGGAACTCACACTGGAGGTCTCAGTCACATGATGTGGGGGGAAGACCCAGAGCAACACCAAGGTGCCCCCACTGTGGTGCTTGGAACTTTGGAGGATTCAAAGTCAGCCTTTGGCTCACCCCTCCACCACCGCCATGGTCACACCACATTCTTTAAGTAATCACACATGACTTTGACCGCTCCCCTAACCCCCCAATTCCCCTTTATCCCCACAAGCAAGATGCGTCTGGTTAAAGAAAAAGGCCAGTCAAAATGCCAGGCCTGGGAATCGAACCTCGATAAGGCGCTTTGATAAGGTCGTTGCTGATTATAAATCTCGTATAAGCGCCACGGGTCAAAAATAAATAAAATAAATAATTTTCTTGCGGACATGGAAGATAACGTAATTCCCGCCACGACAATGACGTGGAACATGGAGCGCACTCGCAAAGAAAAATGCCAAAAAACCGAGACTGTTCCATTTTTGAATAAAATAAAATTAAAAAATTGACAGTCATCATGGCATGGCCATGCATGCATACATGCATTACGATGATGATGAGGACGATGACGTGGCAGAGGAATACGAAGCGTCGCGGCGGTTCGCATTCCCCCACGTGAGGTAACGACACGAAGGCCGCGGCACGTCCTTTTCGGCCAAAACTGTCATGTGACCCATATTTGCGTTTTTGCTTTTATTTTGTTTTTTAACTTTATTTTTGGTGTTTTGGACGTCATAAAAGGGACGTGAAACTGCGGCAATTATAACGGCGGTAGGGTCCACATTTAGAATCCGATGGTCCCGGGACAGACTTTTTATGGCATTTTCATTGTGTATGTATATGGATGTTATATAATACATGTATATTAAACAAGGGTGGTTGCTGTCATGGATATCCATCCATTTTTTGGTAAAGTTCAGCTCGCCCAAGAAAAGTGGTTGGTTAACATTTTGGCAATGTTCATGCATATCTGTGTATAGACAAGGTGCACTCTAAAACAATGCACATGTATTTCAAAAGTTTGATTTCTGCTTATGATATTTTATGGTTGTGGTTGGTGTATCTGATCCATGCAAGAACATCCATCCATTTTCCCGAGTGTCATTCACGGTGCTCTCAGTTTTCCCTTTTTCCTTTAACCCTATGACTTATTCAAGTTGCTGTAATTGATGCACCTTTAATTTCAATAAAACTTCTTTTCGGGGTCTGACACCCCCCCACACAAGAACGTCCATGGATAAGCGAACGCCTAATGTATTTAAGTGGTTGTGCCTATGATGGTTATAGCCACATTTTTCCAGAATAATAAACATTATCAATTTTGTAAAACATGGTTTGAATACTAAACTTCTATCCTTAAGGTTTTTATTGTTTCCATGATATATAAGAAAATATTGTAAACTTCACTTTATATAAATGATGTGTAACCTTTAAATAATATATCTATGTTGAATCTTAACAGGAAGGTACTTGTTGAATGCTAGTGGATTTTCAAAATGATAGATGTAAACTCTTTCTTTCATATTTGTAATGCATGTGGTTTTCAATGTATACAAAGAGATACTTTTGTTTCAACTTTGTATTGCTAAAGTGTTGTTTTTAATCAAACTTTGAAACTTCCATCATGAAGGTTACAAGTTGAATTTCAATGGATTAAAAAGGACTTAAAATAAACTTTGACAAACACATGTTCAAGGTTTGTCATTCTACAATAAAATACTTTAATAGTCATTAGTAACTCATTGTAAACTAGGTATTATATATTAAGAGAAGGTTTATAGTTAGTTTGTATTTAATTAATATCAAAGTGATTAACTCACAATGGCATCTAACAAGGTGATAAACAAATTGCAATGCTAATTAATATTGAAATAGCCAGGTAATAATTTAAAGTTAAAATTAAACTATTTTACATTCATGTAGAGACACAAGGGGATGATGATATAAAGAAATTGAAAATAGATAATGATCTAGCTCTTTATAGAGGTAAATGAGAAAGAGAATGGGTTGGGCAAAAAGGTGCATAAAAATTAAATTCATGAAAAAACCACATAATGCCTTAAGAGTTGCATAGACAATGCCCTAGCATAAGTAAAGGTAGGTTATGCATTATTGCCTACGTTGATGGATAAAACACCAATGGATACATTCAAATATATTTAATTTGAAGGTCATAATATTGTATTGCTAAGTGCTGTTCAATAAAGTTGTCAAATGTTTTCTGTAGAGACAATTTCTAATTATCATGTATATGTTACATGTATGACACTAATTTTTTATTTTTTAACTTATTTTGGGTTCTTTACTTTTATACTAGTGACCTTTGTAAGATAGACTAATTCATTATAGAGACAAGTACTACTATGTATTATCACAACATTTTTTTTATTAAAATAGATTTTATTTTTAAAAACCCATGCACTATGTATTAGCTTTGTAATGTTAAGGTTTACAAGTAATCATTGGAGAAGTTTGAGGTGAAATTCTCAAAAGTCTTAGGTTGAACTCTTTTTTTTTTGTTTATTTATTTTTAACAACTATATACTTGCTTGTGCATTGAAAAATGTTATAAAAACACATTTATTTTTTCATTGGTAAAATAAAATTTTATTAATAAAATAATTTTTACCTTTTATTTAACTTGTTAATTATACCAATAAGTTATTGACAGAATATTAGTAAAATATAGAATGCTACATATGAAAATTAATTATGGCTATTCGATATATATGAATAATTTATAAATATTAAGAGAATGTTAGGTAATTACTTAGTGATGCACCTATTGTGCCATCCACGTTACAAAACTAGAGCTACATGATGATAACTTTGCCATCTATTGCTTCCTTAGTGGCTAATTTCCCACCATCACCATCATGCACCCTTCATTGCCATCTACCACTACCTTAATGGTTGATCTCCTACCATTAGCCTTCATCATCATTGGTTGATCCCATCTACTTATGGAGATACAAAGATAATATCTTTTGATAATGTTGATTCTATTCACACAGGGCTTCCTCCCCCTCCACCCAATGTTAATCTTTTCATGGAATGTTCAATTTCCTACCCTAGAGTGAAGGTTTTTCAAAATTGTTTATAAGGATGAAAATCTAAGAAGACAACCCCATAATAGTTAGGCCTTTTCTTTTTATTGATTTGGACTTTCTCCTCTTTGTAATACTCCTATGCTTTTGTACTCTAGATTTTTTATTTTAAATCATATAATTAAATTTAATATATTAGCATGCTTATTTAATTTTGCTAAGACTTGATCAATTTGTTAATTTTGAAAATAAATCAGTCATTCATTTTATTAATTCTAACAGCACATTTACATGTTTACCAATGAAAGAACATATATTTAGCTTTCATTTATTAAACGTACTTTTAATTTTTTATGCCCATTTAAAACTAAAAGAATGTATTGCAAATTAACCCGTAGTTAGATGACTTATATTTATATTTATATTTATAACATTTATTGTTGTTGTAAATACACTTTAGGAGAATGCATGAGTGATGATACATGCCCCTCTTTACTTGTTGGGGTTTTAATAGCTAGAGAGTTTGAAATGTCATGATCATAAGTATTTGTTTGTACTTTGCTTGTACTTCTCATTTTTAAAATCTTACAATTATTAAATTATTTAAATTCCAATTACCATAGTTAATTCATGCTTAGGTTATAGTAAATGAGTTATACGATGTTTGCTAATTAAAGAGTGTCTTTTATGGTTGATCCATTTCTATTAGTAGCTTAGTTATATATTGAATATGGGGTCATCATGTGGCAACTCAATATTCATCTTGCCAATGTAGGTCTTGAGAGGGTCAATAAATGAGTGAAAGCCTACCTCTATTCGAGGATTACTAAATATGCATATTATTAATTGGTCAAGAGTATCTTAATAATAGCTTGGAAAAATCCTATAAAATATAACACTTGCAAGTAAAAAATAACATATGGTTTATTTGGTTTCATTAATTTCAAGCTTAAGCTTAAGTAATCCATAATGCTAAAATAATGTAAAGCATGTAGGAATATGATTAAGATGGTGATTGAAACTATTTTTAAATATTAGAATGTCTACCATAATAAACTTAATAACCTCAATTAATGGACAATATAGTGATCATTTCATAGTAGCAATTTTGTTACAAATTACATGCATGAACTATCTAGATTTATCTTATAGGTTTTTTAAGAGCATATGCAATTTGTATTGAATATTAAATAAAGCATATTACTTTGTGCTTAAGTTTACTATGTAATTTTAAAGTTTTGGATAAGGACAATGATGAACAATAATACTACCAATTATGATATCGTAACTATGATATCATATGTCATCATGTGATGTCACAGATGTAATTTATCTAGGGTTAGTATTGGCTATAAATACCATCCACCTACCACATTTGATAAAACCTTTTTGTCATCAAGCTATGACGATATCATATCTACAATATCGTAGCTTTGCTATGTCATCATTGATGTAATGTAGTGGGCCATGATCATGCTTATAAATACCAACCTACTGTCACATTGAAATCATCATCTTTTGCCAACACTTAGCTGAACTTTTGCAATTTTTTTCTATGATTTAGACTTAGTGGTATAGTGAATGCTCGCATTATGGTGTTTAACAATTGTATGAAATTTTTGTTCGAGTGGATTGGTCTTGGGTATAATTCATGAGCAAAAATAAATATCGAGATTATTTCTCACCATTGTAGCATTCCATTTAGTCCATTTTTACTTAGTTTAATTTTATCTTTCAGCATGTTTACTTTACTTAAGTCATTTATAATTTCCAAGTACTTTACTTTTTCTACATCTTTTAGTAAGGCGATATAAGTACAACTAGTTTTGAGCATGAAGTGTGATCATTTCGTAATTGAGTAGTGAGTTCACTTGAATGGATTCACTTGGTAATCCCAGTGACAGTTACATGAGCCCTTGACATGTATGACAAGCTAGGAGTGGATACATATTACTCATAGGCTAGAATAGTTTCTTTACTATCGTTGCACTTAGACTTAGATTGTATTACCACATTTCAACCATGTTTACACTTAGTTTTAATTTGAGCCAACAACATCAACATATCATATGTCTCATTGAGAGTTAAATCATACAGCTTGAACTTCACTAACTCAATGTGAGAAAATAATGATTGCAAACTGAACATCAACTACTAGTAAATCTGCATTGGCTATCCACAGATTACAATTAGGTTGCACGTGCACACTTGTGACTTGTATGGTGGAGTGTTGGGATACTCAACTACTCATTAATATTGAATGCACCTTTTGGTCATAAATATAGCTAAACTCTATTAATTTATTCCAATGATTTTAGTAGAAGTCAATGAGTGCCCACAATGGCAATTTGAAGTGTGAGTACAAAATCTTATTTGAGTGGCTTATACTTTGATATATTCCATGATAATGAGATAGAGATCATTTTTGTTCATTGCAACATTCTAACATAGACCAGATTTTACTTCTCAAGCATTTACTTTTCTATGTTATTTATATTTCAATGCATGTACCTTAATGATTTACTTTCTAATGCATAATGGTAAAGCAACAAAATGATACAATGAATTTCAAGCATAACATGTAATCACTTGGTAACCCAATGGTGATATTGCTTGGTAATCCTAGTAGCAACTACATTAGTCTAAGATGATTACAACAACTTGGGAGCAAATATTCGTTACTCTTAAGCTAGTTTAGAATTTATTTTCATTATTCATTAGACTAAAAATACTTATTTTCTATATTTTACCTTAGGTTACTCAAAGCCACACAACATTATAATCATATGTCTCATGCTAGATTGAACCATATGCATTGGGACAATATATAGTCCAAGTGGGAAGACAATGATCAATTATTTAACGAATAACTTTTTAAGCACTTATATCAATAGCCATCCACAAATTATGACATGGTTACTCACCATAGTTGGACGTAGGATCTACTTGGCCATTCATGAAATAAAATGAAGTTTCAAGTAGTGATAGTGTTAGATAAATTATATATTATATTTTATAAGAATATTATATTAGGAATTAAGGTTTTTAAATAGGTAATTCAATCATTGCACATTGGTATCTTTGTCAAAATGCCACCTTTCATTTGTTGATTAGTTCCTTAATTTATTAAGCCAAAACTTGAAAATGAAGAAATATGTTTTGATGGTTATGCTTGTATGTAAATAAGAAAATGTTTGAGTCACTTATACATTATCTTAGACAAGGAATAAATTATCTGGAAATCCTAAAGTAGAGGTTAAGGTTACATGAGCACTTAAGTAGAAATTCTTAGGGGAGTTTCAATTGAAGATTTAATAGGTTTAAGGTCAAGCTTGAAGAATTTAAGGAGAAGACCTAGAGATCAAGGACTTGTTGTTGATTAAAGAACTTTAAATTCAACATCTAGGTCAAGTTAGGATGTCCTAGCAAAGACATTAGTTATTACAAGGTGGATGTCCCATTTTAGTTCAGAGTTCATGTTGTACATTAATGTTTGTGCATTACATTGATTTTAGCATACCATTATTGATGAGTGGCGAGGTACCCCTACACTCAACCATACAAATACGAGCATTTCACGCATGATCCGATTGAACTCCGCAGATGGACTAGTTGTGGTATCCAGATAGTTACTCATAGTTTGTAATTCGCTATCTTCCCACCTGGACTAGTATTAACTTTGTCATGTATGGTTTAGTCCAGAGTGAGGTGTATGATGTGTTCCTACACTAATGCTACTCCTGGGTATGATGGGAAACAATATTAACTAAGCTAAGAGAGAGAGGGTGAGAGAGAATCTAAGCTAGCCTAAGTGCGATGAGCATTCGTTCCTCAATCATTTGTACACATCTTGGACCTCGTGCACGACTACTGCTGGGATTACCAAGTGTATGGCCTCGGTACGCTAATGGGCTACTAAGTAGTCACACTTAAATGCTCGTGATTAAGTTGTACTCATTTTGCATTACTAGGAGATAAGGGTATAGAGATATTAACTAAGAAAGCAATAAATAACAATTAAATAAATAATTAAGCTAAGTGGATGTTGCAATGATGAAGTAATCTCAATCTTTATTGCCAGTCATGTGCGTGTCCAAGTACGTCACACTCGAATAAGGATGTCATACAATTACAATCACCACCCTATGGGCATGCACTGGGAGAAAAGGGTTGAGAGGAAAATTGACAAAGAGTCTCTACAAAACTACTTAACTTAACTTCTAAAACTAAAGAATCCTTACTAAATCTGCCTACTTCTTATTTATAGATGAGGAAGCAGGCTATGATATCGCGTACGTGATATCGCGTCTAGGCTGGGATATCACGTCCGCAATATCACGTACGCGATATCATGGATGCAATATTGCAGCCAACAAATTTATGACTCATCATACCCCCATGACTGAATGAAAACTCATCCTTGAGTTAAAGTGAGAACAACCTCCATTAATTACACAGTGGATAGGTATGGGATTATTGACTAGCGAAAATGGGTTCATGCCGCAGTGTGGAATCAGAACAAAATTGAGACACAACAGAGAGAATGCAAAAGAAATTTCTATAGCTACAAAATTGATGGAACTCATGTAGTTCCTAGTGGCGGTGGCTCTTCCATGGGTGCCTTTCCCTTGTCTTGTGCTCCAGGTCTTGGGATTTGATGGCGTTGAAGTATGGCCTGGAGTTTCTCCTCTTCAGTTCGGGGATCCTATGCCGTCCATGCTAATGTTCTGATGTTTGATGGAGTCGGAACCTCCCATGGGCACGATGGTTGCGGAAACATTTTATTTGCTTTAACATACCAAGCTACAAACACCCATCGTTCCTCCTCGTAAGCTCTGGCTTTGTCTCTATATTCTTGAAAATTTGCAAGCCATCAAGCCAAGTCTGTTGTGACACCTTTTGCCCCTGGTAGCTTGCTTTAACCACCTCAAGTTCAAAATTTGCAACCTCCAATTTTTGCAATAATTTCTTGCATTCTGCAAATTCTGCTTCATATTTGACATAGGTGGTGGCTACCTATTGCTCGAGCTCTGTTCTCGGGTGCCCTGCTGTTAACATGGTAAGGTTGGCATACCATAGGTTTGCCAACTCCATGTATTATGTAAGGTCCTGGATCTGCAGGTCCCGATTCTTAACTTCCGCCTGGTGGGCAAACGCATATGTGTCTAATATGGCCCGCGAGTCAGTGTGCTGAGCACTAAGAACGTTGATGTGGGCCTTGGCCATATGGATCTCCTTCTCAATGATTTGCTTATACATTCCCACTTGGTCCCGAAAGTGCTCATTTAGCTTCTCATGTTGTTTAGCCTTATTCTACCACACACTTATTTCAATAGCTGTCTTCTGACGGATGGCACGTACCTCCTCCATCGAGAGGGTTTGATTTTCCTTGGTTAAACGGTTCATGTCCTGGTTGACCCTCATGAGTTGTTCTCACAATAGTTGAAAATGTTCTTTGAGAACATTCTTTTGTTTCTCCACAGAGGTCGACCAAAGGTTGTCAGCAACAAGTTGTTTATTTTCTTCTTGTAAGGACTTGAGTGCCTTGGTATGCGCGTAAGTTTGCGCTTGTCCCACAAAGGCATCCCAAACAGCCTTCTCTTTTTCTTCTGCCACCTTCTTATTCTCTGTCACTAGTTTAGTGAGTTGCTTAGTCCTAAAAATGTCCAGTTGGTTTGTAGGAACGAATTGAGAAGGATCCCGCTGTGCTACTTGTAGGGTCATGAGCCTTTCTTGCAATCTTTGCACTTTTGCTTCAACATGCTCAACCCTCATCTCTGTCAAAACCAACTTTTTCTTAGTGGAAATGAGGTCTGATTGAATTACCGTAACATCCTATGGAATTTCAAACAAGGATGTCATTACTTGTCCTATTTGTAGCAATCGGTCAAGTACATCCTCATGTTCCACAGGAGTCATTGAGGTTCTGGCTAGAGGTTGAGCATCCCGTGCTCATGTAAGATCTATTGGTGGCACAATAGGTACATTGAATGATTCTTTAATGTGTTTTGCGACCACTTCTGCAGCTCCTGCTGCATCTTGGTGCTGCATGACCATCATCGTGGCCCCTTCACTAGTTTCTAATTGCACTTGAAAGGATGCAACGTTCCCTGAGATTTGTTGTGACCAAGTGCTCTCCCCTCCTCCTGTATGGATGGACACTTCACCCCTTGCGCCATCCAAAGAAATCATGGGTGGTACAGCATTGTCGATGACGTGGAAGAGATTTGCATCATCAAGACTTCCCCAATTGACCGTCTTAGTGATGGCCCTAAGATGGCTCATCGATGGTCTATAATCTTACGAAGACAGCGGCTAATCCTACTAGCTCGTGCTAGGCCCTACTTCTTGTTGTTGGCTAGGTCTCATGCTTGGAAGTTGGCTAGGTCTTGCAACTTTAGGTGTAGTTGGTCCTGCCGTTTGTTCTTTTTCTTGTTCCGACCCCAGTGTCTTACCAGTGATTTTCCTTACAGTTGGTGGCTTTAGCAGTTTAGCATATGAAGCATTTTGGGCTTTTCTGAGGAAATCATTGGTGTATCCTCTGATACTAGCATGTCTACATAGCTTCCTGATGAGACAAGGGAAGGGCAACGCAAGCTTCCCTGTCTTTTATTCATCAAACCGCCTCAAGATCTCCATAAAATATAGATGAGGTAGGTTAGCATTAACCTTTCCCATCAACACTGCACATCCTCTTGCCGCATATGTGGAAATTATTTTTAAACCTTTTGTTGGGAAGACGTGATAAGTCCCTATTTTGAAGTAAATCCTCTCTTCCATCGTCAACTCTCCAAACATCTTATCTTCTTTGCCATACGCCCTTTCCAACCAAAGTCGTCGCGCATCAGGGTCTGAAGGGGTAGACAATTGAGCAATCTTTGGCCCTATATTTAGAATGTTTAATACTTCCGAAATGGCTTGAATAGAGAAATCAAATGTCACACCACAAATGTTAACCATGGTGCCTTGTTCTTTGTTGTGCCAAAATTGGTATGTTTTCCCTAAGTACCAGGCACCGCTTTCAGAGAGGATAGGCCATAATGGGGACCCTTTGAGGTGATCCCTAATGGCCTCTAGAGCAAATTCTTCGAAAGATCCAAAGTTTAATTCCACAATCATTGTAGTGAATATGGACCTTTCATGGATGGCCTGAACACAATCCTAGGGCAACGTGAGATGTTGTCCCTGTTCAGGCATTGCAACAACTCCTCCTTCTACCTACCTTGATTGTATAGTAGCAGGGTCCTCTTGCTGGATGCTAAATGATTGTTCCTCCTACTCTGCATGCTGTTCGGCAGGAACTTGTCCTTCACCTCTCCTAGGTCATTTTCTCCCACCTTGAGCAGGACCTTCCTATTGTCCGCGTTTCAAGGCCATTTGCAATCACAAGAGGCCAATCGTTAGTAAGGTTGTTTCCAAAGTTAGGTTATACCTTACTGCTTGCCTTAATGGAATTACTTTATCTCCGTGTGATGTTAATTAAAATGTCCCGAAATATTATAATATTGAATCCTTTTTATGTAAGTGGTTTCCATATCTAGTTTCCCGGTATAACTAAGGGGATGAAATTGTTTTTGGCACATTTATCTTTAATTTTGTAACTAATTACCCTTGATAATTTCCTTCAGGCGATGACAAATTCCAAAAAAGTTATGTGCTATTCAGCATGTGCCCCTCCCCCACAACTAAGCTAAACACTCTGGGTTCAAGTAGGTTCAAATGGAATGAAAATCAAAGGACCAGCGAGCAAGTTATGGTTATGAAAGCAAAGGACACGCAATCGTAAGTCGTAGAGAGAAATTTGAAAGACTTCCCATGCATGAATAGTTGAAAATGATGTTAATTAGCGTAGGGGGTCACGTATATATAGATGTGTGGGATGCGATATTGCGTCCACGATATCGCAGCTTATCAATGTTAAGGCACTATGAATATACCGAATTTTTTAAAGATTTTTCTGAAGTTTACAATGTAAACTAAGGACATGTGGACAAATGTTAAAGGGTTCTAGAATAATTCACTAGTTTTGAAGGCACGAATAATTATGATGGTGTGGAATTAACCAATAAGGGCCTTAGGTGATAAGGGAGAGAAAAAGGCTATGTGATGGTTCATAGGAATGTTCGAATCTAAGGGATAGTAATAAGGGAAAGAATATCGTTGAAAATATGCTAAGGGTAATAGATGGTGTGTGGAAGGTGTTTTATGAGTGCAAATTACAAAAAATTATGCAAGTGGGTCCTCCCCAAAGCAAGTTCCAACCTATAATGCCCTTACGTAATCACACTTAAAAGTGTCCGTAGGCACTAGAAGGGTTAAATGTAATCCAAATTGGTTCCACAAAACACACACATGTAAGTATGACCATAATGAGGTAAGAATTCTATGCTACACAAGACACAAGTTATAATTACATGAATAGCGAGATGAGACGGACTACAGAAGGGATTGTAGAGATTGGAACAGGAGGTAACTGACCTTGGGCACAGTGAATTCTATGTGTAAAGAATGATTAATGTGTCATTAACCCATTGT
>MNCI01015984.1:259359-338134 GCA_015680685.1 Gnetum montanum | reverse complement strand
AGACACTTCAGGAATAGTTGGTGGCAATGTAGAAGGAGGGAAAAGATGAGAACATTGAAATTTAGGAGAAGTGTAAGGTACACAAGGTGGTGGTTTTGTTAAGGACATGGGCTGATAGTACTGAGGAGAATCATAATGTGGTGAGGTAGAGTATGTTGACCCAGCTAGGATGACAGGATGTTGGACTAGGTAAGCATTTGGATTCAGATGATATGAAGGGTGTCTCCAATTTAGGGATGGTTTCCCCAACGACTAGGATTGTTGTCACTGTGATTGAACACAATATCTCTGTACGAACTCTAGGTGTAATGTGTTTCCCCAATGTTCATATAAATGTAACAAGATTGGGCATTGGCCCTTGGGGTGATCGTACAGGCAAATGTTGCATTCATACGTATGATCAACAGTAGAGCTCTTATTTTTCTCATCCCTTCTTTCCGAATGTCTAATGATATTTGTCCTGCTTCTTGGGTTGTCAAAACTCTATTTCCAATAATATTGATATAATCTCCACACTTTTTATGCATCCATTTCAGCACCTTATTGATCTTTGCCTTGACTTCTTCTAATGATTGTTGTATTGGCAAAGATGGTTCTTCCTCCTTGAGATAGGTTGATTTCTCCTTTTTATGATTATGGACCTCTATTAAGTTGAGATTCTGGTCCTATTGATGTTTTTCAACACTCTCCCATTTAGCCATTTCTTCTTCTTCTTTTGCTACCTGCTTAATAATCTCTTGGAATTGATGGGTTCGTAGTTCGTACAGTTGACATTGGGCATACATTCCTAGGGTCTCTTTTGTTTCATCATGAAGCCCATCAATGATATGGTACATTAGCCTTTCTTTAGAGAACTCATGGCCTGGACAGTTGTTTAATAGTGCATAATATCTTTCTGTTGTGCTTGTTTCCACTCTTGGATTTGTTTCCTTAAGGATGACACTCTTGCGTAGGTTTGATATCTTTCGTTAAAGAGTTCAACCATTGTTGGCCAACGTCGCATTGAATTTGGTTTTAATGATCTATACCATACTTTTGCTTGGCCAACGAGTATCATAGTAAAGAGCTTGAGTTTTTGCCAACCATTATCAATGTTGTCCCATGCATAGGCATCGTAGAAGGCTTGTAAATGTTGTTGTAGATCTAAGTCATAGCCTCCTGAGAAATTGAGAAAGTTGTTTAAATTTAGCCTGGGTAGATGGCTCTCTTTACAATGCCTACGGAAGATTCGAACAGCCTCTTGTATTTGCATTAGGCTTATAGTGGCCAATAGGGGTTCATCTTCATCGAGTAAGTTATGCTTTCATGCGTTGGGACGATGCTGCCTTCGTTTATGTTTATAAGAGACCCCCACCTTAGATTGCGTACTCAAATCTTCATTGTCATATAATTCATTGGTTCTCCAATGAATTACCTCACTAGATGTGGCATTATCGTAGTCTTGTAGGAGAGGCATGGTTGTGAAATTGTATGTGACTTTTTTGTAATTATTTCTTCCTAAAAGATATATCGTAATTCCTATACAACGACCTTGTATGATATAACTAATCTAGATAACTAGCACCGTCCCCTGCAATGGCACCAATGATGAGTGGCGAGGTACCCCTACACTCAACCATACGAATATGAGCGTTTCATGCACGATCCGATCGAACTCCGCAAATGAACTAGTTGTGGTATCCAGACAGTTACTCGTAGGTCACAGTTTGCAGTCTTTCCACCTAGATTAGTATTAACTTTTTCACGTATGATTTAGTCTAGAGTGAGGTGTATGATGTGTTCCTACACTAATGCTACTCCTGGGTATGATGGGAAATAATATTAACTAAGCTAAGAGAGAGAGGGTGAGAGAGAATCTAAGCTAGCCTAAGTGTGATGAGCATTTGTTCCTCAATCATCTGTACACATCTTGGACCTCGTGCACGACTACTACTAGGATTACCAAGCGTATGGCCTTGGTACGCTACTAGGCTACCAAGTAGTCACACTTAAATGCTCGTGATTAAGTTGTACTCATTCCGTGTTACTAGGAGATAAGGGTAGAGAGATATTAACTAAGAAAATAGTAAATAACAAGTAAATAAATAATTAAGCTAAGTGGATGCTACAATGATGAAGTAATCTCGATCTTTATTTCCGATCATGTGCGTGTCCAAGTACGTCACACTCGAATAAGGATGCTGTACAATTACAATCACCACACTACGGGCATGTACTGGGAGAAAAGGGTTGAGAGGAAAATGGACAAAGAGTCTCTACAAAACTATTGAACTTAACTTCTAAAACTAAAGACTCCTTACTAAATCTGCCTACTTCTTATTTATAGATGAGGAAACAGGCTGCGATATCGCGTACGCAATATTGCGTCTAGGCTGTGATATCGCATTCGCAATATCGCGTACGCGATATCATGGGTGCGATATCGCAGCCAACAAATTTATGACTCATCAATTATTATGTTTTTAGGTCTATATTAATTTGATTATTTGCCTTAACATATGTGCTTAAGATGTAAATCCAATTTTGTAGATCAATTATTCTGCACATTTAACTTTTGGGATTCTTACTTTGAGAAGTATCAATTTTCTTCCAAGGAAAAATTTCCAAAGTTGTATCTTTTTGCCTTGAGGTGTCTTTTGGTAAGTATTCTAAGATTACCAAATTTTTTGTCGTAAGGAACTTGTTTTGCAATCTTAAGTGGTTCTAGTGTGTCTTTGAAGAGCACCATTTGTACTTAAGCTTGTGAGGTTATTAGGAAGCCCCATAGGACTATCAAGCTTGAAGCTTTCATCACCTAATAGAGAGCATGTAGTATATGAGAATCTACTATCATGGTATCTTCTACTACTTTTCATCTTGGTTAATGATGAGAGCGGTTACTCTAGCAGTTTATTCTAATTATTAGAGCAGTTACTCTAGCAGTTTATTCTAATTATTAGAGTAGTTGCTCCCAAGCCTATAAATACAGTGCCCAGGAGCACAATTAAGAAGAATTCTTTTCAGCAATCAAGTAGCAAAACTCTTCTAGTCTGTTTGAAAGTTAGAGTATTTTCCAAGTGCCCGCAGCAAGAGGTTTAAGTATGGACAAATCTTTATTTGAGCATTATGTACTTGAGCACAACTTGTGTACGACAATAAAGACGAGCTCTTCGATTCATCCTTGTAGCACTTGAGATTTTTTTTCTTACGCATTTCTTTTATTTTATTTTCTTATGCATTTATTTTATTTTATGCACTTTACATTTATGTTCTTAGCGTAGCAATTCATTTTGATCAATTAAGCAAATCGTTAAATTACACTCAGTACAATCACTTCGAGCATGCGTGTAACACTTGGTAATTTAATAACAAATAGCATTTGGTAATCCTAGTAGTGTTGCACTGGTTCAGGATGTGTATGACAAGTGAGAATGGATGCTAGTGTTAGGATTAGTTAGAACTTAGTTAATGAGTAGTTAAGATAAATTAGTCACTTAGTTATCTCTCTTCTCCCTTATTAGCATAGGACATAAAAACATAAAAGATATAAAAATCATATGCCTCAAGCTTACTTAACCATACACTTGTGACATACAAGTAAGCTTGGGAAGACAACGAACAACCAACTTGTCCTTGTTCCACAAGCGTGCATAAGCACTTAGTCCTTGGAATTTGACTAGATCGTGCGCGAAACGCTTGTATTCATATGGTTGAGCATAGGGGTACCTCACCGCTCATTAGTTGATGAAAGGATTATGGTAAGCTTAACCATGTACATTGGTAAGTGAGTTCTATTTTATTTTTGCATTTCATTTTTTCATTTTTGCAATCAAGTTAAAATTCCCACTGTTATTCAAACTTGTACATCCATCTCCTTTTATGTTCTACAATCCACATCATCATCATCTTAACATTATCTCAATAATACAATGTTAGCTATATGAGAGTTCTTTTATTGTTTATCTCTATTGAGAGCTAAATAGTTATCCATCTACAATTTCATCATATTATTTTTAATTGTTTATTTCCATAATTATATAACTTCTAGCTTTTTTATCATAATTATTAATTGGAAAAGCCATTTACTTACGTTAAAGTTTGTTTCCAAAGCTAGATTGTAATAGTGGTATTTATTATGTACTTTTATTTAAAAGAATGATCTTTTTCTCCTTTTAAAAAATAAAACCTTTAGTAAGAAGTGAGAACTTGTGAAACTACTTTTCAATGGATAAGGAATGATCATTTTCCTAACCTAAATGATAAATTTTTCAAGATTAATTGTGACAATAGAAATTTCAAAAGTAATCATATTTTTGTATCATTTTAGAAATCCACGTATTCATGATATAATGTACTCTAAATTTTTTTATATTATTAATAATATATTTGGCACATATTCTCTTTCTGAGAAACTATATTTATATTTTGAGCTTGTTTTACCTATTTTTAATTGGTGCTAATTGTTCTAAATGTAGTGGTAGAGCAGTCAATTGTTAATGGATTTTAGTTGTAGGTTCAAAACCTACTTGGGGGGCTAGGGGTTTTGACCCCTTTATTTCATGGGTAGGATAAATAACCTCACATTGTTGCCCCCATGAAATGGAACAAATTAGGCTTGGATGTGTTCCACATATCTTTTAAGAAAATTATTTTGCTATAACTTTGAAAGTGCCCTAGTTGCATATTTAATGTATAACTTATTTGTTTATAAATACACGAATTATAATTTAAGTATTTTTAAGAATACTACAATTAATATAAAGATCTATCATTGTTAATATCTTTAATGTGAAAGGTACTCTAAAAATTGTTAATAAAATGTTAAATTAATCCTCCATGTAGCTTAAGGCCCATAATAAAATAAGAATTAGGTGTCTTCCATGTCAAGGGCATAACCAAATATATTATCTCCATCATATACAACTAGTTGATTTAATATACGCATAAAAAATTAAAATTAAAATTATTCCACCATGTAAGATAAGATACTATTAGATCCAACTAGTTTTAGAATTCTTTTTACATAAGTTGTTCTTAACTTAGTGATTCTTAATGAAAATGAACATGTTACGCAAAGTTTCTATATCAAGACTCTTACTAGGAAGTTCACATAAATGTAAAAGAACCTTCTTCATGCAAGAAGCTACAAGTTCATGAAAGAGTATAAAATGGATCCCTTTTTAGTTAATGCATTTAGCCTCTCAATTGCCTATCATTTTTCCTATTGCCTATAAGTTAGGGATTACCACTTGAGTGATGGTATGGTGATTGTTTTAAAGTCATAAGACTTGGGTCTCAAGCCTTAGCACAACTACTTAAAAAGGTCAAACTTTCATTTATCTATTGAACTTTCTAGGACCCAATCTTGGTGGAATGAGCATTGTGCTTTTGGGTGATGATTTTTTTTTAATAACTTAATCCCTTAACCCCTAGTTACACACTCTTCATTACATAAAAACCCTAGTACTAAATGATATACAATTAAAAGTACATTTTCTATACTTTATATTGCAACTTATCAATTTGATAATATGCACCTTAAAAAATATAAGTTTTACCCATTTGTGTGTTCCTCAATTAAATCATGTAAATTTTCATTAAGAGTTGTGATTTGTATTACATGAGCTTTTATTTTAATACATTAAAATTCTCTCAAACACAATATCTCTATAAATATAATAAAATACTTTTTAACTTATTTAATTTCAAATAATGATTATCATGAATAAAATTAATATAATACAACTAATTTGAAAAGTAACATATTATATATAAGTTATTGTGTATGAGTTCCTGCTATATATTTTAGTGATTTCTAATTTCTCGTTGCATTTTTTAATAATTAACTTGCACTCATTCTCCATAAAAGGTTGCATACCAAAACCGCCCATACACCCCACCTTAAATTCAAAGTGAATCCTTACCGTGCTCGTGTAAGCCATGATGCAGAATATATCCTAAAAAGTAGTGGTGAAAAATGAAGCAACATGCTGTCAAATAAGTACATCACCAAAGTATATTCATGATCATTATACTAACACCAAACAACCACCACCGCCACCCATATCATGGTCAAACAATTACAACCTCATTCATTGAAAATGCAAGGAATTTTCTGCCCATGTTTTCATGGTGGGGGCACTTTTACGCAGGGACCACCCAAGGAAAAAAAGCTTGGCCAGGAGGAAGAATGAAAAACAACAGAAAGAAAATATCAAACCCAATTTCAAACTCCAACCATGGATTTTTCACTACGAAAACAAGGACCAAGTTCCGTGACGGTGGTGCACGGCAAAAAAATTCAAGGAGTTTGACCCACCCATGTAACTACAAAACCAAAACCTAGACCCACAACCCCACTACGTAAACCAAACGCTACAAAACCTTAGCTATAAAATCTGGCCCAACATACGTTCAAATCTATTGACTCTATCTAAGATATGGAAACAACATAACAGCTTTAACTTTTTGGCGAGATTGCATAATTGTGAGCTATGCTTGGACTCTTTAGACGTCAATTTTCAATCAAAAAAGTGATCCATCATGTCACTATCGAAATCCTGTGTATACCCACCCATGATTGATGATATTTAGATGATGATGATGAAGGATGCGGATATATGTATATGCATAGGCATGAAAATGTTTGCTTTAGAATTGTATTTTGCTGACTCTGCTTGAAAAGATTGGTAAGGACAAACGACGTGACTGTTTTTCCTTTGTTTGAAAGGATTGCCACCATTCAAAGGAAACAATGCTTTATTTCATTCTTGCTTGAATGGGGTTAGATACTTCAAGATAACGAAAATAAATGGCCTTTTAAAATGCTTGTTGTAGCAGTGAACTTAAATGGTTAAAATGGTTTTCACTTCTTGGTTGGAGTAGTAGGTGGTTTTACAAAGTCACATCTTCTATTTAGGAGATTACGTGTCATGCGGGTATTTGTTTCAATGCCTTTTATCCTATCTAAGAAGGGCTAATTGTTATTGTTAATGTAGGCACAAGATATTTATATTGGCACCATAGTTCTTCAATGTATTTTGTATTTAGGCTTAGTGATCTTAGCATACTTTTTGGAATTTTTGGAATTGAAACTATAACCATTTTTGGAATTGAAACTATAACCAAGTGAGCAATGCCTTGGTTAAAGCATGTAAATTGTTATCAAATCCTTCACCTACCTTCCTAAGTCACTAAACTAATTAGCTAATAGACTTTCATGTATTGTAATAATAATAAACTAATTAAAGTAGTGAGCAAAACTTGTAAAAAGCTTGGATTCCATTTATCTATTTTAGGATCGCGGAAATTGGTAGTGGGTGATATCAAAACTACCCATATACTAATATAGCTAGTGTATTGTTATATTTTTATGTATTGTTATAATAAGAAACTTGTTAAAACATGATGGGGAATTTGTAAAAAGCTTAGATTACATTGTTCTTTTTTAAGAAAGTGAAATTCGGTAACTCCACCACTACTATGCTTATTAATTGAGGTTGGTATTAAACCTACAACCTTGTTTTTGAAATATGAGTGTCTTGACTATTGTTATGTGCGTTGTGGTGTAGATTACATTTATACGTGATTGATACACTTTTGGTTTTCTGTAAAGGAATGGAATAAAAAACTTTGAAAGGAAAAAACCTAGTTGCCAATCATATAAATGGAATTTGTATTTTAACATTAAAATATTAATTAATCAATTTTACCTTTTCTTTACTAGATTAATAAACATGTTCAAAATGTAATAATATAAGGTTAGAACTTGTTAAAAGGAACACAATAACAACTAAGCACTTTCTTTCATTCTTAAAAAAATAGTATACTAACAATTCACAAATAGAATGATATTTTTCTATTCTTATTAAGATATAAACATTTAAAAGTCAAAGCCCAATTCCTATGACTATTAGTATAAGTGGGAGTTGCTCATCTTAAGGAAAGCTCCATACTTGAACTTGTTAAAAACAAATGGCATCAATGTATGCATCATCTAATTAGTGGAATAGATCTATGTTTTAAGGAATAATATAGGTTAGCAACATAGATTATATTTAATAATGCCCGAAATACAAAGTATCACATTTTTTCTTTAAACCATGAAAAGGTAAATTTTAATTTAGATGCACTACAAGTAACCAATTAAATATTTATAATATACTAATCTATCCATGTTTGGGTATGAAAGCATAGATATAAAGAAAAAATACATTTTAATTTGATAATAGATGATTAAAATATGAAAGAAAACACAAAAAAACCTAAAATTCTATATTGTTCATACATACTTTTTAATAAAATAATAGTAAAATCATTAGTTACATGAAACTATTTTTATGAAAAGCATTAATGGTAACAAATTAATATGAGAATTAAAAAAAATTTATCTCTTTTTAATAATGATTTTGAAGTAAAATACAAAATCATATCTATGAATGTATATAATATCCTCGTAAATATGGAAGCAATAACTACTTACTTCAAATTATCTTATTTGGAAACAACAAACCAAGAACATTAGCACAAAAATGAAAATTCTAAAACTTACATTATGTTAATAACCCGTAACTCACTAACACAAAAATGAAAATTCCAAAACTCACATGATGTTAATAAGTCCATCTCATTAGCCAAAAAATGAAAAGTTCCAAAACCCACTTCATGTTCATAAATCTCAACTAAAATCCCACAACACTTTTTTCCCTCATTTCTGTTATTTTCCTTAGTCGCGTAAATCAGCAACCTGCTCCATTACGACGAACCCAAAACAAACAAAAAAAAAAAAAAAAAAAAAAAAAAAAAAATTCCGAATTCCCACGCTTTCCATTTTTTCCACTGTCGTTCACCAGTCCACCAATTTCCGAATCCAGTTCGTTCGTTCGTTGGTTGCTGACGTGGAATTACCAATTTTATTTTATTTGTTAAGTTATTAACTTACGAAAGAAACGCGCCAAGGCAAATCAAATCACAGCCAGTAGTACGGCTGCGACAGAGTCTCACGTATACGACATGATTTTTCCCCCATCCACAGTAACCGTCAAAATCGAAATAAAAAAACCAGACGATTTGACGGACAGCGGCGGCATCTCTTTTTTCCGGCACGAAAGCGACAGCCGCGACAGTGACGTTCACGGGCCGGCAGACTTCTAAATAAAGGAACCGCCGCCGGTGCCGGATTCCATTTTCCCGGCGGCCGATATTTCCGGCCCGAAAACTGGTGACCAAATCGACGCCCGATCGTGAGAGCCTCCCGCGCTTATCGATACGGGCGTTGGCGTATCAGGATAAGGACAGTGGCGGTATAACACCGGCCAGTTGTTCGGAAATGTGTGTTTTTTTTGGGGCTTTCGATTCTGCGTCACGTATATCTACATGTTCGTGGCGTGCCCTTCTCTCAAGTCTTCGCCATTTCTCGCCTTCTTTCCTTTCTTTTGTTTGTTGCAGAAGCAGAAGAAGCAGAAGCAGAAGCAGCAGCTGCTGCTCTCTCTGGTTTTCTCCGGCTGCCTCGTTCATGTTCGTTTGCTGGAAACACAAGTTCCGGTCCTCTCGTTCTTGTTCTTGTTTTCTGGTCTTGGCTTCAACCACTGGTTTCATCTGTCGCTCGCGCCTGGAGTTTCAGCTGTTGTTGTTGTTGTTGTTGCTGCTGCTACGTGCAAAGGGAGTTTTTCTTCCGTTTAACGACTACGACGACGAAGGAGCTTTGAGCTTTGGTCTTCGGCTTCTCGTGTTTCCGTTCGGCGGATAAATCTCCGAAGGTCGGGTAATCGGAGTGAGTTTTCGTGCGATTTGGTGCGATTCCTGCGGTTCTGCGCCGCGACGATGAATTTCGTGCTCCGCCGCGGTCAAATCGGTTCTCCTCCGTTCTCCGCCGTTGGAATCTTGCAGTATTCGACTCTGCGCATGAAATTTCCGGCTTGAATCTGCTTCTCGGTGAGTGTTTTGCTCGGTTCCGTTCATTTTCTCGGTCCGGCTTGTGGTTTCCGCTGCTTTTTGGCCTTTTTTTTTTGTTTTTTTGTTTTCGTTTGGCTTAACGAGAGGACGTAGTTTTGTTTCGGTTGTAGATTTTTTTTGTTCCGAGTTATGAAACCCTAGGGAGGTGAGGCGAGGCCAGGTGATTAGGTCCCCCGGCTTGCGTGTGCAGGCTTTTGTTGTTGGTGTGATGTGTTAGGTCACGGTTTATTTTTTGTTTATTTTTAGTTTTTCCAAAAGGAGATCTATTGCTATTTAAAGCTTTTTGGCTTTTGCATTTTGCGTTTTAATGTTGATTACGTCACATCGTGGCGAGTCATTCGCTGGAACAGGTAGTGGTGGTTTAGTGATAGAAACAGGAGGGGGAACAAAGGTCGTTCGCTGCGAAGGTTGAAAGATTGCTTGCCGGCCATGTCGTCGCTCAGCAGGGAACTGGTGTTCCTCATTTTGCAATTCTTGGATGAGGAGAAATTCAAGGAAACCGTGCACAAGTACGTCGATTTTTGCCATTTGGCCGTTTCCCAATTTGACGTTTAACTTGCTTTAGTTAGTTTTTCGACGCCGGAATTTTATCTACTTTCTTTACCCCGAGATGCAAGCGTTACTTTTATATTCTAACTTACGGTAATTTAATTGTTTATGTCATGACTTCCAGGCTCGAGCAGGAATCTGGCTTCTTCTTTAACATGAAATACTTCGAGGACCAGGTTCTCAGCGGAGAGTGGGAAGAGGTTGAGAGATACCTCTCCGGTTTCACAAAGGTGGATGATAATCGATACTCTATGAAGATATTTTTTGAAATTAGGAAACAAAAGTACCTCGAGGCATTAGACAAGTAAGTGTTAGCACATTACGGTGTTCTCTTTTCTTAGGTGAAGGTTGAGAAAAATGTGCCGCGCCTACATCTCTCTGTTTTCATGGTATTTATGCCATGAGTATTCTAGAATGTTTTTCCAGAAATTGTTCCAGGCTATTTTTCCCGATATCTGTGGCTTAAAGCCTGGAACTATTAAATTTCCGGAAATTAATTCCCGAAAGCCAAAAACTATTAACTGAGAATCCAGGAGAAAATATTAAAGGATCGATACAACTAATTATTTAATATTTCGAACATCAAAGACTTCACGAAAGTTCAATTAACGGTTCTATGTACTGCTAAACAGGCAAGATCGTGCGAAGGGAGTTGAAATATTGGTGAAGGACCTGAAAGTTTTTGCTTCTTTTAATGAAGAACTGTATAAGGAAATTACTCAACTGTTGACTCTAGATAACTTCAGGTATATGCTTTTCATAGTATCTAACGTTTTTTATGTTTCCTTTTAATTTTTGAAAGGAGATTAGTGTGGGCTTGTCTAGTGTTATAATTATTTTTTGTATCAAACAGAGAAAATGAACAACTCTCAAAATACGGGGATACAAAGTCTGCGAGGAACATCATGCTATTGGAGCTCAAGAAACTTATAGAAGCTAATCCTCTCTTCAGGGACAAGTTGCAGTTTCCTCCGTTAAAAGCTTCACGCCTTCGAACTCTAATCAATCAAAGGTTTTTCCCTATTCAATTTTATTAGTTTAACGTATGTAGTCAACTATTTCATTCATTCTGGTAATTTGAAAATAGTTGATGTCATTATTTATATTCCTGCTTGCAGTTTGAACTGGCAGCACCAACTCTGCAAGAATCCGCGACCTAACCCAGATATTAAAACTCTGTTTGTGGATCATAACTGTGGGCAGCAAAATGGTGCACGCCCTCCTCAACCTGCCAACAACTTTATGGGGGCATTTTCTAAGTCCACACCATTCCCTTCCGTGGCCTCACATGCGGTACAAATATCATCCTTCACATGTTGAGTTGCTAGATGATCTATTATAAGTTTTAATTTACCGTACTTTGTGAGATTGGCATTAATTTCTGGTATTCCTCCTGGAAATGTTTTTAGCAGCCATTCCAACCAGCACCCGCAAATCCTCCTCCCAGTGCTATATCAGGTTGGATGGCTGCTGCGGCGCCGGTAACCCATCCTGCTCTTTCCGCTGGTGGTGTGGGACTTAGCTCAGGTTCAACAATAGCTAATCCTGGTAAGCCTATACCTTTCTGTCTGATTGCAGTTGTCTTACTTGGATGAGTAATGGGATATGGCCTTTCTTCATTTTCTGTGTTATTATTAGAAAAATGATCAAGTTAACTATTACTTGTATTTTCAGCTGCACTAGTCAAGCGCCCACGGACACCCCCTGTAAACAACCCATCAGTGGATTATCAGTCTGCGGATTCAGAACATCTTCTGAAACGAGTAAGGACTAGTGGTCAGCCTGGCGATGAGGTTTGGGGAATCATTATAAGTCTAGCGTATTTATCAAAGTTATGAATTTCTTTGTACTTTTACAAATCTTTAGTTTTCATCCTATATCTTATATCCAGGTTTCCTACCATGGTTCAAATCATTTACAAGCTCTCTATTCATCTGATGATCTACCAAAAACTGTTGCTCAAACATTGAACCAGGGCTCAATGGTAATGAGCATGGATTTTCACCCTGTTCAGCAAACTGTACTGTTAGGTATGTTATTATTCACGATAGTAATAGTTTGTATTGCATCCTTGAGACACGCTCAAAATATCAGTTTCTGGGGATAATATCAAATCTCTATTTTTAAATAGCAGATATGATATTTGTACATTTTGCTAATCATTTAACCTTTCCTCTTTAACTCTCTTCAAGATGTTTCTTTCAAAGTAAATATTGTAGATTTTTTCTTAACCAGGCTTTTCTTCGATACTTGATTTCTGGGGTTTCTTGTGACTCACAGTGGGAACGAACGTGGGCGATATAACTATATGGGATGTTGCGACTCGTGAAAGGCTAGCCTACAAAAATTTCAAAGTTTGGGATCTTACAGCATGTACTGTTTCTTTGCAGGTAATGGTCTGGGATCTGCTTTGCTTACTCTGTGTCCTTTCAATAAAGAAAAGGAAAGAAAAATATAAGTGTAAACATCCTTTATATCTTATAAAAATCCCTGATTAGCACTTGCTTACCTTAATTTTTTTTCAATGTTTTGCAGTCAGTTTTTGTCAAAGATGGTGGTGTTTCTGTCAACCGTGTTGTTTGGAGCCCGGATGGGTCATTATTTGGTATACTATTCATTTCTTTAGGATTTTATTTAAGATGTTTATTTCAGAATGATATAACACCTTAATGTATGTGTCATTTATATTCATTTTTAACAACAGGTGTTGCTTATTCAAAGCACTTGGTGCATATTTATAATTACAATGGAAATGGGGTACTACAACAGCATCTGGAGGTTTGTCCTTTATTTTCACCTACCTTTCTTTTATTTTGAATTGTCATTTTATCTTAGGCGATGATTGTTCCTTGTGCATCATTTGTTTGGGGCTTCTTTCTTTTTCTCATTGTGGGTTAAGTTGAGTTCCAGCTGACATAACTCTTGCAAATATACTTCTGTAGAGAATGTACTTGTTTTCTGCGTTTTAGATATAACATGCATGATCATCTTATGTGTTCTATTTTGCCAGATTGATGCACATGTGGGAGGTGTCAATGATCTTTCTTTTTCCACTCCTAATAAACAATGCATCATCACATGTGGGGATGACAAGACAATTAAGGTTTGATACTTATTTTTATTGGTATTTTAATTCTGTAGTACCTTCAGAATCCTTGGGAATAAATTTATTGTCTTTAATACAGGTCTGGGATGCAATCAGTGGGCGTAGGTTGTATATTTTTGAGGGTCATGAAGCACCTGTGTATTCAATATGCCCTCATCACAAAGAGAATATTCAGGTTAGAATGTTATTGTAAGATGTTTTAAACAAGTATGTTGGAAAGCTTTGTGCATCGATAATACCTATTGTCTTTTTGAATACTGACTATTTTACTTTTGCTTCAGTTTATATTTTCAACTGCAATTGATGGAAAAATCAAGGCTTGGTTGTATGATCACATGGGTTCAAGAGTTGATTATGATGCTCCCGGACAATGGTGCACAACTATGGCTTATAGTGCCGATGGAACAAGGTTGGTTCAATGTCTTGTACTCAATTTCTTGCCGTTATTCTCTTTGTATTTGCCCCTCATGCTTTTACTCCATCCTTTCTAGGCTTTTCTCATGTGGAACTAGCAAAGAAGGAGATTCCCATCTCGTTGAATGGAATGAGAGTGAAGGAGCAATCAAAAGGACCTATCAAGGTTTTCGTAAACGATCGCTTGGTGTTGTTCAATTTGACACCACCCGAAATCGCTTTTTGGCTGCTGGGGATGAATGTGTGATAAAATTTTGGGACATGGATAATGTTAACCTCTTAACTACAGCCGATGCTGATGGAGGATTGCCAGTATGTTTGTTGTGGCATTTTCAATGAAACTACTTTTTTAGCTGTTTTTGTATGATATATCTTGCTTTCTCGGCTAAATTGTGACTTTGGTTATTTCAGGCTAGTCCGCGCCTACGTTTCAATAAAGATGGTTCTTTACTAGCAGTGTCTGCCAATGAGAATGGAATAAAAATTCTGGTTAATGCTGATGGTATGCGATTGCTACAGCAGAGTGCTTCAAGGGTTTCAGCTGATAACGTAGCTAAGGTGACAATTTTATTAGAAATATTCATTTAGCAGTCTACTGATTTCTCTCACTTGTACAATGTGGCAACACAAGTTACTTTGGTTCTCTATAGGTAAGCCCAGGGAATTCACTAGCAATTGTTAATCCAACAGCAAGTGCAACAGCTGTTATGGTGGATCGGGCCGGTACTTCCGTTTCATTGACAGGGCTGGTTAGTGTTTAGAAGCTTACCATGTATGGTTGCTTTAACGGAATTTAAAGCTTGGTAGCAGCATTATTGCAAGACTCTCGATTGGATTCTTGTCTGAAAACTGTTTTTTGGATATTTCACAATGTGAAATTTCAAAATAAAAACGGAGGTTTCTAGTTTTTTTAAACTTTTAAAGACTTAGAAAGCTGATCCTATTTTGCCATTCTTATGTAGAATGGAGACACCAGAAGTGTAGGAGACGTTAAGCCAAGGATTGCTGAAGATATGCTAGAGAAAACTAAGAGTTGGAAACTGACTGAAATAACTGAATTAAATCAATGCCGATCTTTGAAACTTCCTGATAACCTGCATCCAAGCAAGGTATTCATCCCTTTCTTGCTAGAATTATGTCGTTTTCAACTTAGGGTAGTTATTTTTTATTCAGTGGTGTTAAATTTTGGATTTTGTATGTGAATTTAATGATTGCTCCTCGATGTACTTTCAGGTCTCAAGATTGATATACACTAATTCAGGTGTAGCTATACTTGCTTTGACTTCTAATGCTGTTCACAAACTTTGGAAGTGGCAGCGAAATGATCGAAATACAACTGGAAAGGTAATTATGTTTAGACTAATGCATCCTTGAATATTATAGTCTTCTTCACGCTTTATGTATGCATATTGGCAAGTTTCCTTATTTCATAAATGTAACAGCAATGCAATTTTGTATTTTTTCGTGCACAGGCAACCGCTGCTGTCATTCCTCAGTTATGGCAACCAAGTAGTGGTATTCTCATGACTAATGAAGTAGGAGATGGTGACCCTGAAGATGCAGTGCCATGCTTTGCATTATCGAAAAATGACTCTTATGTAATGTCAGCCTCAGGTGGAAAAGTTTCACTTTTCAACATGATGACATTCAAGGTAACTTTAGAGCATTATCACTCTCAAACTTTTCTTCTATTTAGTTTTTTCTGTATGCTTGACTGATGTAATTTTCTTTTTGTATAATCATAGACAATGACAACATTCATGGCGCCACCTCCAGCTGCAACTTTTCTCGCATTTCATCCCCAAGACAACAACATTATTGCCATTGGCATGGAGGACTCTACGATACAGATTTATAATGTTAGAGTTGATGAGGTATGTTTTTATGGTAATTAAGTTATTGGTATTGGATTTCAAGCTTGATGATGGGTGGTTCTGAACTGTTCTCCTTATCAAATTCAGGTTAAGAGTAAGCTGAAGGGACATCAAAAGCGGATAACTGGACTTGCATTCTCTCATGCATTAAATGTGCTTGTGTCATCCGGTGCAGATGCACAGGTTTGTTAAAATTTTGTGAATTTTGTTTAAGCTTGGAGGTAGTAACATCTATATGATACTTAGGATTTTGAGCTAATAACACTTGGTATAAAATGATTACTTATTTCACACTGCAGCTCTGTGTATGGGGAATAGACAACTGGGAAAAGTTGAGAAGCAAGCCATTGCAGATTCCTACTGGTAGGGCAGCCTCCCCTCAGGCAGTTACACGTGTGCAGTTTCACCAGGAACAGATTCACTTCTTGGTTGTGCATGAAACTCAGCTTGCTATCTATGAAGCAACAAAGCTTGATCGATTCAAGCAGGTAGCTTACATACACGTACAAAACTGAAATTTTTGCTTTTATTTTATTATATATATGTTCCGAACGTTTGTCAATGGTATTACATTGATCTACTTCACAATTTCGTTAACAAGCATTTGGTCAAATGTTTGCAGTGGGTCCCTCATGATTCACTTGCTGCCCCAATATCAAATGCTACATACTCCTGTGATAGTCAGATAATATTTGCAAGCTTTTGTGATGGAGCAGTTGGAGTTTTCCATGCAGAATCACTCAAGCTACGATGTAGAATTGCTCCTAAAGCTTATCTTCCAGCTAACATGTAAGAAGTTTTTGGCTAAAGTCATAAATAGTTGATGTAGAGTTTGCTCTTCAGGTTTTGAGAACGTAATCCTTTTCAATTAACACTATACTTGACATGATATGTTTTTTTCTATGCAGTACCGGTGTCCATCCACTGGTAGTTGCAGCACATCCCTCTGAGCCAAGCCAGTTTTCGCTTGGGTTGACAGATGGCAGTGTCATTGTTTTGGAACCCTTGGAATCAGAATGGGGCACCTCACCACCTGCTGAAAATGGGGCAGCTAGCAGTGTTTCTGTTATACCAAAAGCTGGTACTCCAGAGCCGAGATCTTAAAAGAGTTCCAATTGATATTCTGAAATGTAGATGAAAGCAACAGCTATTGTCATTTACTTTACAGATTCTAATAACCACCTAAGTTGTGTCCAATTTGTTAAAAACTTTGATTAGCTTGAGTGTGACGCTTAAGTCTCAAAGAATGCAGAATGCTGCGGGATTTTATTTTGAAGGTTCTGTTGGATGTGACTGTTTGACAAAGGTTTACATATTCTTTCTAAAAACGATCCTATACTGGGGAGGAATTTGCATTGCTATGAGCCATTGGTTTTTGAAATGGCTTGCGTCCTTCTAAAACATTCAATTTCATTATTTTCAAGCAACCCTTCCGCAACCATAAGTTGTGTTTCCATTTCTAGGGATCAGTGCCCTGTCTGCAGGATTTCATTGTCAAAAAAGCTTTTCTTGTGACAGAAGAGCCCACTGTAATTTTTATTGTCATGTGTCTTTATGTTTATTCTGAAACTGAGATATATTTTTATGTAATATTAGAGCAAGGTGGACCTGAAAAGGCTTTGAGCAATGCATACTTTGCTTTACTGCGTTTGTGTGCGAGGGCTTTCACACTCAAGGCTTGCATGCCTTTTTCTTTTTTAAATTTTATCAGCTTACTTGGATGCAAGGAATAAGTATTTTTATTAGGTATGTTACGTTGGCGGAAAAGGGTGGTTGTTTAGAAGGCATGCAAGTCTGAATGGCTTTAATCAGGGAATGCATGATAAAATTTTTTATTTCTATGTACAAGTGTTACAGCGATTGAGCTCTCTGTCAGGTACTTGTTTTTAAATTAGAAATTGCAGTTTGGGTATGGTCAATGTATTGGTTCTGTTGGATTCATTGTGTACAGGCTTTTGTTCGGTGAATGTATTTTATGTAAACACGTTAAATGGCTACATATGTTTGCCATGATTGCTGTACCGGTGGCATTTATACGATAAATGTGTTTTAGGTAAGTACGTCTACGATCTCTGGTGATATCTGGTTGTCTCTTTGGAAATTATATTGTTCTTTAATCTGATAACGCGTTCAGTGGATATTGGAGATTTTTTTAAAATGGAATTTATCACCATGATAGCAAAAAAGTTTTTAAAGGTCAACTCTCTAATTCTTTTAGGGGCAAAAAGTTTTGAATATGAACTTTGTTTCTACGTGATAAAATAGAATAGACGGAAAATGACAGTTCTTTTGTTGTTATACATATAATTGGGTAGACATCTCTGCCCAGATTTTGTGCTATCCAGAAACTCCGTTGTTTGCTATGAAATGTTTGCTTGTTTGTGACGTGCTTGTTAGTGTTAAGGCATGTTTTTATACAAATAAACGATGATTATTCTGCTTGGTCTTCCAAATCAAAGAGGGGGTGAATGTCCATGGTAGTGCTTGTTGCTTGAAGAATTTTTTGGAAAAGCTAATAGAAAGAAAGAGGTTGGATTGAAACTTCAAGAAAAGATGCATAGATGGTAATCTTTTCAAATTAGTTTGTGTTTTAATAAGCACTCTAATAATGCTTTCATTGATGTGTTATATTAACAACATTAATAATAGTTTTCACTTCTTGGTTAAATCAAAGATACCTTGATCATTTTTTTCATAATATTTAGTTGATTCCATAAGGCATATTGTTGTTGAGTCTTTGTCCTACTAGTTAAAGCGCCTAGAGATATTATATGGTAGATCTTGTGAAGAAAAATATCTTTGATCTTTGTGTTAAATTGATTCAAAATATATTGGAGTCATCATTACTAGAATTAGAAAAATAAAGGGAATAACTTTTGATTTCCCAATCACAATAGGTTTGTATCAATGGTTTGCACTTAGTCATTACTTCTTTGCTATTGTTATGGATGGACTTAAAAAAAATACACTAGCATATATATATATATATCAATTGGTTGAGATGTTTCTAATGAAGATGATGTTAACCAAGCTTGACTAGTGAACAAGGTAACAAGATAATTGAAAATGAAATCACTCATCCCTTCTTTGTTTTTCTATCACTTACCCAATTTAGTTTTTTCCTCTTGGTCAAATTTGTTTTGTCTTTGTTTGTTCATGGTGTTTTTGAGAAATAAATCTCTCGCATAAATAATGTTAAAAAATGCCATAAATAAACAAAAATAGAGCAAACTTGACCAAGAGGGGAAAACTAAATTGGGTAAGTGGTATAGAAATAGAGGAGGGCTTGGTTAACATCATTTTCGTTAAAATTATCTTGGCCAATTGATATATATATATATATCTAAGCTAGTGGAGTGGTTTCATGGGCTATTAGTAGAATTTAATTATTTTTTGTACTTTTAAGTTATCATCACTATTTGCATTCCATTCCAAATAATATATGCCGATAAACATAAATTGGTAAAAATAAAAGTTTATATATTTTGTATATGTTGACGAAGGAATACATTGCACAATTATTGCAACATACATTACAGATTTGTATAATATGATTGAGCAAAAGGCAAAATACAATGTTAAGTGTGAACTCAATATGCCTAATTCTCTAATTGAGCAAAACAAACTTCTTGTGCAATTTTACTTTGAAGATGTTTAGCATCTGAAATCTTTCTGTATCTGTGGATAAAAAAAGGAGGATAAGATGATTGATAATGTTTTCTTCATCTATCTGAGGCAAAGGACCTTCAAATTGCAATCTCATTTTTCCATCTTTTTTTGACAATGGAATATAAAGAATTTTATAGAAGATGTTAACATCATCGGTATCAGCAACATTGTCTAATGCATGAATATCGATCTCAACATCTTGATAGTACGAATCATTTACCTTCTTAAAAATCAAGGCTTCATAAAATTATACTTAGTGTCCATTTGATTTGCTCTTCTCAATATCAAGAAAGCGATATCTTTAATTTTAAGAGGAAGTCTTTTAGTAATTTGCATGTGTAACTTGTAATATGGGATTGATTTTTGCAATTAACATTTCTTCAACCTCAGTTAAACGGCTTAAGTGGTTTGATATTTGGATCCATGTTATTTTCAATAGAAAATCAGTTGATTTCACAACCAAAACTGTCAAGAATATTATGTTTCTTTTCATTAATGCACCTATTGCATGTGGGTCCTTTACTTCTGGTTAAATCCAATAATATGTTAAGAAACATTTCATTGCACACATTGCAAGAACGTGTATTTACAAAACTTCTGACTGTAGTATTAAAATTCTGTATTACTTGAGCAATTTTTGTACTTGTCTTTTGCAATATTGGGAAAGACTGAATAGTTTCTTAAGAAGACATTTCCACTGTTGGTGCACTGGCAACATCTGTAGTTTCATTCATTTGATGAAATGAATTTTCCTCCTATTGATGTTGTCTCGTTCGGCACTCACTCTCCCTATAATGTGGTTATTCTTGATCTTTTCGCAATTGTTCTTCTTCTACATGTGTGATTTCTGGCATAGATGTTGCTTGATTAACAGGCATAGATGCATTTCCAATGTCTTGCAAAAATGTTTGGAAATTTAAATTAAAAATTAAATTAAAATGTGTACTAACTTGAGTATGGGTAGACACCAACCTACATTTCTTCTTGATTATTTACATTATTAGTATTAATAATGTGGATCATTGCATTGGATGAATTTCCAAGTGATGAGAGGGGATTCGAAGTTGACACAGCTTAAAAACAATATATGCAATGTAAGTATGCAAATAAAACGAGAAGATTTTCCTATGTTAAATATTTGTTTTGAAATATTAAAAAATGCATAAATTACACTCTTGAATTTCGTAGAATTAGTTGTTGTTCTCGTTCGCATTGTTTTGCTTCTTGTTTTAGAAATCGTCTTCTTTCCTTTGTAGTCATCGATTCTGGATTTTTAGTTTCTACAATTTGTGGTCATCCTCCACCTCGGCCACGTCCACGACCTCCATGAATCACATTATTTGTTACAACAAATAGTTGTTATTGCTAATCTTAAAGAGAGTGTTCTTTGTCTTCTCTATTAAGACTATTAGTAGTAGGATCCATGTTTTTGCAAATGCATGAATTCCAATATTCCACCTCTTAATCTTGTAACACAATGCCTAAGTACAATATCTTTAAATACTGCATCACACCATAACCGTCATCACCTTAACTATCGCCGTAACCATAACCGACACCGTAACCGTAACTGAAACCGTAATCGTCACCGTAATTGCAACCGTTACCATATCCATAACCATCACCGTCACCGTTATTGTTATCGTAATCGTAATCGTAACCGTCACCTTAACTATCATTGTAATCGTAATCGTCACCGTCACCATAACTGTCACTGTCACTGTAACTGTAACTGCCACCGTAATCGTTAAGATTCAAGGCTTGCACTATCCTTACTAGTGACAACATAGTTGAATAGGCTAAAAATAAATTATTCTTATTAAATGTTTTTTTTTTCCATTTCTTATACAAAGCATTACACTTGCTTAATAGAGCTCAATAACCATGGTTAACTAGCTTCTTCATCATTACTCCTAGGCAAAAGTCGTTGTCCTTTGCAAGTCTTGCGTACATGCTTGTTACACGAAATGCAACAGGAAGGACGTTTCAAAGGGTGGTCATGGTTAATTTTTCTTTTTACAGAGTAAAATTGAAATATTTATTTTTTCTTAATTGTTGTTGACGAGCCACGTTAGTGTTGATTGCCACTAAAAACAAAGTCAATGTAGTGGAGGATTTCCTGGCTGGTCTTGTAAGTCATAGTAGTGGCTGGTAGGACATGTGCGTTGGTAGAGAGTGCGTTGCCATTTTCCTCATCATTGGTGAGGATCATGCTAGCACCATCGACGTCCTTCACAACCTTGCCCTTGGCCACTAGGGAGTTCCCGCCACGGTCGCACAGTACGATCTTGCAGAGGTCTTCCTAGGTCTAAGTTGTTGGAGGTGCAGAAGTTTGTATTTCCGTCACTGCCGAGGTTGCATTTCCAAGGTAGATGAGCGTGAGATTTGGGTCTTCTAGTAGTGGTTCCTTGGAGTAGAGCGAGGTTCCAGTGTATTCACTATCGTTGGTGAGGACCGTGATGGTCGCGAAGTCATGGTCGAGGGTGTTGGCGGTGACAATCATGATTGATGAGTGGCAAGGTACCCCTACACTCAACCATACGAATACGAGCGTAGCACGCGCGATCTGGTCAAACTCCGCAGACTAAGTGCCTACACACCTCATAGAACACTTAAGGTTAATTATTCGTTGTCTTCCTAGACTTACTTGTAGTTGTCACGGTTGTATGGTTAAGTAAGTTTGAGGTATGTGATTTTTATGTCTTTTCTGTTTTATCTCCTATGCTGAGAGGTGAAGGGTTGAAGAGACTAATTAACTAACTTTAACTAACTAACTACGGCTGAATTAACCTAGCATCAGCATCCGTTCCCACTTATCGTTCACACCCTGAACCAATGCAACCTTGGTTATCAAATGCTAGTTGTTGTTGGGATCACCAAGCGTAACGCACGTGCTCGAAGAGGTCGTACTGAGGCACTTAACTAGGAGAGAAGGGTTGAGAGAGATTTAATAACTAAGAAAGCATTTAAATGATAAAAAATAGATAACAATAAATAAAATCCTATTTAGCCTATTCCATGCACTGCAAGGTTTATCCAAGAAGTTCGTCTTTATTTCCGTACACAAACATGTGTTCAAGTACAATATTTGCTCGAATAAATATCCGTTCACTTTGGAGCTCCTACTGCGGGCACATGGAAAATATTTTATCTCTGGAGGGATCAAACTGCCAGAGTTTCACTACGGTCTAAGCCTAGGATGAGAAACAAGGGAGAGCTGCCTCTTATTTATAGGACTGGCGACGGACCGCGATATCCCCATGACTGAATAAAAACTCGTCCTCGAGTTTCGTACAAAATATTAGGACGGTATGGGATTATTGACTCAAATGGAACTAATGGGATGACATGTGAACGGATCATCATTACAAGACAAGACAAAACTGGTGTTCATGACAACAAGAGTGAACACCTTATACATTGACATCAGGCCTTATTTGGTAGCTAAGAAAGAGAGAGAGAATTTTTGCTGCTGCCAACACCAAGATTGCGCCTTTCGTTGTCCATCCATAAATGCGCTATCAATCTTGCTCCTTGCATAGTTGCTTTCAACACTGCTCCATTCCAAGTGTTCTCTCCAGATCCAATCCGTTGTTATATGATTTCCATCTGCACACATAACATAGTCTTTTATTAGCAAGGGTAAATGAATCATAATGCAATTGATACTTTGCTTCGGTGAAAGGTCCATGTCCATTGGCTAAGTTGTGGTATGGCTGATACGAATCTGGAGATATAAGAGTGGTGACTACCGAAGGTGTAGGGGTTAGGAAAAAATCAAAAAAATTTGGGTCTGGACCCCCATGACTAAGAGCGAACCTCCGGTAGCGATAGAATGAAGAAAGAGAAAGAACAAGAAAGATGGAGAAAAAGGAACAACTATAACATCAATGAAATGGATGTCAAGATGGAAATGAACAAAATAAAATTAATTGCAAAAATGTTAAGGGAAAGAATGTAACCGATGCACCAAAGAAGAATGTCAGTGGGTCCTCCCCAAAGTAGGCTCATGCCCTTAATGCCCTGAAAACCCACATTCAAAGAGTCCGTAGACTCTGGGAATGTCATTTGGAACAAGAGTTAAAGTCTTAACCGTAAGAATTTACCAAAAGAAAAACAATGTATCTACCAAAATATACACTAATGATACAACCGGCAAGGAGGTGAACAATGGAGAGAAGGATGGAGAGAATAGAATGGAATGGAGTCTCAAGAACAAGGTGGTGTACAACCCCTTGTGGATTTCATGATTAATGTGACTTAGTAGATCCCATTCCAAGTCCAGCCTCAAACATACCACATCCAGTGACTTTGCATCAATGTATTCGGCCAATCCATCCTCTTGAAGTAACAAGAATGCCTTCACCCAAGAGCCACCACCATTCCGACGAAACAAAGGAGGGCCTAAGTTAGAGGGAACAACATTTGTGTTGGTTCCTTAACCAATGCTTGTAGCCCAAATTATTATTTCGTCTAAGGGGTGTGCTTTGAATTCTCACTTTTTTTTTGTTTTTTGTTTTATGTGTTTATGCGTGAGAACCACACCATGCAAAGACTTTTTTATTTTTATTTGCTCAGCTTCCGATGATTGAGTAACGTTGAAATGGTAAGAAAACTCAAGAAGAAAGCATCCAAGTACCCAAGAGAATGGCCAACACAAATGCATCAAGTTCTCTTGAAGCCACACCCTTTTCAATCCTTGAGTCCTTCCTTAGTTTGAGAAATGCCAAGTCACTAATTCGTTATAGTTTTTATTAGAAAGGGATTGTACATTTCCAAGTCGAGAGATACCATAGAACTTGGTGGATGAATGGATGAAGTGGACTCATTGCCTGCTATATCAAAAGAACCATACCTTAGTATCAACATCATGACTTAAAGGTAAAAACCAAACATGAGCAATCAATATAAAAACAGTTCATACCATCATGAAGAACACTTATTGAATGACAAACTTACAAGGTGGGTAACACACACACACACACAAAATGAAAAAGTATAACGATGTTGTAAAACAAAAAAAAGAAAAGTTAAAGAAATTTGTAAAACAAAAATGTGAAACAAACATGTGTAAGACAAAAACGTGTAAAACAAAAATGTGTAAAACAAATACATGTAAAACAAAAACGTGTAACACAAAAATGTGCAAAACAAAAATGTGTAAAACAAAAATGTGTAAAACAAAAACGTGTAAAACAAAAAAGTGTAAAACAAAAATGTGTAAAAAAAATGTGTAAAACAAAAATGTGCAAAAAGAAAACTTAAAAGAATTGAGGGCCCCCAAATAATCAACATAGGTGGCCATCTCCCCCATGACTGAATGGAAAGGGAGAGATTTGAAATAATGAGCATCTATTTGAATTTCTTAAAAGTGCCCAACTTCTCCCCATTGATGTTCTTAGACTAAGGGGTGGAAGTCGACGACGCTCATACTCCAATGTATCTATGTCTTCGTTGTGGGCATGAGTTGTTCCCTCAGCTCGTTCCATGCATGTTGTTGAGCTGCTATCTTGATCAGCTATCAACCACTGGGTATTCTCTTGTTGAGTGGTTGCTACATACAGACACCTTGGAATGTTATCCTCTGGTGCACACCGGTTACATGTAGGAGATGTTAAATTTCGCATTACCCATGATTCCTGCATGTCATCACCCTCTGAGTCACTATATGTGATGCATGGAACTTTCTTCTTCTCGATATTTCCATAAATGTTTACCTTAGATATTTCCAAGGAAAGATCATGGATCCCTAGGCATGCGTCTATTGTGCTTAACCATGCCCTTCCCATTATAATTGAGAAGTTCCCTTCGTTTTTGTTAACTTCTATCACCAAGAAATCTGCTGGGTATGACCAACCATACACAGTGGTAACAATGTTCTCCACCAATTCCAAGGGAATGGTGATGGACTGGTCTGCCAGCTCTAGTTGAATATTTCTCTTCTTAAGTTGGGGCAGGTTCCAGGATTGATACATCTCTCGTGATATTAAGTTGACTCCAGAACCTAAGTCAAGAAGAGCCTTATGTGGTTCGTTCCCGGTGACTTGGAGGTAGATTAAGGGACTTCCAGGGTCAGATAGTTTCTTGGGAAGGTGGCCTACCTTGATCCAGTCGGTTATGGTATGTGTTAACATAATCGTATGCGTTAAGCTCTGATTTTGGTTTGAAGGGAGCTTCGAAGCCTTGTATGTTGAAGGTGCATGCACTGACTCAACCACTTGTGGTTGTGAGAGCTTGTCTAGGCTTTTGGTTCTGAAGAAAGGTCTTCTCTTTTTGTGGTTGTTAGAACTAGCAACGGGTTGAATATTTACGGCTCTCGTAGCGTTACGTTGCTGCAGTTGAGTGGGGAGTTCCCCTTGCATTGTTGGAGTGGGTGGTATGGGAACTACCGACGGAATAGTTGCGGTTGGATTTGGAGGATGGTATGGATGTGGAGGATGGTATGGATGTGGAGTGTCTCCCAGAGGAGAAGGAGTCCTTCTAAAGTACTCCTGAACTTGGTAGTGGCGTTGGGGAGTTATGTGACCCATGGAGTCACTTGGAGAAACCGACTGCTGCACGTAGTATCCATATGGGTTTGGTTGTCGGTAAGGGTACTGATGTTTCGGCGGTGGCATCCCCAATGACTGTGGGTATTGCCACTGCTGATGTTGCCCGATGGGTTGTGGTGGAGTTCCATTTGGATAGTACGTTAACAGTTGGTAGAATTGCCTTGGGTTACCTTGGGGATAAGGTAACCTTCGGGGTGTCTGCCGTTGGTTAAGTCTCGGGTTGAGTGCATACACCCTAGACTCTTGTAGATTTGAGATGATTGGACAACATCCTTTAGGATGGTCATATTGGCAGATCTCACATCTACTATCATTGTCTGTGTTCGAGTCCACAACCTCATCGGAGATGTTCATTTTTCCCTTACCCTTGTCACGTGCAGGGCTTGAATCTCTCCGCTTTGTCTTGTTCTTGTCACTACTTCGTTCCTCCTTAGACTCCTCTACGATTTTCAGGACAAGTTCAAATCTACTATTCAAGGAGTCTTGTATCTGATTTACCTTAGCCACTACCTCCATTGTTAGCTTTTGAAGTAGCAAGGTTTTCCTATTCACCAACTTTTCAAGTGGCGACTCATCCTCTTCATTGTAGAATCTCACTTCCCTCTTCCGAAGGGAAGGATCACGGTTATATTTTTCCGCACTCTCTCTTTTTCATAACTTCCCTTCTTCTTTGGCTACTTGCTCCAACAAGCGATGAATTTCATGGGATCTAAGTTCTGATAGTCTCCCTTGGGCATATGTCCCAAGGGTTCTCCTAGTTTCATACCTTAGGCCATCTACGAGATGGCGAAGTTGATCCCGTTGTGTGTAACCATGGCCTGTGCAACTATGTAACAATGCGTAGTGGCGGCCCATGGTAGCATCCAAGGGTTCATGATTACCTTGCTTCCATCCTTGGATCTGCTTACACAAGTTAGACACTCTGGAGTACGTTTGATATTTATCGTTGAAGAGTTCTAACATTGTACTCCACCTCCTAATGGTTTCCGGCTCTAAGGACCGGTACCAACTCTCTGCTTCCTTTATGACTATCCTAGGAAACAGCTTTAGTTTCTGCCACTCATTTTCTATGTTTTGCAAGGCGCAGACATCATGAAATTCCTGTAAATGATTTTTCGGATCAGCGTTGTATCCCCCCTTAAAGCGTGGGATATTGTTCATGTCGAAGTGCTTGATTCGGCTATCTTTTTGATGCCTTGTTGGTATTCTAACTACCTCCGTGATATTTAACATGCTTCGGGTGGCAAGTAGGGGTTTGTCATGATCATCTCTTTCATGACATCTATGATGTCTACATTGTTCCCTACTTTCCCTTCGTTCATGTCCTTGTCCTCTCTCTCGACTCTCTCGTCGAGGTCTCTCGTTTTGTTTACCCTTATCCTCACTGTTATGTTCTTTGTGGTTGCACCTTAATGTGGAAGGAGAGGATGAATGATGTGATGAAGGGGAAGAAGAAGGANGACCCCTTTGCCCTTCAACAATGTATGGTGGCTCTCCTACCGTGAGTCCCTTAAACGTTGTGCTTCTGTGGGATGGTAATCCCTCATGTCAAAATCTGCCGCAACGTATTCAGCGTATAATTCTGTCATTCTTATCTATGCCAGAGCACAGAGAAGCATGTTAGGGACTGCTCGATCTGGAGGTAACACTATGTTACCTTGCAAATCTCTCCAGCACATCTGTTCATCCTGATAGAGGATAAAAGTAAAATTAGATATATACTCATCGGGATGAGTATATACCAACCTATATTGTTGAGGAACTGGCTAATTTTGGTTATGTGTTTTAGACTGCCGACTATTTCTAGTATGATCCCTAGGTGGTGAATTGCTTTTGTTCGAAGAAGAAGACATTTTAGCTTAATTCGGTGTGTTGATTAACTATTATATAATTTTTTATTTAATTAACCCTAAGGGTTTGTTTAAGCTCTCAACGATGTGGATAATTTCCTATGTTCTACGTAGTGCACAAACACTTAGTCCCGGGTAGCGGCGCCAATGATGAGTGGCGAGGTACCCCTACACTCAACCATACGAATACGAGCGTAGCACGCACGATCTGGTCGAACTCCGCAGACTAAGTGCCTACACACCTCATGGAACACTTAAGGTTAATTATTCATTGTCTTCCTAGACTTACTTGTAGTTGTCACGGTTGTATGGTTAAGTAAGTCTGAGGTATGTGATTTTTATGTCTTTTCTGTTTTATCTCCTATGCTGAGAGGTGAAGGGTTGAAGAGACTAATTAACTAACTTTAACTAACTAACTACGGTTGAATTAACCTAGCGTCAGCATCTGTTCCCACTTACCGTTTATACTCTGAACCAATGCAACCTTGGTTACCAAACGTTAGTCGTTGCTGGGATCACCAAGCGTAACGCACATGCTCGAAGTGGTCGTACTGAGGCACTTAACTAAGAGAGAAGGGTTGAGAGAGATTTAATAGCTAAGAAAGCATTTAAATGATAAACAATAAATAACAATAAATAAAATTCTATTTAGCCTATTCCATGCACTGCAAGGTTTATCCAAGAAGTTCGTCTTTATTGTCGTACACAAACATGTGTTCAAGTATAATATTTGCTCGAATAAAGATCCGTTCACTTTGGAGCTCCTACTGTGGGCACATGGAAAATATTCTATCTCTGGAGGGATCAAATTGCCATAGCTTCACTACAGTCTAAGCCTAGGATGAGAAACAAGGGAGAGCCCCCTCTTATTTATAGAACTGGCGGTGGACTGCGATATCGCGTGGGATGCGATATCGCGGCCCATGCGATATCGCTTCCCATCAATGATCCATTGCATGAGATTCGAGGCGATGCCGATGCTAGGTCCAGAGTTCCTAGCCAAGTAGGTGACAAAGACGTCGAGATGGACCACAGCGGTGAAGGCACCGATAGCGATGTTGTTAGCATAGTACTGCTATAGGTTGCCGTCAAGTGAGAGCAAGAGCATGTCGACACTGTCGGATAGAGCAGCGTCCATGGCTGCGAGGATGTTAGAGCTAAAGCAGCTGCAATCCCAGTAGACCTTGTAGATGGCAATTCTTGCACGTCGAGCCATGCCGCAAGCGGTTCCGTTGGCGTATTCGAGCACATTGGCATCGGCCACAACGCTGCTGGCAATCATCAATGATGTGTGTGTGTTGTGGCCCTTGGTGTCAAGCACAGATGCTAAGAGGTCTGACTGGCCAATCACCTTATTGCTGCCCTGGTTGAAGAAGCACACCGATGAGCTTGTTGTTGCAGCTGAAGCACGGGCACCATCGTAGGTGCCTTTCCAACGCTCCGGTAGAGCTTTGAAGCCAACATCATTGAAGTTGGTTTAGTTGGGCTAGGTGCCCTACAATAGCAGTCGCAGACAAAGACGAAGACGAAGCCGAAGATGGAATGAAAATGGAATTCCCATTCCCATTCCCATTCCAATTCCAATTCCACAATTGGTTGCGTTTGGCCTTTTTATGTGCGCATTAGGAATACAAAAACTTGTGGCTTTTTGGTTTGTATTTGTGTACAACGAGAATACGAAAACTTATGGCTCTTTGGTTTGTATTTTTTTCCACTTTGTGGATATTACGTGGCATGTGATGTGGCAGGGCGACAAACTTCACTCCTCCCCCCTCCTCGGCATTGCGCTAGACGTGTTGGCCTCTCAGCCAAAATAATAATGTCCATTATTTGTATATGATAGTTGGATATATTTCAAGCAAATATTGCTTCTAAAATGGAAAAATTGAGATAGACTCTAGAATTAATAGGTTTAAAAATTAGTAGAAGTAAGATAGTACATTAAATGTAATTTTAGTGAAAGCATATGTAACACACCTATTTAGTCACCTAGATCAAGTAAATATGTGTTGAGTTTGGATTGATTGATGTGTTAATTATTGATGACTTAACAATGGGGTGTTAGGTTAGTGGTAAAGATTCTTGATTTGAAAGCTCTAAGTCATCAGTTTGATTTTGGTGAGCAATGTTGAGTTATATATCTTGGTTGTGACTTGTATGACTTGTTACAATAAACATGTAAATATGACTTATGCCTAGCAAAGGAATTTTAAAACCACGAATCTTTTCTCATCTGTCCCTATTTCTATTTTTGTTCATTAATTCACATGCTTGAATAAGGCTCTCTCTAATGTGAGCTTTTACATTAAGGGGTTATGTATAAAGTTTATGGTAAGAATTTATTATACAAATCTTTTTTGGTTTGAGTTTGAAGATTTATGGTACATTTGATTTCTATAATATTGTGGAGGTGTTTGGAAAGTAAATTTGATTGAATTGTGTTTATGATGTTTTTGCCTTTGTATGGTAGTGCTTCCTATGTTTTGAGTCGATTTTTCATTTAATGGTTTCTTGGCCAAGGGTTTGGATTTTGGATCCATTGAAATTTTCTATGTTACATGATCTCATCAATTATTTTTGAAGAAGGTAAACCTAGATTTATAATGGCTAGGACACATCCAACACAAGCAAAAAAAAGCAATCATTGCAACTTCGATACAAGAGATCTCTATTAACAAAAGGCAAATAGTGGAGCTTCATGAGTACCTAGATAGAAAAAATTAAAAGGCCCAAGATAAAAAAATTAAAATAAAACCAACACAAGTTTTAACCTCATCCTTCACCAAATTAATTCTTAAGATGAGGCACCTAAAAAGGTCTATCCAAAACTAAATCATCTTAGGGCTTGGAAAATGTTGAAAGACATTGAAGACATAATGATAAATAATAAGAACAATTTTATTTAACAGGGAAACAACAAATCCTACATTTAAAATGGTCAAAGCTAATATATAAGGTACTTTGACGGCTCGTGGATATCTGTAACTAGCAACAAAGTTTGTCACCTTTGTTGTTATTGTTGGTTTTTCCGGACTGTCCCTCTTCTACAAATTTGATCGGAGATTTCTATTTCAATTTTCTGTTTTTTCTTTGGACGATTGTACGAAGGATTCCAGTGCAGTGCAGTTTGGTTTTGTGTCCATGATATTAATAAATGAATCAAAGAAATCAAGAATGAAAATAATGTTATTCAAAAATATCTATAAAATCTCTCACATCTAATAATGATCAAAACTCACAAATCTCAGAGATTTCATTCAAAATTGTAGATTTGTTAATACTGAACCGTTATTAAAGAAAGTAAAATTTATTTTTGCTTTGTAGGATTGTTATTCAAAATTGGAATAAAGAGATTTGTTGCACGTTGCCGAATTGTTAATAACGGTGTTGCAGAGATTACGAAAATTGTCCGCAACTTGTTTCATATAATTAATGATGGTTTAGCAGAAGTAAATAAAATCGTATCAATGGTTGCGTTGCAGAGATAATCAAAATTCAGTCATAACGATGCATCGCAGAGACCGTGAAAATCATAATGAAAAGCATGATAATTTATCAGAACAAAATGAAATGATGCTATACAAAATAGAAAGTATCTGGGTTGTTGCTAATTTAGTTTTAAACATGATTCAGGAGGCTTGTGAAGTTGTTAATTTAGTTTTCAATTTTTGTTAAGGGTATTGGAGTACAGGAATATTAATGGGTATAAACCAAAATAGAAAAATCTAAATAATCCAGATAATATTACTGTGAAGCGTATTTTAAGCCGCATAAAATGCTTAGGCATAGCAAAGTGGATAAAACTGCAACGGCAATAACAGTTGAAAAGTCAATATTATTCAATTAAAAGATTAAGTTCAATAACAAATATTAAATTTATAATTTATAAATTTTTACTTCTGTTAATACTTTTTTGTATTTATTTTTTTAATTTGTTATTCAGAATTTATGATTGATTAGGAATTTGCTATTTTTTATCTTTCAAAATTTATGCAAGAGATCATGGCTTCTCACATTACACTTTGCATATGATTATTGGTTACATTTTAGAGGTGATGTAAAGTTCTATGCATATTCAAAGGTATAAATGATAGCAACTCTACTTCAGCCTCTTTTCAATTAATTAGTTTAGATGCAAAATTTATTTCAATGGCTAATGGTATCCTGTCAATTGCTTCTCTTGCTTTGGCATGTAATGCACCACACTAAATCTATCCTCACATATTTGTAAACAACTACACCAACTATACAGCAGGGTTAAAATAGTAATAGCATAAAACAATAATTATAAATCCATGTCAAAATAATAACAATATAAAATAGTAACAAGTTAAATATAAAACCATATTTATGTAACAACGTATCAAGGTAACTTATAATAATGATCATAGTCAATGATCTAGATTTAATAACATAATTAACAATTTGATAACCTAAATAACTTATAACTAACATGTAACATTCAACTTAACAATTTTAATATTAAGGTAAAGGCAAACCATTTTTGTAACACCCTAAAACTGTTATTTCATTGTGTTTGTTTAACTTAATAACCTACCACAACAACATCAAAATATAATTTAAATAACTAATCACGATAACTTAATAAATTAAATAACATAACAAAGTAACTTATTAATAATAATTAAGATCCACATCACAATATGGTGGAGAAAAAAATAAAAGTCAGATTCTTATAACTTTAATAACATTCATTAATTCTAAAACTATTAAATAACATTAACTTTAGTCGATAGTAGAAAAAAAACGTGATTTATCAGAGAGTTTGGTCACGTGAAAAAGTCATTTACCAATGACCGAAAAAATTAAAAATATTTGTTCAAGCTATAACAAAACTCGATTCAACATCTTGGTAAAGTCCAGCCCCTGTTCAAAGTGATCCCACAACAAAGCAAAACAAAACGGAGGATTATTTAAGTTACTCTGGATGCAGAAAATTTTTGATGTACACATACAAGTCCGAAAATAAATGTAGATTCATCACAATATTGGGAAAACGCCACAAGACATTATTTCATTCTTTACCATTGAAAAAGATATTAACCAAACATAATCATGCCAGAAAACAGCAAACGTCCATCTAAACCATGAAACCACTGTTACACACTTATCACAATCCAGTTCCAAGGTATATGCAAAATATACATCGGCAACTTGCAACTAATTTTCAAGTCACAACTTTCAGGGGGGAAAAGATCCCTAATCAGGTAATACAAAACTGAGATATTCAGTAGGCATGCCAGTTAATTTCATTCCATTCTTAGAATGTTGACAAAAAACAGATATTCTGTGTTCATCCAATAACAAGAACTGATTCAAAATACCCGAACACACTAAATCCTTAGTTAAATCAAACAATAAAAAAGAAACAGCAGCGTGGAACAAAATTCAAAGTGGCCAAAGAAGCTGCAATGCAGACCATACTGAGTAAAGCTGTTAGTCTTCACGCATCATTTTATTCAACAGTTAAGATCTGCCATTCCCCATCATTTAAATCAATCTTCAACCTACACTGATTGTCTGTTTCAATAGTTGTGTAACCATCCTTGTCATCCCTAAAAGATGATGGAGAGTGAACGGAGCCAAATGAGCGGTCACTCTTAACATTGCTGAGAGATGAAGAAGAGTGCACAATGGAAGCCTTCCTGTCATCACCTAGGGATGATAAGGAATGAACTGAACCAGAACCAGATGAATGATGAGATGCAACAGGACCGGATTTGTCAATAATAACAGAACCATGTACAGAAGACTGACAGGATGCAACAGGACTGAATCTTTCAATATTTTCATACAGAGGATCCTGGCCAAAGCTTTCAATTTGACTTCTCAGAGCTTGGTCACGTATAATAGGTTCATGACATCCGGCTTTCCTTAACATGCTCTCAGCTGATAATACACTCGAATTTTTCAGTCTTGTCTTCTCCTTGATGTCCTCAACTTCACATCTCATACCTTTAATTCCATGTTTCAGTTTTGCTATACCTTCGTCAATCTGTACCTTCAGTAGCTCTAAATCTTCACAGAGCACTGATACTTCTCCCCTGGCAAACAACATAAGAACATTCAGCATTAGCATTTTTGTCCCATAGATTGACTTCACGGTACCAATTTCTGGTTTGCAAAGGGAGAATCTTAATTGCTTACTGTAATCCATCAGCAACAAGACTGCGATCAATTAGAAACTCCTTTAACTGCATAGAAGACAACGAGTTTACAAAATGTCTTCAAATCATAATAAAATTTGTGAAACTTTTCAACTTACATAATCAAACAATCAAGTAATCACAAACCTTTGCGTTAGCTTCAGCCTCTACCTCGAGCTGTTTAGATTCCTCATTCACCATTGCCATCTGACATTCTTCCATAGCAAGAATCTTACTAGCATTTTCCTCTTGCATTGCCTTCTCAAGCTCTGCAGCCTCTCTATCTTTCCTTGCACATTCAATTCTCTCCTTTAACTTACTCTGAATCTGCAACATAACAAATCATCAAAGCTTGATAAATAATCAGCTAACAAAACAGTGAACCAAAAGGTTCCTGTAATTTCTGCATTTACCAATAAAAGAAATGGTATTTGAACATCAATATAAAACCACAAGAGAATTGCTTTATTGTGTGCTTGGTGATAGAAAAAATCAAACATGTGGTAAGAACAAATATTATTTTAACAACCTTAAAATAATGGAAGTGGTTAAAAACAACGTCGGCTCGTAGGTAAAAGTGGTATGGTACTAACAAAAACTGAAAGTACTAACATTGCAATGTTGTTAGGCTAAGGGCAGAATCCATGGTACAAATAAGAAATTTAGTTCTGCTTAATATGTAGTGTCCCATCAAGGGATTATGCCTATTGTACATAGCAGACTGTACAGCTTAGAATACCTTGACAGTCGTGCCTATTTCACAGTGCACAAAGAGAATTTATTAAACATGCATAATTTTTGTGTAGTGTTGTTAAAAAGGGTGAAGCATAACTCCTTCCAATGCACTACTGAAAAGCAACTACCTCATCAATCATGAAACTCGCTCTTGTCTCATCTGAGGACAAAGTTGAGAGTCGTGACTGCAGTTCCCGTGCTTCTGTTCCTAAAACAGACCGCTCACCATACACCTCACTAGCATGCTGTAAACCAGAGACAAGAAGAAGTTGTCATGAACCAACCATCATAGTGCAAAATAAAAATATGGTTTTAAAATTGAATCAAAACAGAAAAGGTCAAAACCATTGCATTTGTTTCGTTGGTACGTGAGATCTTTGTTCTCAGTTCTTCAACCTTTGCCATGATCTCCAGTCCAGCTTCTTCTGCCTCTTCCCTAGCATGCTGAGCTAATGACTCTTCTGATTCAGCAGTTTCTTTAAGGAGTGAAATAGAATGCATACCTTCTGTAAGCTTATCCTGCATAATACAATGCATGACATCAGAGTTTAACCAAGGCAGCGCACAAAAAAGTTTTAATGAATGTGAACAATAACTTAGATATGTGATGTAATTCATGGATAAAAAAACAGACACACTGTACCTTCTCTTTCCTTGCACTGACAATTAATTCGTCCAGAATATACATTTTAACATTTTGCCTACGATACGATATGCTAGCTACAGTACTGCATTTAAGTGAACTATCCTTATTTGTAGTGCTCAGTTCTGAAACATTTTCAACATAGCATGATTGGACATCACAAGCATCTTCATGATTTGCATTGAGTTGAATCTGACCTACGCAACTCTCTGTGTCATGCATGTTTGAAACCAAATTGCTATCATAATCAACATCTTGCAATAGAACTGCTTCAGAGTACTCAGTGGGCTCATAATCCAAATTTTGTAATTGAAATGGTTCTCCGAGCTCACTGTGCCCATGCTCTACATTTTGTATCTGAACCAGTTCGCAAAATTCAATGGGCTTATGATCCTCAATTTGTAATTGAACTGGTTCTTTCAGCTCATTGGACTTGTAATCCACCTTCTGCAATTGATCTGGCTCACTTAACTCAATGGGCATTGTGTTAGAGAAAAAGTTCGTGTCTTGAGAAAACCCCTGAAGATCTTGTTCAGCAGTAATGCCTTCATTATTCAGGACAACATGAAATATATAGTCAGAAGTAGTGAAACGAAAATTATTAGTAAACCCAATAATATGATCAAGAACAATACAGAAAAACATACGCTGGGAGGACATTTACAAATGAATTACCAGCCGTGAAACTAAGAAGCAATAAAACCTTAAAAGAATTTCAGAATTTATTCTGGAAAGCTACATAGTTTAAATAGAAAAAGTATATTTGTCCACCAAAAAGCTCTACCATCACCTTTTTCTTTGGATGCTGCATCAAACAAATAAGATTTCCCAGAAGGACAATGACTGCTAGAACATTCTCCTCTGACTTCTATTTGAGGTTGTGGCATTTCGTCATGGTGATTTTGTCTGGGAAGAACCTCTTTTAAAATAAACTCGTAAGCAGGGTAAACATCATCACCATGCTCCAAAGCAGCCGCCTTGAGGAGGCGACTATCAACCTTCAAACAAAACAGTAGACAAATTTGCCTTGATTTACTTAAAGCTACTAATGCAAAAACTGCAAAAAGCTATCACTAGTAATTCATACCTACAGAATGAGAAATTAAAGATTAAATAAGACAATGGTAAGTCAAACATTTAATAAGAAATCGTACTTATGTAATCGCAATCGGGATATGTTAAGAAAATCATGTATGTAAGCAACAAAAATTGTGTAAAATAATAGGTAAAAGTATACTAATATACCTGTGGAAATATAGCTGATAAAACATCAAATGAACTTTTCCAAGACTTCATCTCCTTCTGCTATAGTTCCCAGAAAACAGAAAAATCAAACAGCTGCAAACCCAAAAATGAAAAAAGAACCTAAATTTTGCAGAACAATGGTAAAATTAAACTATCAAAAGTTTATGGAAAGAAAAAACATAAGGACTTCTAATTAATTTCAAACATATTAACCAGGTTTTAGTACACAGCCAGAAATATCTCGTAAATTTCAAGATAACAGGAAATACATGTAACAAATGACTGCTTACATGAAGTTCACAAACAGTTTCCTTTTTATTTTTATTTTTATTTTTCCCAGCAACCAATCCGACAATGCATGTACTTTCCGTTACGGTTAGTTTTCCATTTTCTAAACTGTCTCTGAAACCTAATTACTTAAATATAATATTCTAAGATATCAAAATACTAAATAAGCATGTGCATCGTGTCACATGCACACATCAATACCAGAAGACTAGCTCAATCTTCTACAATTAACATCGTAAGAGAAAAATCCGGAACAAAGGCAACTTTTTTCGATACTAAGTTAAAATTGTAAATAAAAAAATTTCACTGGTGAATAACTAAAAGCATATTACAATATCTAGATTGAAGAGCTTGAGCTGAATTTCTAGAAAAAAACAAAAACGCATTCACTAATGTAGACTGCTAGAAGCCCTTGAAAGTTAACCACTCGCATTCAATTCAGAGCTTTTCGACATCGGATAAATCTTATCATTCAATTCTGCTCAACTCATACAATGAAGATAATTTCACACCAACTTTTAAAAACACAGAAATCGAAATTCTCCAATTCAAATACCGTGACAATCCTAAATCGCAGAAATCCGAGATGAAGGCAATGAAACTAGATACAAAGCGAAACAAGAAACACGATAAATAAAAATCACAGAGAATGCAAGTAGCACCAGACCTAAAACTGGAGATAATTAAAAACGCTCGAGAATCAAGTAGCAGCAGAATTCAATATAAGCTGTAAAGAGACAACTCTTGACGATATGCTGCTAACCTGGTATCAGATTCGATAAATCCGTGAAATTTGCCTTTCAATCGGAATTTTCTCGATTCAATGTTGAAGCTACCAAAGAACGAAATCGATTACGCTTGAATGTTTTAGACACGAATAGGTTTGCCTTAACGAGCAAAATTACATGTCAAGAAAGCTCTCTTTTTTGTTTTTTGTATTTTTTAAAGATACGTAGACTGGGTTTTCGGTGTCGGTTACCAAATTAATTTTTTAGAAAGGGTTTATGCGGTCATCAAGATAGTGTGAAAGGTGTTGGAACGCGTGACCTGAAATGTAATTAATATAATTATAAGAGGATTAGGGATAGCAGCAGCAGGTTAGGTTAAGTAAAAGTGAAGAATTCGAGCCATGGGTGAAGGTTAATTAGACCAATACATTTTTTCTAGCAACATGCTTGCAACAAGGCCCTAGCTTGATAGAATATGTTGGTACCACTTTTGAACCTCCTTTAATAATAGTTGACTTTAAGTTTTTTAAATAGTGTTGGGCTTTGAACCTTCTTGGTATCTTCTGTTATTATTTAAGATTAACCAACTCACTTGTAGCTAGCGCATTATTATTATTTTTTTAAAAATAAATTTCAAAATTTTTTGTTGGATTCTATGGATTAATCAACTCACTAATAGTAAGTGTTTTACTATGAAAGCTTATATATATATATATATCAATTGGCCGAGATGATTTCAAAGAAGATGATGTTAACCAAGCCCAACTATTGGATGAGGTAACAAGATAACTAAACACGGAATCACTCATCCCTCCTTTGTTTCTCTACCACTTAGCCAATTTAGTTTTACCCTCTCGATTGACCGAGAGAGTAAAACCAAATTGGCTACCGAGAGGGTAAAACTAAATTGGCTAAGTGGTAGAGAAACAAAGGAGGGATGAGTCATTCAATTTTTAGTTATCTTGTTACCTCGTCCAGTAGTCAGGCTTGGTTAACATCTTCTTTAAAATCATCTTGGCCAATTGATAGAGATATATATGTATATATCTAAGCTAGTGGAGTGGTTTCATAGGCTATGAGTAAAATTTAATTATTTTTTATATTTTTTAAGTTATCGTTACTATTTGCATTCCAAATAATATATATTGGTAAACATAAATTGGTTAAAATAAAAGTTTATATATTTCATATATGTTGATGTTTAACATCTGAAATCTTTCTGTATCTTTGCACAGAGAAAGGAGGATGAATCTTGAAAGAATCAATGGTCTTGACTCTAGATAATGCAACAAATGTTAGACCTGTAACTTCTCTCGAACCAATGTCAATAGTAGCCTTAACTAGTATCATTCCTCAGAGCATAACAATCATGAATAGTCATGGCCCATGCCAACCATAATAGTAACTGATGAGATGCTCCTCAGAGCATAGGTATAATTCGCACATAATGAGGATTACAATTATCAAAGGCACATCCAATGTAGGAGTCAAAATCAACAATAATGTACGATGGTAATGTAGGTGGCTCTTTACCTTGAGAATACATAATACTGTGAATTGTGCTAAGTGCACCATTCACCAATCCTACTTCAGGTCAAAGGTTAACTATGAGCATTACTCTTGCACCTTCACATATAACCAAAGATCGCTCTATATCATCACTATCATCATCTAAGATTTTAAATCCACGAGGATCTCTATCTACTGCACACAATGCAATAAGTCTTTGCATTATTTGCAACATCTTCTTATTGTGTGATTAGACTTTATCCTTTGTATCATATAAGTGCATTGATTTTTCAAAACCGTCTAATCCACTTGAAGTGGATGAAAGATTCATTCAAGTAGCCAAGAAATTATAATCTTCATCATGGATTTTTCTTTCTCTAATGATGAGTGGCGAGGTACCCCTACACTCAACCATACGAATATGAGCGTTACATGCATGATCTGGTCGAACTCCGCAAACGGACTAGTTGTGGGATCTAGATAGTTGGCCTTAGGTCGCAGTTCGCTGTCTTCCCACCTGGACTAGTATTAGCTTTGTCATGCATGGTTTAGTCCAGAGTGAGGTGTATGATGGGTTTCTAACCTAATTCTACTCTTGAAGGCAATGGAAGATAATATTAACTAAGTTAAGAGGGAAAGGGTGAGAAGAAATCTAGCTAGCCTAAGTGCGATGAGCATCCGTTCCTTGATTATCCATACACATCTTGGACTTTGTGCACGACTACCACTGGGATTACCAAGCGTAGATCCTAGGTACGCTACTGGGTTACCAAGTTGTCACACTTAAATGCTTGTAATCAAGTCGTACTGATTCCGCGTTTAACAGGAGTTTAAGGGTAAGAGAGATTAACTAGGAAAGCAGTAAATAACAATTAAATAAATAATTAAACTAAGTAAATGCTACAATGATGAAGTAATCTCGATCTTTATTGCCGGTCATGTGCATGTCCAAGTACGTCACACTCGAATAAGGATGCCGTACAATTACAATCACCACACTGCAGGCATACACGGAGAGGAAAAGGATGGAGAGAAAGAAATGAAAACACTTAAACTAAAAACTAACTAACTCCCTCCTAATGCCTAACTGATCTGTCTACCTCTTATTTATAGATGAGAAGACTGGCTACGATATCGCGGTCACCCAAATGACGACTCATCATACCCCCACGACTGAATGAAAACTCATCCTTGAGTTACAGTGATTACACAGTGGATAGGTATGGGATTATTGGATGGTGGAAATGGGGTTATGCCACAATGTGGAATGAAAAAAAAACAAATACACAACACAAAGAATGTGCTACAACTACAAAATTTGTGGAACTCATGTAGTTCCTGGTGGCGGTGGCTCCTCCATTAGTGCTTTCCCTTTGTCTTGTGCTCTAGGTTTTGGGACTTGATGGCGTTGGAGTATGGCCTGAAGCTTCTCCTCTTCAGTCCAAGGGTCTTGTGCCGTCCATGCTAATGTTCTAATGTTCGATGGAGTTGGCACCTCCCATGGATAGGGTAGTTGCAGAAATAATTGATTGGCCTTGACATACCAAGCTACAAACACCCGTCGTTCCTCTTCATAGGCTCTGGCTTTATCTTTGTATTCTTGGAAATCTGCAAGCCATCGAGCCAAATCCGTTGCGACACCTTTTTATCCTTGGTAGCTTGCTTTCACCACCTCAAGTTTAGAATTTGCGATCTCCAGTTTTTCTAACAACTTCTTGCGTTCTACAAATTCTACTTCATATTTGTTGTAGGTGGTTGCTACCCGTTGTTCGATCTCTATCCTCGAGCGCCTTGCTGTTAACATGGCAAGGTTGGCATACCACAAGTTTGCTAACTCCATGTATTTTGTAAGATCTTGGATTTGCAGGTCCCGGTTCTTAACTTCCGCTTGGTGGGCAAAGGCATATGTGTCCAATATGGCCCACCAGTCAGTGTGTTGAGCACTGATAGCATTGATGTGGGCCTTGGCCATATGGATCTCCTTCTCAAGGATCTGTTTGTACATTCCCACCTAGTCTCGGAAGTGCTTCTTTAGCTTTTCATGCCGTTTAGCCTCATTTTTCCACTCGCTTATTTCAATTACTATCTTTTGACAAATTGCGCATACCTCCTTCATTGAGAGGGTTCAATTCTTCTTGGCTAAACGGCTTATGTCTTGGTTGACCTGGATGAATTATTCTTGCAATTGATGGAAGTGTTCCTCGAGAACATTCTTTTGCTTTTCCATAGCGGTCAACTGAAGGTTGTCGGCAACAAGTTGTTTATTTTCCTCCTGTAAGGTGTTGAATGCCTTGATATGCGCATGAGTTTGCACCTGTGCTGTGGAGGCATCCCAAACAGCCCTCTCTTTTTCCTCTACCACCTTCTTATTCTCCATTAATAGCTTGGTTAGTTTCTCAGTTTTGAAGTTGTCCAATTGGTTTGCGGGAACAAATTGCAAAGGTCCCGCTGAGCTGCTTGTAGGACCACGAGTTGTACTTGCAATTTCTGCACCTCTGCTTCAACATGCTTGGCCCTCACTTTTGTTAAGATGAGCTTCCCCTTCGTGAAAATGAGGTCTGATTGAATTGCCATAACATCTTGAGGGATGTCAAATAGGGACGTTATTACTTGTCTTGTTTGGAGCAATTGATCAAGCGCATCCTCATGTTCTGCAGGAGTCATTGAGGTTTTGGCCAAAGTTTGAGCATCCCGCGCTCCTGTGAGATTTGTCGATGGCACAATAGGTACATTGAACGATTCTTTGATGTGGTCTGCGACCACTTCTACAGCTCTCGTAGCATCCTAGTGTTTCATGATCACCACAGTCACCCCTTTACGAGTTTCTAATTGTACTTGGAAAGATGTCATGTTTCTTGAGATCTGTTGTGACCAGGTACTTTCCCCTCCTCCTATATGAATAGACACTTCATCCCTTGTGCGATCCAAAGAAACCGTGGGCTGAATGGCATCATCAATGACGGGAAAGAGATTTGCGTCATCACGACTTCCCCAACTGACCATCTCAACGATGGCCTTGAGATGGCTCATCAACGGTCTGTAGTCTTGCGGTGGCGGTGGCTGATCCTAGCCTGTGCTAGGCCCTGCTTCCTGTTGTTGGCTAGGTCCTGTACTTGGAGGTTGGCTGGGTCCTACAAGTTGAGTTGTAGTTGGTCTAGTCATCTGTTCTTCTTCTTCTTTTGGTCCCAGCATCTCGCTAGTAATTTTCCTTGCGGCTGGTGGCTTTAACAATTTAGCATAGGAAGCATTTTGGGATTTTTGGAGGACATCATTGGTGTACCCCCTAATACCAGCACATCGACAAAGCTTTCTGATAAGACAAGGGAAAGGCAAGGCAAGCTTCCATGTCTTCCGTTCCTTGAACTGCCTCAGGATCTTCGTTAAATATAGATGGGGCAGGTTAGCGTTAACCTTTCCCATCAGCACTGCACATCCTCTTGCTGCATATGTTGATATTCTTTTTAAGCCCTTCGTGGGGAAGAGGTTATATGTTCCAATTTTGAAGTAGATCCTCTCTTCTGTCGTCAACTCACCAAATGTCTTAGCTCTGCCATATGCCCTTTTCAACCAATCTCGTCGCACATCGGGGTTAGAACGGGTGGATAACTGAGAAACCTTGGGCCCTATATTCAGAAGGTTTACTACTTCTGAAATGGTTTGTGCAGAGAAATTGATTGTCACACCACAAATATTGACGATGGTACCTTGTTCCCTATTGTGCCAGAATTCGTACGTCTCCCCTAGGTACCAAGCACCGCTTTCAGAGAGGGTAGGCCATAAGGGAAACCCTTTGAGGTGATCCCTAACAACCTCAGGAGTGAACTCTGCAAAAGATTCAAAGTTGAATTCCATAATCACAGCAACGAATGTGGACTTTTCGTGGATGGCTTGAACACAATCTTGGGACAAAGTGAGATGTTGTCCTTGTTCAGGCACTATAGCAGCTCCTCCTTCTACCTGCCTAGACTGTACGATAGGAGGGTCCTCTTGATGACTGCTAAATGATTGTTCCTCCTATTCTGCATGTTGTTCGGCAGGATCTTGTCTTCCACCTCTCCTAGGTTGTTTGCTTCCACCTTGAGCAGAACCTTCCTGTTGTCCACGTTTTGGGGCCATCTGCAATCACATGGGGCCAAGCATTAGTAAGGTTGTTTTTGAAGTTAAGTTATACCTTATTGCTTGTCTTAATTAATTAATTTATTTATCTTCGTGTGATATTGCTTGAAAGATTGTAATAATGAGTCCGTTTTACTTAGGTGGTTTCCAATTTTAACTTCCCGATGTACCAAAAGGGATTAAATGATTTTTTTGGCACAGTTATTCTAAATGTTATAGCTAATTACCCTAGATAATGTCCTTTTGGTGATGTTAAATTCTAAAAAAAAATTAGGTGCTATTCGGTAGGTGTCCCTCCCCCACGATTAAGTTGAACACTTCAGGTTCAAGCAGGTTTAGATGGAATTAAAATCGAAGTACCAGCAAGCGAGATATGGATATGAAAGCAAGGGTCACACAATCACAAGTCGTAGAGAAAAATATGAAAAACTCCCCCACATGAATTGTGAAAAATGATGCTAAGTGTTGTGGGGCGGGGGGTGGGGGGGTCGCCTATTTATAAGTTTTTGGGACGCGATATCGCGTACGATACATCGCGTACGCGATATCACGGCCTATCTATGTTTAGGCCTGAGGGAAAATACCAAATTTTTTTGAAGATTTTCTTGAAATCAACATTGTAAACTTAGGACTTTGGGCTATTGTTAAGGGTTCTAAGGTAATTAGATGGCTTTGAAGGCATGAATAATTATGATAGTATGGAAATGATCAATAAAACCTTGGGTGGTAGAGAAAAAGGCTATGTGATGATACATAGGGACGTTGATTCAAAGGGATAATGATAATAGGGAAAGAATGTTATGAAAAATAGGTTGAGGGTAAGAAATGATGGGTGTAAGCTATGTCATAAGTGAAGGTTACAAAAGATTACACAAGTGGGTCCTCCCCAAAGTAGGTTTAAACCTATAATGCCCTTGTGTAACCACACTTAAAAGTGTCTGTGGGCTCTAGAAGGGTTAAATATAATTCGCACTAATTCCACAAAACACACACATGTAAATATCAGCGGAATGAGGTAAGAATTCTACGTTACACATGACACGAGCTATAATTACATGAACAGTGAGATGAGATGAACTATGAAAGGGATTGTAGAGATTGGGACATGAGGTAACTGACCCAGGGCATAGTGAATCTTGCATGAAAAGCATGATTAACGTATCATTAACTCATCGTTCCAAGATCAGGACCAAGTCCATTCCTCTGACCAGTGACATCGCATTGTTTCATCCCATGATGAGCAACTATGAGACTACCATAACAACAAGGTGTACGATCACTTGGCATTTTATTCAAGGGAGGAGTGATTTTTGTTTGTGGCACTTCCTTTTTTTCTTTTGCTTTTTTTTTTCTCTTTTTTTTTCGATTGCTAAATCCAGAGAAGTTGCCAACCTTCAGGCATGGGTGCATGTCTTTCCAATGGGACCCCCTAGAACAACATTGGATTTTTGAGTGCCCTTTTGATTACTCTTACTCCCATTTTTCATTAGATCTACAAGGATCTTAGTACAACCACGTTGCATGATAACTCCCACAGACATCACCAAAGAGAATCCGCAAGTCCCCTTGATGTCACACCCTAATCATGCCCTCTTGGTCCATCGTTCTTCATTCTGGGTACAATGAACACAAAATTGATTTTAAGTTTTAAGAGTGTCAAGAATATCACTGTATCCTCGAACAGAACCTCTTATTTGTAGAGTGCATGAGTGGGTGTAATGGGCTCACTGTCCAAATAATTGACCACTCACGACTTGATAACATAGAACACACCTTAACCAACGATCCACATGAGTGTTTTATTTGTAGATGAGATTACTTACAACAACATAAAAAGGTAAAAAGACAAAATGATAGAATAGGAAATTGAAAATAAAAAAACTGGAAAACAAAAAAGTTGTAAAATTAAAGAAAATAAAAAGTGGTTATTAATCCTGCTTGTTACTAGAATGGGGAATATCCCCCATAACTAAACGGTTAAGGATGGCAAGGATTAATAAATGGAAGATGAGGATCCTTGCATGTTGGAAATATTGGGACTCGGTCATACTTACCCCATCTGGGTTCACACACCTGATTATAGTAAGCATAGTGGGGCAATTTATACGATGTAGTTCTCGGATAACGAGTTGGCCCACTATGATATTTGGGATCGTTAGATGGTATGCAAGGATCGGGATGTTGCCTTCCATGACTGTGTTCATTGGGCTGTATGACTGTTGGAGTGTTAGTTGGTGGCCTTGATGAAGTAACATGAGGCGTTGGGTTCGAAGATGAGGGTGCACCACAGTGTTGGACTTGTGTTGAGTTAGAGGATGTAGTGGCCTTGGAATTGTATTGTCCCTTCTTAGGGTCATTTCTAAAGAAGGGACACCTTTGATGTTGCTGAGGTCTCTCACTGCTGTTGGAAATAGTAGCACAAGTAACGTTCATGGGTTGTTGCTATGGTGCAAACACCTTAGGAATAGTTGGTGCGATGTAGGAGGGAAAGGATGAGAATGTTGAAAATTAGGAGAAGTATGAGGTGCACAAGGTGGTGGTTGTGTTGAAGACATGGGTTGATAGTATTGAGGAGAATGGTAATGTGGTGAGATAGAGTATGTTGACTCAGTTGGGGAAACATGATGTTGAACAAGATAAGCGTTTGGGCTCGGATGGTACGAAGGATGTCTCCAATTTAGGGGTGGTCTCCTCCATGACTGGGATTGTTGCCACTGTGATCGAACACAGTATCTCTGTATGAACTCTGGATGTAACATGTTTCCCCAATGCTCATGTAAATGTAACAATATTGGGCATTGGCCATTGGGGTGATCGTACAGGCATATGTTGCATTCATATGTATGATTAGCAGTTGAGCACTTATTTCCTTCATTCCTTCTTTCCAATCATCTAATGATATTTTGTCCTACTTCTTGGGTTGTCAAAACTCTATCTCCAATGATGAGTGGCGCGGTACCCCTACACTCAACCATAGGAATACGAGCGTTACACACGCGATTCGATCGAACTCCACAGATGGACTAGTTGTGGCATCTAGACAGTTAACCTCAGGTCGTAGTTCACTGTCTTCCCACTTGGACTAGTATTATCTTTGTTACATATGGTTTAGTCCAGAGTGAGGTGTATGATGTGGTTTCTAATCTAATGCTACTCTTGAAGGCAATGGAAAGTAATAATTACTAAGCTAGGAGAGAAAGGGTGAGAGAGAGTCTAAACTAGCCTAAGTGTGATGAGCATCCATTCCTTGATTATTCGTACACATCTTGGACTTCGTGCATGACTACCACTAGGATTACCAAGCGCAGATCCTAGGTACACTACTGGGTTACCAAGTAGTCACACTTAAATGCTCGTAATCAAGTCGTACTCATTCTACGCTTTAACGTGAGTTTAAGGGTTAGAGAGATTAACTAGAAAAGTAGTAAGAAAGTAGTAAATAATAAATAAATAAATAATTAATTAATTAAACTAAGTGAATGCTGCAATGATGAATTAATCTTGATCTTTATTGTCAGTCATGTGCGTGTCCAAGTACGTCACACTCAAATAAGGATGCTGTACAATTACAATCACCACACTGTGGGCATACATTGGAAAATAATTCTAACTCTAAGAAGGGAAAACTACAAGAGTTCAGCTAAGGGACTAAAAAATGGATGGATAAACAATGGAGAGGCGCCTCTTATTTATAGAACTGGCGGCGGGCTGCGATATCGCGTACGCGATATCGCGTCGACTGTGAAATCGGGGATGCGATATTGCTGGTGCGATATCGTGGATGCGTTATCGTGGTTGTCAGCAAATTCATGACTCATCATATCCCCACGACTGAATGAAAACTCGTCCTTGAGTTAAAGTGAGAATAAGCTCCATTGATTACACAATGGATAGGTATGGGATTATTGACTGACTAGAATGGATTCATGCCGCAGTGTGGAGTTAGAACAAAATTGAGACAGAACACAAAAGAAAATCCTATGATTACAAAATTGGATGGAACTCATGTAGTTTCTAGTGGCGGTGGCTCCTCCATGGGTGTCTTTTCCTTTTCTTGCGCTCCAGGTCTTGGAATTTGATGGCGTCAAAGTATGGCCTGGAGTTTCTTCTCTTGTAAGGCCTTGAGTACCTTGGCATGTGCATAAGTTTGCGCTTGTGCCATAGAGGCATCCCGGTCAGCCTTCTCTTTTTCTTCTGCCACCCTTTTATTCTTTGTCAATAGTTTATTAAGTTGTTTGGTTTTGAAAGTGTCCAACTAGTTCTGAGCAACCTTTGGCCCTGTATTCGGAAGGTTTAATACTTCCAAAATGGCTTGAGTAGAGAAATCAACAGTTACACCAAAATTGTTAACCATGATGTCTTCTTCTTCATTGTGCCAAAATTGGTAAGTTTTCCCTAAGTACTAGGCACCACTTTCAGAGAGGGTAGGCCATAATGAGGACCCTTTGAGGTGATCCCTAATGACCTCCGAAGCAAATTCTGCAAAAGGTCCAAAGTTTAATTCCATGATCATTACAGTGAATATGGACCTTTCATGGATGGTCTGAACATAATCTTAGGTCAGCATGAGATATCGTCCCTGTTCAGACACTGCAGTAGCTCCTCCTTCTACCTGCCTTGATTGTACAGTAACAAGGTCTTCTTGGTGGATACTAAATGATTGTTCCTCCTACTTTGCATGTTGTTTGGTAGGAACTTGTCCTTCCCCTCTCCTAGGTTGTTTGATCGCACCTTGAGTAGGACCTTCCTGTTGTTCGCATTTCGGGGCCATCTGCAATCACATGGGACCAATCGTTAGTAAGGTTGTTACCAAAGTTAGGTTATACCTTACTGCTTGCCTTAATAGATTTACTTTATTTTCATATGATGTTAATTATTGGAAGAACATGTCCCTAAACGATTATAATGTTGAGTCCTCTTTGCGTAGGTGGTTTCCAAATTTAATTTTCTGGTATAGCTAAGGGGATGAAATTGTTTTGACACATTTTATTCTTAATTTTACAACTAATTACCCTTAAAGACGTCCTTCGGGCGATGATGAATTTCAAAACATTTATGCACTGTTCAGCATGTGCTCCTCCCCCACGACTAAGTTGAACACTTCAGATTCAAGTAGGCTCAAATGGAATGAAAAGCGGAGTACCAGCAAGCAAGTTATGGATATGAAAGTAAGGGATGCACAATTGCGAGTCATAGAGAGGAATTGAAAAACTTCCCCTGCGTGAATAATTGCAAATGATGTTGATTAGCACAGGGGGGTCACGTATATATATTTTCATCGAAGTTAGGGCACTTAGAGAATGTACTGAATTTTAAATATTTCTTTTGAAATTAAATGATGTAAACTAAGGACGTCTAAACGATTGTTAAAGGGTTACAGGGTAATTAGATGGTTTGGAAGGCACGAATAATGATGGTGTGGAATTTATCAATAAGGACCTCCGATGGTAGAGAAAAAGGCTATGTGATGATTCATAGGAACGTTGAATCGGAGGGATAGTAATAAGGGAAAGAATATCATGAACAATACATTGAGGGTAATAAATGGTGTGTGTGAGCTATGTCATAAGTGAAGATTACAAAAAATTACACAAGTGGATCTTCCCTAAAGTAGGTTTCAACCTATGATGCCCTTGTGTAACCACACTAAAAGTATCTATGGGCACTAGAAGGGTTAGATGTAATCCGCACTAATTCCAGAAAACACACACATGTAAATATCACCAGAATGAGGTAAGAATTCTATGTTACACACGACACGAGCTATAATTAGACGAACAGTGAGATGAGACGAACTATAGAAAGGATTGTAGAGATTGGGACATGAGGTAATTAACCTAGGGCATAGTGAATCTTGCGTGTAAAGCATGATTAAGGTGTCATTACCCCATCGTTCCAAGATCAGGACCAAGTCCATTCCTCTAATCAGTGACAACACATTGTTTCATCCCATGATGAGCAATTATGAGAGTACCATAACAACAAGGCGTACGATCCTTGGTGTTTTGTTCAAGGGGGGAGTGATTTTTTTTGTGGCACTTTTTTTTTCTTCTTTTCTTTTTTTCTCTTTTTTTTTTTTGATTATTGCATCCAGAGAAGCCGCCAACCTTCAGGCATGGATGCATGTCTTTCCAGTGGAACCCCCTAGCACAACATTCGATTTTTGAGTGCCCCTTTTGCTTACTCTTACTCCCATTTTTCATTAGATCTACAATGATCTTAGTACAACCATGTTGCATGATAACTCCCACAGACGTCACTAAAGAGAATTCGCAAGTCCCCTTGATGTCACACCCTAATCATTCCCTCTTGGTCCATCCTTCTTCATTTCGGGTACAATGAACACAAAATTAATTTTAAGTTTTAAAAATATCAAGAATATCACTATACCCTCGGACAAAACCTCTTATTTGTAGAGTGGATGAGTGGGTGTAATGGGCTCACTTTCCAAATAATTGATCATTCGAGACTTAATAACATAGAACACACATCAACCAACGATCCACATGAGTGTTTTATTCATAGATGAGATTACTTATAAAAAACATAAAAGGACAAAGATACAAAAATATAAAAAGATAAAATAAGAAATTTGAAAAATTGAAAAACTGAAAAACAAAAAGTTGTAAAATCAAAGAAAATAAAAATTGGTTATTAATCCTACTTGTTATTAGAATGGGGGATATCCCCCATAACTAAACGGTTGAGGACGACAAGGATTAATAGATGAGGGATGAGGATCCTTGCATGTTGGAAGTATTGGAGCTTGGCCATACTTACCCCATCGGGGTTCACACACTTGATTATAATGAACATAATGGGGCAATTTACGTGATGTAGTTCCCAGATAACGAGTTGACCCACTATGATATTTGGGACCGTTAGATGGTATGCAAGGATTGGAATGTTTCCTTCCATGATTGTGTTCATTGGGCCGTATTGTTGTTGGAGTGTTAGTTGGTGGCCCTAAAGAAGTAACATGAGGCATTGGATTTGAAGATGAGGGTGCACCACAGGGTTGGACTTGTGCTGTGTTGGAGGGTGTAGTGGCCTTGGAATTGTGTTGTCCCTTCCTACGATCATGTTTAAAGAAGGGACACTTTTGATGTTGAGGGGGCTTCTCACTGCTAGTGGTAGTAGTAGCACAAATAGCGTTCACGGGTTGTTGCTACGGTGTAGACACCTTAGGAACAGTTGGTGGCGATGTAGAAGGAGGAAAAAATTGAGAATGTTGAAAATAAGGAGGAGCAGTGTAAGGTACACAAGGTGGTAGTTGTGTTGAAGGCATGGGCTGATAGTATTGAGGAGAATGGTACTGTGGTGAGATAAAGTGCATTGGCCCAATTGGAGAAACAAGATGTTGAATAAGATATGCGTTCGAGTTCAGATGATATGAAGGGTGCCTCCAGTTTAGTGGTGGTCTCCCCACGACTGGGATTGTTGCCACTGTGATCGAACACAGTATCTCTGTATGAACTTTGGATGTAACATGCTTCCCCAATGCTCATGTAAATATAACAATATTGGGCATTAGCCTTTGGGGTGATCATACAGGTATATGTTGCATTCATACGTATGATTGGTAGTTGAGCTCTTATTTTGCTTATTCCTTTTTTTTTTATTGTATAGTGGTTTGTCCTGCTTCTTGGGTTGTCAAAACTCTATCTCCAATAATGTTGATAAATTCTCCACACTTTTGATACGTCCATTCCAACATCTTATTGATCTTTGCCTTGACCTCTTCTAATGTTTGTTGTGTTGGAAAAGATGATGTTTCCACCTTGAGATTGGTTGATTTCTCCTTTTTATGATCATGGACCTTTGTTAAGTTGAGATTTTGGTCCCGTTGATATTTTTCAACACTCTCCCATCTAGCCATTTCTCCTTCTTCTTTTACTACCTGCTTAATAAGCTCTTGGACCTGATGGATTCGTAGTTCGTATAATTGACCTTGGGCATACATCCCTAGGGTCTCTCTTGTTTCATTATGTAGCCCATCAATGATATGGTACATTAGCCTTTCCTCGAAGAACCCATGGCCTGGACAGTTGTTTAACAATGCGTAATATCTTTCTAAGGCCATGTCCAAGGGTTCATGTTGTGTTTGTTTCCATCCTTGGATTTGTTTCCTCAAGGCTGACACTTTTGCATAGGTTTAATATTTTTCATTAAATAGTTCTACCATTGTTGACCAACGTCGTATTGAATTTGGTTTTAACGATCTATACTAGACTTTTGCTTGGCCAATGAGTGTCATAGGAAAGAGCTTGAGTTTTTTCCAGCCATTATCAATGTTGTTCCATGCACAGGCATTGTAGAAGGCTTGTAAATGTTGATGTGGATCTAAGTCATAGCCTCCTAAAAAATTAGGGAAGTTTTTTAAATCGAGCTTGGGTAGACGGCTCTCTTTACGATGCCTACGTGAGATTCAAATAGCCTCTTGTATTTGCGTTAGGCTTGTAGTGGCCAGTGGGGGTTCATCATCATTAAGTAAGTGATGCCTTTGTGTGTTGGGACGATGTTGCCTTTGTTTATGTTTATAAGAAACCCCCACCTTAGATTGTGTACTCCAATCTTCATTGTCATATAATTCATCGGTTCTCTAATGAATTTCCTCACTAGGTGTGGCATTATCATGGTCTTGTAGGATAGGCATGGTTGTGAAATTATGTGTGAATTTATATGTGACTTTTTTAATAATTATTTCTTTCTAAAAGATATATCGTAAATTCCTTTACAGTGACCTTGTATGATATAACTAATCTAGATAACTAGCACTGTCCTTGGCAACAGCGCCAATGATGAGTGGCGAGGTATCCCTACACTCAACCATACGAATATGAGCGTTACACATGCGATCTAGTCGAACTCCGCAGACGGACTAGTTGTAACATCTAGACAGTTAGCCTTAGGTCACAGTTTGCTGTCTTCCCACCTGGACTAGTATTATCTTTGTCACGTATGGTTTAGTCCAGAGTGAGGTGTATGATGTGGTTTCTAATCTAACGCTACTCCTGAAGGCAATGGAAAGTAATAATTACTAAGCTAGGAGAGAAAGGGTGAGAGAGAGTCTAAACTAGCCTAAGTGCGATGAGCATCCATTCCTTGATTATCTGTACACATCTTGAACTTCGTGCACGACTACCACTGGGATTACCAAGCGCAGATCCTAGGTATGCTACTGGGTTACCAAGTAGTCACACTTAAATGCTCGTAATAAAGTCGTACTCATTCCATGGTTTAACGTGAGTTTAAAGGTTAGAGAGATTAACTAGAAAAGAAATAAGAAAGCAATAAATAACAATTAAATAAATAATTAACTAATTAAACTAAGTGAATGCTGCAATGATGAAGTAATCTCAATCTTTATTGCTGGTCATGTGCGTGTCCAAGTACGTCACACTCGAATAAGGATGCCATACAATTACAATCACCACATTGCAGGCATACACTGGAAAATAATTCTAACTCTAAGAAGGGAAAACTGCAAGAGTTCATCTAAGGGACTAAAAATTTGATGGATAAACAATGGAGAGCCACCTGTTATTTATAGAACTGGAGGCAGGCTGTGATATCGTAAGGAAGGATGCGATATTGCGTATGTGATATCGCGTCGACTATGAAATCGGGGATGCGATATCGTGGGTGCGTTATCATGGGTGTGTTATCATGGCTATCAGCAAATTAATGACTCATCATCCAATAATATCAATAAATTCTCCATACTTTTTATGTGTCCATTCTAACATCTTATTGATCTTTGTCTTAACTTCTTCTAGTGATTGTTGTATTGGCAAAGATGATTCTTTCTCCTTGTGATAGGTTGATTTCTCCTTTTTATGATCATGGACCTTTGTTAAGTTGATATTTTTATCCTATTAATGTTTTTCAACACTCTCCCATCTAGCCATTTCTCCTTCTTCTTTTGCTACCCACTTAACAAGCTCTTGGACTTGATGGGTTCATAGTTCATATAGTTGACCTTGGACATACATCCCTAGGGTCTCTCTTGTTTCATCACGAAGCCCATCAATGATATGGTACATTAGCCTTTCCTTGGAGAACTCATGGCCTGGATAGTTGTTTAATAGTGCATAATATCTTTCTAAGGTCATGTGCAAGGGTTCATGTTGCGCTTGTTTCCACTCTTGGATTTGTTTCCTCAAGGCTGACACTCTTGCATAGGTTTGATATCTTTTGTTAAAGAGTTCTATCATTGTTGACCAATGTCGTATTGAATTTGGCTTTAACGATCTATACCATACTTTTGCTTGGCCAACGAGTGTCATAGGAAAGAGCTTAAGTTTTTGCCAACCATTATCAATGTTGTTCCACGTATAGGAATTGTAGAAGGCTTGTAAATGTTGATGCTAATCTAAGTCATAGCCTCCTAAAAAATTAGGGAAGTTGTTTAAATCCAGCCTGGGTAGGCGGCTCTCTTTACGATGCCTATGGGAGATTCGAATAGCCTCCTATATTTGTGTTAAGCTTGTAGTGGCCAATAGGGGTTCATCGTCATTGGGTAAGTTATGCTTTCGTGTGTTGGGATGATGTTGCTTCCGTTTATGTTTATAAGAAACCCCCACTTTAGGTTGCGTACTCCAATCTTCATTGTCATATAATTCATTGGTCCTCCAATGAATTTCCTCACTAGGTGTGGCATTATCGTAGTCTTGTAGGAGAGGCATGGTTGTGAAATTGTGTAAATTTGTATGTGATTTTTTGTAATTATTTATTCTTCCTACAAGACATATCATTAATTCCTATACAATGACCTTGTATGATATAACTAATCTAGTTAACTAGCACCGTCCCTGGCAACGGTGCCAATGATGAGTAATGAGGTATCCCTACATTCAACCATACGAATACAAGCGTTACATGCGCGATCCGGTCGAACTCCGGAAACGGACTAGTTGTGGCATCTAGATAGTTGGCCTTAAGTCACAGTTTGTTGTCTTCCCACCTGGATTAGTATTAGCTTTGTCACGTATGGTTTAGTTTAGAGTGAGGTGTATGATGGGTTTCTAACCTAATGCTACTCCTGAAGGCAATGGAAGATAATATTAACTAAGCTAAGAGAGAAAGGGTGAGAAGGAATCTAGCTAGCCTAAGTGCGATGAGCATCCGTTCCTTGATTATCCATACACATCTTGGACTTTGTGCATGACTACCACTGGGATTACCAAGCGTAGATCCTAGGTACGCTACTGGGTTACCAAGTAGTCACACTTAAATGCTCGTAATCAAGTCGTACTGATTCCGCATTTAACGGGAGTTTAAGGGTAAGAGAGATTAACTAGGAAAGTACTAAATAAAAATTAAATAAATAATTAAACTAAGTGAATGTGCAATGATGAAGTAATCTCGATCTTTATTGCCGGTCATGTGCATGTCCAAGTATGTCACACTTGAATAAGGATGTCATACAATTACAATCACCACACCGCAGGCATACACGGAGAGGAAAAGGGTTGAGAGAAAGAAATGAAAACACTTAAACTAAAAACTAACTAACTTCCTCCTAATGCCTAACTGATCTTTCTACCTCTTATTTATAGATGAGGAGACAGGCTGCGATATTGCGTATGCGATATCGTGGTTGTCCAAATAACGACTCATCATCTAATATGCATCAATACTTTCTTGAATCTTTGTTGTTGAGGACCATTTCTAGATTAACAAAAAATTGCATCTAAAACAACAAATGTATCAAATGATTGCCAAACCCCTATAATATCTAGATTCTTGGATGCATAAGGCACAACATCAAGCACAGGAGGAAGCTAACCCAAATCACCTATTAATATAACTGATCTTCCTCCAAAAAATTCATTGTGATGTTCTAAAAAAATTTCTCTTAGTCATCTATCAATGCTTTGTAATAATCTTCCTCCCACAAAACTCATTTCATCAATTATTATATATCTTACTTGTGACAGTTGATGTTGTATACTTTGCAGAGGAAGAGAGTTCTTTGTAGGCACCTATTTCAATGTTCAAACTAGAATGAATTGTTGTTGCATTGATGTTAAATGTTGTAGCTCCTGTGGGTACCATTACAAGTAAAGAATTATGTTTTTCATTGTAGTATTTCATGAAAGCATTACAAAGTGCACCTATGAGAAATGACTTTCCCATACCAGCTGTTCCCTAGATAGTCATTCTTAAAGGAAAAACAACTTCATCTGTTAACTATGAAAACATCATGTGGCCTACAATTTTATTGTAGCATTTCTTTTATTTTGCACCCCGCTTATTAGAATTGTAGGCATCATAGTCACGATCAATAACAATCATGGCTCAAGATGATTTATTGCTGGCAATAAAACTTGTTGTGAATTTTGCAACATCCTCTCTTGTATACTATAATGTAGTATCTCCACTTCTGTTCTTTGAAAATGTCCTATTAATAAGAGATGATGGTTGAGGATTTCAAAATCATATTCCTCATGATCTTACACCTGGGGAGTTACATCTACAAATTGTCTTTCTTCCTCCAAAGCTCACTAGAATTCTTCTTCAATATTAATCTCTAATCCTACATACATATGTTAAATAGACAACCACTTCATTTCAATTTTCTCATCATTAGAACCAAGATCTCTCTTTACATCTCTAAATGGATAATGTAACAACAACATAGCCTAATAGTATTCAATCTATTTTTGTTCTCCTTGCTTTGGTGGGATGAGAAACTTGGGATAATATCTAACAATAGCATCTAGCTTTGGGTGACGCAAATTCCAATTTGGGTTGGACTTATTGTTCATATTGCAATTGTACTCTTTAAAAGCTTGTAGCAATGAGACACTCTCCATCGAAAGTGAATGTTTCTATTACATATTAATAAGAGTTGTGTAGTTTTCAGCTTCATCAGTTTCATCTGAATTAATTTGAACTTTTTTGTACACCTCTCGAGAAACATTGAGTGTACAGAAAACATGACTACAGTTTACCAAAGGAAGCTCATACAACATGTGACAGACCTCCATAACACCAATGTCTCTATCTGCAGTAGCATCCATCATGAGCCTTTTGTAGATTGATAAAGTATCTTCATGAGGATTCCTTGACTTCGAGATTTGCAACAACATGTCACAAAAAGATTGTGATTTCTTCTCTGTTTTAGTTGCATATTTTGCAATATATTTTATGACAACTTATCATGACATTACTAACTGAAAATCTATATTTTCCCTCCATGTCTAAAGCATCATTCGGTTATGAACATTAAGCCTCGAATCATTTCTTCAAGGAACATAAGTAATCTCGTTATTATTTTCTAGATCTCTCTGAAGAGTTGATTCTAAAGATAACGATCAAGAAACATTGTACCTAGAATTGAAAAATACGAAAGTTGAATATCTATATATTTTTTCCCATGGTAAATTAAAGTTCACTTGCTAATAAAAATGAATGCAATGGTGAAGAAATAGTAATGATACAACATTTTGATTAGAAAGTGGCACCTGCAAACTTCTTTGCCATTACGTTTTCATAAGCATACACCAAGTTTGCAAACAGTATGTCTTTGAACAGCATTAAGCAAATCAGCATAATTAGTTTCCAAATCCATACATTGTAATTGTTCAGCAGTCAACTCACATGGATGATGCAACATATTTACACATAAAGCCTAAGTGAGAAGATAGATTGAAAGAAGTAACAATGGAGAAATTAATATCTCTGTATTTTAAGCAATATCAACAAAAAAACTTTGTGTAAAGAATAGAAAAGATAAATGAAAACTTACATTATTTAGATGTCCATTAACTATAAATCTTGGATCCCATGCATTTGTAATTGAATCAAAAAATTCCTTTGCCCTACACATGACATGAGGATCATTATGGTCGAGCTCATCTACCTTTGGAGTACCTTGTATCCACAAGAAACCATGCACATGTGGAGATCCACGATGCTGCCACTCAGATCATGTCCAATAGTTAATAACTTGGAACTCATTTATCAAAACTATTTTAAGAAAGGCAATGTGACAACGATGCATGAACTTTGCAAATATATGCGGATTTTCTATGATATTACTTTGCCTCTAACGTTTAAGTTCTAATGAGTTCTCAAGTAGATCTCCTTCCATTAGATTATGCAACTCAGGGCAATAGAGATCTACTGCACTTAGAGTAAAAAAAATAGTAGGTGTTCCCAACTAATTCACCATGTTAGTTAGCTGTGCTTTACATTTTCTCTAATAAGATGATGTACCACGAAGGGATGTACCATATTGCATTAAATTATCAACAATGACATGTGATGGAGCATTATGCAATTATTCTCATAGTTCTTCAATAGTTATGGATGCATGAACAATATTTTTTTTTGAAAAATACAGTGGTAGATTCCATTACCTATCTCCTTCTAATGACATTATAGATATAATACCTATAAATAAATCACACATCACTACTTAAATGTTATAAAAAATATTATGAATAATGATAATAATAAAAAAATGAAGAATTAATATTTACCTGAATTGCTTCTGGCATCCAAATCTACCATCTTTGTAGTGAATAAGATGTTTTGCATATTCATGCAATTTGACATCTTTAGCTCTTTGCTCTAGAAAATCACATTTTCACTCAAGAAAAAGACTTGGAAATGCCATCATAAACAACCCCATCATGTTAAACTCATTAATAGGAGAATCAGACATGGAAGGCCATTGAGCAACATCTGAATCCTGCAATGATGGATTATGCATCCATGCTCTTATTCAATCAATTTCCTTTCTTACAATTCTAGGACGTTGTGCAACTAACAATGTGTAATCAATAATGTTTTCTTCATTTGTCTGAAGCAAAGGAATCTGAAACTGCAATCTCATTTCTCCATCCTTTTCTAACAATGGAATATAAGGAATGCTATGGAAGATGTTAACATCACCGATATCAACAACATCATCTAATGCATGCATATTGATCTTGACATCTTGATAGTATAGATCATTTGCCTTCTTAAAAATTAAGGCTTTATAAACCCGTCTTTGGTTGACAATGAAATTATACTCGATGCCCATTTGATCTACTCTTCTCAATATCAAGAAAGGGATATCTTTAATTTTAAGAGGAAGTCCTTTAGTAATTTGTGTGACATCTAGAGTAAAGCTAATTTTGTGACCTTTATACTTGAATTGTCCACCAATTGCATGTGTAACTTGTAAAATGGGATTGATTTTTGCAATTAACATTTCTTCAACCTTAGTTAAATAGCCTAGGAAAGGTGGTTGGACACCAGAATCCATGTTATTTTCAATAAAAAATCATTTGATTTCACAACCAAAACCATCAAGAATATTATGTTTCTTTTCATTAATGCACCTATTGCATGTGGGTCCTCTACTTTTGGTTGAATCCAATAATATGCCAAGAAACATTTCGTTGCATACATTGTAGGAATGTGAATTTGCAAAACTTCTAACTACAGCATTAAAATTATGTATTGCTTGAGCAATTTTTGTACCTGGCTTTTGCAATCTTGGGAAAGACTGAATAGGTTCTGAAGAAGACATTTCTATTGTTGGTGCACTGGTGACATCTGTCATTTATTTGATGAAATAAATTTTCTTCTTGTTGTTGCCTCATTCGACGCTCACTCTCACTATAATGTGGTTGTTTTTGATATTCTTGCAATTGTTGTTCTTCTTCATGTGTGATTTCTGGAACAAATGTTTCTTGATTAACAAGCATAGATACATTTCCAATGTCTTGCAAAAAATGTTTGAAAATTTAAACTAAAAATTGAATTAAAATATGTACCAACTTGAGTATGGGCAAACACGAACCTACATTTTTTCTTGATTATTTACATTATTAGTATCAATAATGTGGATCATTACATTGGATGAATTTCCAAGTGATGAGAGGGGATTTGAAGTTGATGTAGCCTAAAAATATATATGCAATATAAGTATGTAAATAAAATGAGAAGATTTCTCTATGATAAATATTTGTTTTGAAGTATTAAAAAATGCATAAATTACATCCTCTTGAATTTTGTAGAATTAGTTGTCATTCTCATTTGCGTCATTTTGCTTCTTGTTTTAGAAATCATCTTCTCTCCTATGTAGTCATTAATTCTAGATTTTTAGCTTCTATGATTCATGGTCGTCCTCTACCTCAACCATGCCCATGTGCACACCCACTGCAACGACCTCCATGAATCGCATAACTTGTTGCAACAAATGGTTGTTGTTGTTAATCTTGAAGACAGTGTTCTTTGCCTTCTCTATTAGAACTAATAGCAGCAGGATTCCACCTCTTAATTTTGTAACACAATGCCTAAATTCAATATCTTTAAATACTACATCACACCATAATCATCGTCACCTTAACTATCGTCGTGATCGTAATTGGCATCGTAACTATAACCATCACCATTTATAATAATAATAAATATTCATTATTACCCATGTTGAGGCCCTACACATGAGTGAATATGAAGAGATGAACGAGGAGCCCAGGGTTTAGGGGCATCAATTGAATAGAGATTTAGCTCTCCTACAGTGACTCTTTGGCTCCCTTACACGTGGCACATGTGTGTGAGGGAATACGAAGAGATGAATGGGGAGCCCAGGGGTTGGGTGACATCAAGTGAATAGAGATTTGACTCCCCTGCAGTGACTCATTAGCTCCCTTGCACATGGTGCATGCGTGTCAGGAAATACTAAGAGATGAATGGGGAGCCCACGGGTTGAGGGTTGTCAATCGAATAGAGATTCAACTCCCCTGCAGTGACTCTTTGGCTCCTTGACTTTTCAGATTTGGCTTCCTTGCAGTTGAAAATTTTTTTAAGGTTGTAGCTAAAAAAATTTTAAGGTTGTAGTTGAAAAAATTTTAAGGTTGTAGCTGAAATTTTTTTTTAAGGTTGTAGCTGAAAAAATTTTAAGGTTGTAGCTGGAAAATTTTTTAAGGTTGTAGCTGAAAACATTTTAAGGTTGTAGCTGAAAAAATTTGCTATGATCTTGTGCGGCAGGCGGAAGTACGGTGGAGGAAAGTAGAGAGAGCGCAGAAACAGAAAGCTAAACAAAATGGAACAAAAAAGAGGCTCTAAGATGACATGAACAAATCAACGTTTCAAACATAACACGTTTTCGGGAAGTCTCACCCCTCTTCAGTATGTTTTCTGCGATGAAATGTACAATGTCATAAGAGCCAAAGTGCTCAATTTATAGATCCCCAACTTGACCGGTTGAATTTAAAATTTGGAAACATTCCAGCTTCGAAAAATTAAACCGGCCCCACTTGTTCAGGCCGAAGTGGGGGTGGGGGTTGAGCACTGAACTTATTCCGAACAAGAAAAGAATGCAGCTTTTTCGGATTACGCCAGCAAGAGATCACATTTGGAATGACGTCCTTGAGTTTTGGATCTTTTTGCCGAAGCCGACTCAGTAAAGGGTTTAAGAGTGCTCTCACGTTCAAGGATTTAGTGGAAGAACTGAAATCCAATTTGAAGACGAGAGGGGCCCGAACCTTACGGACGCCATGACTTTGCTGAAGTCGTTCTAGAAGTGAACATCGGGAAGCAGCAGGAACCAAGCCAAAACATTTGAATAGTAGCCGAGAAGGATAGCCACGAGCCCGAAGTCTGTAGAACAGTTGTCGCCGAATCTGCTGAAGGTCGCTGAGGCAGGATTCCCTAATCAGGTACCGTTTCAACTTCGCAATAATAAAAGCCTTCTTCTGATGGAATGGATGCCAAGAGGAGAAGGGGATGTACTGATAAGTATTTATAGGTTTTTGATAACACTTGGTAGACAAGATACCAATGTCAGCAAAATGAGGACTTTTGAAAAAAGTAACATCCAGAATATTAACCGTGGAGTTAGAGAGGGTGGGAGTAATGTTTATGGAAGGATAAACATTACTGTACCTTTCAAGTAAGGTACGAAGGGAATCCTCGGAGCCGCTCCAAATGCCAAAAGCATCATCGATAAACCTTTTAAAATATAAAAGGTTATCGGACCAAGGAGCAACGAAAACATGTTTTTCCAAATGACACAGAAAAAGACATGTATAAACAACTGCAAAGTTGCTACCCATGGCAGTGCCCCTGATTTGCTTGTATACTACCCCATTAAATTCAAGGTAGTGTTCTCGAAGCACCAAAGCAGAGAGTTGCATGATGGCATTGTTGTACAACGACTGCAGAGGATGGGATTTGCAGCAAAATATTCATCAACCATGTCCTGAAGAACCTGAAGCCCTTGATCCGTGGGAATGCTAGGATTCAGAGATTCTATGTCAAATGTAAAAAGAATTACATTAAGAGGTAGAGGTCTAGCATGGAGGTCACGGATCAAGATAGATGAATTCAAAAGGTGATTAGGTTGATGGCAAAGGATTGGGAACAGCAAGAAATGAAGCAGGCGAGAAGCAGGTTCAAGGATGTAGTTCAAGGATGTAGCCTTTATAAGAACAAATAAGGCGACTAACATGATCGGTTTATGAATTTTAGGGATGATGTAGAAATTACAAGGTTTGCGAACCTTGTTTTGTAACAAAACATCCTTAAAAAGAGACAATTTCATAGGAAAGCGGTCGATGATGGCGAGAATCCCATGGGACGGCATCCACTTGAAGGTAGACTTCTGAATCGGCAAGCCGAATGACGATGCTGTTATCTTGGGCTCCAAGAAGACGTCTCGAAAGCATGGGTCTTTGGCGGACATCGAGGGAGATGAGGGCGGAGTGAAGGGACTCAAGACCACAGCGAATGCTATGTTCAAGTTCCCCATTCCAGCTGCCGGGAGGGGGATCCCAATTAGAGCGGCGAATTTTAATTTTAGCCATGTGAATAGCACAAAGAAATTCAGAAGATGGCAAATCAACAGCAGGATTATCCTTAAAAAAGTTACGCAATCGCAGAAGGCGAGAAAACGCGGTATATTCATCAAGGATAGCCGTTTTATCCATGGGAGGGGGGTGGGGGATAAATTTTAAACCATGACTCAGGAGCTTCGTTTCGTGCTGAAAGAACGCGAGAAGAAAAATTATGGACCGCGAAGTTGGAAAGACGGTTTTCGACTTCTCGGACGGTTTTTTGGGCGAAGAGCAAACGAGGGTAGGCTTTTTGGTTTGGGGAATCATTATAAGTCTAGCGTATTTATCAAAGTTATGAATTTCTTTGTACTTTTACAAATCTTTAGTTTTCATCCTATATCTTATATCCAGGTTTCCTACCATGGTTCAAATCATTTACAAGCTCTCTATTCATCTGATGATCTACCAAAAACTGTTGCTCAAACATTGAACCAGGGCTCAATGGTAATGAGCATGGATTTTCACCCTGTTCAGCAAACTGTACTGTTAGGTATGTTATTATTCACGATAGTAATAGTTTGTATTGCATCCTTGAGACACGCTCAAAATATCAGTTTCTGGGGATAATATCAAATCTCTATTTTTAAATAGCAGATATGATATTTGTACATTTTGCTAATCATTTAACCTTTCCTCTTTAACTCTCTTCAAGATGTTTCTTTCAAAGTAAATATTGTAGATTTTTTCTTAACCAGGCTTTTCTTCGATACTTGATTTCTGGGGTTTCTTGTGACTCACAGTGGGAACGAACGTGGGCGATATAACTATATGGGATGTTGCGACTCGTGAAAGGCTAGCCTACAAAAATTTCAAAGTTTGGGATCTTACAGCATGTACTGTTTCTTTGCAGGTAATGGTCTGGGATCTGCTTTGCTTACTCTGTGTCCTTTCAATAAAGAAAAGGAAAGAAAAATATAAGTGTAAACATCCTTTATATCTTATAAAAATCCCTGATTAGCACTTGCTTACCTTAATTTTTTTTCAATGTTTTGCAGTCAGTTTTTGTCAAAGATGGTGGTGTTTCTGTCAACCGTGTTGTTTGGAGCCCGGATGGGTCATTATTTGGTATACTATTCATTTCTTTAGGATTTTATTTAAGATGTTTATTTCAGAATGATATAACACCTTAATGTATGTGTCATTTATATTCATTTTTAACAACAGGTGTTGCTTATTCAAAGCACTTGGTGCATATTTATAATTACAATGGAAATGGGGTACTACAACAGCATCTGGAGGTTTGTCCTTTATTTTCACCTACCTTTCTTTTATTTTGAATTGTCATTTTATCTTAGGCGATGATTGTTCCTTGTGCATCATTTGTTTGGGGCTTCTTTCTTTTTCTCATTGTGGGTTAAGTTGAGTTCCAGCTGACATAACTCTTGCAAATATACTTCTGTAGAGAATGTACTTGTTTTCTGCGTTTTAGATATAACATGCATGATCATCTTATGTGTTCTATTTTGCCAGATTGATGCACATGTGGGAGGTGTCAATGATCTTTCTTTTTCCACTCCTAATAAACAATGCATCATCACATGTGGGGATGACAAGACAATTAAGGTTTGATACTTATTTTTATTGGTATTTTAATTCTGTAGTACCTTCAGAATCCTTGGGAATAAATTTATTGTCTTTAATACAGGTCTGGGATGCAATCAGTGGGCGTAGGTTGTATATTTTTGAGGGTCATGAAGCACCTGTGTATTCAATATGCCCTCATCACAAAGAGAATATTCAGGTTAGAATGTTATTGTAAGATGTTTTAAACAAGTATGTTGGAAAGCTTTGTGCATCGATAATACCTATTGTCTTTTTGAATACTGACTATTTTACTTTTGCTTCAGTTTATATTTTCAACTGCAATTGATGGAAAAATCAAGGCTTGGTTGTATGATCACATGGGTTCAAGAGTTGATTATGATGCTCCCGGACAATGGTGCACAACTATGGCTTATAGTGCCGATGGAACAAGGTTGGTTCAATGTCTTGTATTCAATTTCTTGCCGTTATTCTCTTTGTATTTGCCCCTCATGCTTTTACTCCACCCTTTCTAGGCTTTTCTCATGTGGAACTAGCAAAGACCGAGATTCCCATCTCGTTGAATGGAATGAGAGTGAAGGAGCAATCAAAAGGACCTATCAAGGTTTTCGTAAACGATCGCTTGGTGTTGTTCAATTTGACACCACCCGAAATCGCTTTTTGGCTGCTGGGGATGAATGTGTGATAAAATTTTGGGACATGGATAATGTTAACCTCTTAACTACAGCCGATGCTGATGGAGGATTGCCAGTATGTTTGTTGTGGCATTTTCAATGAAACTACTTTTTTAGCTGTTTTTGTATGATATATCTTGCTTTCTCGGCTAAATTGTGACTTTGGTTATTTCAGGCCAAACCGCTTCTACGTTTCAATAAAGATGGTTCTTTACTAGCAGTGTCTGCCAATGAGAATGGAATAAAAATTCTGGTTAATGCTGATGGTATGCGATTGCTACAGCAGAGTGCTTCAAGGGTTTCAGCTGATAACGTAGCTAAGGTGACAATTTTATTAGAAATATTCATTTAGCAGTCTACTGATTTCTCTCACTTGTACAATGTGGCAACACAAGTTACTTTGGTTCTCTATAGGTAAGCCCAGGGAATTCACTAGCAATTGTTAATCCAACAGCAAGTGCAACAGCTGTTATGGTGGATCGGGCCGGTACTTCCGTTTCATTGACAGGGCTGGTTAGTGTTTAGAAGCTTACCATGTATGGTTGCTTTAACGGAATTTAAAGCTTGGTAGCAGCATTATTGCAAGACTCTCGATTGGATTCTTGTCCGAAAACTGTTTTTTTGGATATTTCACAATGTGAAATTTCAAAATAAAAACGGAGGTTTCTAGTTTTTTTTAAACTTTTAAAGACTTAGAAAGCTGATCCTATTTTGCCATTCTTATGTAGAATGGAGACACCAGAAGTGTAGGAGACGTTAAGCCAAGGATTGCTGAAGATATGCTAGAGAAAACTAAGAGTTGGAAACTGACTGAAATAACTGAATTAAATCAATGCCGATCTTTGAAACTTCCTGATAACCTGCATCCAAGCAAGGTATTCATCCCTTTCTTGCTAGAATTATGTCGTTTTCAACTTAGGGTAGTTATTTTTTATTCAGTGGTGTTAAATTTTGGATTTTGTATGTGAATTTAATGATTGCTCCTCGATGTACTTTCAGGTCTCAAGATTGATATACACTAATTCAGGTGTAGCTATACTTGCTTTGACTTCTAATGCTGTTCACAAACTTTGGAAGTGGCAGCGAAATGATCGAAATACAACTGGAAAGGTAATTATGTTTAGACTAATGCATCCTTGAATATTATAGTCTTCTTCACGCTTTATGTATGCATATTGGCAAGTTTCCTTATTTCATAAATGTAACAGCAATGCAATTTTGTATTTTTTCGTGCACAGGCAACCGCTGCTGTCATTCCTCAGTTATGGCAACCAAGTAGTGGTATTCTCATGACTAATGAAGTAGGAGATGGTGACCCTGAAGATGCAGTGCCATGCTTTGCATTATCGAAAAATGACTCTTATGTAATGTCAGCCTCAGGTGGAAAAGTTTCACTTTTCAACATGATGACATTCAAGGTAACTTTAGAGCATTATCACTCTCAAACTTTTCTTCTATTTAGTTTTTTCTGTATGCTTGACTGATGTAATTTTCTTTTTGTATAATCATAGACAATGACAACATTCATGGCGCCACCTCCAGCTGCAACTTTTCTCGCATTTCATCCCCAAGACAACAACATTATTGCCATTGGCATGGAGGACTCTACGATACAGATTTATAATGTTAGAGTTGATGAGGTATGTTTTTATGGTAATTAAGTTATTGGTATTGGATTTCAAGCTTGATGATGGGTGGTTCTGAGCTGTTCTCCTTATCAAATTCAGGTTAAGAGTAAGCTGAAGGGACATCAAAAGCGGATAACTGGACTTGCATTCTCTCATGCATTAAATGTGCTTGTGTCATCCGGTGCAGATGCACAGGTTTGTTAAAATTTTGTGAATTTTGTTTAAGCTTGGAGGTAGTAACATCTATACGATACTTAGGATTTTGAGCTAATAACACTTGGTATAAAATGATTACTTATTTCACACTGCAGCTCTGTGTATGGGGAATAGACAACTGGGAAAAGTTGAGAAGCAAGCCACTGCAGATTCCTACTGGTAGGGCAGCCTCCCCTCAGGCAGTTACACGTGTGCAGTTTCACCAGGATCAGATTCACTTCTTGGTTGTGCATGAAACTCAGCTTGCTATCTATGAAGCAACAAAGCTTGAGCGATTCAAGCAGGTAGCTTACATACACGTACAAAACTGAAATTTTTGCTTTTATTTTATTATAGATATGTTCCGAACGTTTGTCAATGGTATTACATTGATATACTTCACAATTTCGTTAACAAGCATTTGGTCAAATGTTTGCAGTGGGTCCCTCATGATTCACTTGCTGCCCCAATATCAAATGCTACATACTCCTGTGATAGTCAGATAATATTTGCGAGCTTTTGTGATGGAGCAGTTGGAGTTTTCCATGCAGAATCACTCAAGCTACGATGTAGAATTGCTCCTAAAGATTATCTTCCAGCTAACATGTAAGAGGTTTTTGGCGAAAGTCATAATAGTTGATGTAGAGTTTGCTCGTCAGGTTTTGAGAACGTAATCCTTTTCAATTAACACTATACTTGACATGATGTTTTTTCTATGCAGTACCGGTGTCCATCCACTGGTAGTTGCAGCACATCCCTCTGAGCCAAGCCAGTTTTCGCTTGGGTTGACAGATGGCAGTGTCATTGTTTTGGAACCCTTGGAATCAGAATGGGGCCCCTCACCACCTGCTGAAAATGGGGCAGCTAGCAGTGTTTCTGTTATACCAAAAGCTAGTACTCCAGAGCCGAGATCTTAAAAGGGTTCCAATTGATATTCTGAAATGTAGATGAAAGCAACAGCTATTGTCATTTACTTTGCAGATTCTAATAACCACCTAAGTTGTGTCCAATTTGTTAAAAACTTTGATTAGCTTGAGTGTGACGCTTAAGTCTCAAAGAATGCAGAATGCTGCGGGATTTTATTTTGAAGGTTCTGTTGGATGTGACTGTTTGACAAAGGTTTACATATTCTTTCTAAAAACGATCCTATACTGGGGAGGAATTTGCATTGCTATGAGCCATTGGTTTTTGAAATGGCTTGCGTCCTTCTAAAACATTCAATTTCATTATTTTCAAGCAACCCTTCCGCAACCAGAAGTTGTGTTTCCATTTCTAGGGATCAGTGCCCTGTCTGCTGGATTTCATTGTCAAAAAAGCTTTTCTTGTGACAGAAGAGCCCACTGTAATTTTTATTGTCATGTGTCTTTATGTTTATTCTGAAACTGAGATATATTTTTATGTAATATTAGAGCAAGGTGGACCTGAAAAGGCTTTGAGCAATGCATACTTTGCTTTACTGCGTTTGTGTGCGAGGGCTTTCACACTCAAGGCTTGCATGCCTTTTTCTTTTTTAAATTTTATCAGCTTACTTGGATGCAAGGAATAAGTATTTTTATTAGGTATGTTACGTTGACGGAAAAGGGTGGTTGTTTAGAAGGCATGCAAGTCTGAATGGCTTTAGTCAGGGAATGCATGATAAAATTTTTTATTTCTATGTACAAGTGTTACAGCGATTGAGTTCTCTGTCAGGTACTTGTTTTTAAATTAGAAATTGCAGTTTGGGTATGGTCAATGTATTGGTTCTGTTGGATTCATTGTGTACAGGCTTTTGTTCGGTGAATGTATTTTATGTAACACGTTAAATGGCTACATTTGTTTGCCATGATTGCTGTACCGGTGGCATTTATTCGATAAATGTGTTTTAGGTAAGTACGTCTACGATCTCTGGTCAGGCTTGGTTAACATCTTCTTTAAAATCATTTCGGCCAATTGATAAAGATATATATGTATATATCTAACCTAGTGGAGTGGTTTCATAGGCTATGAGTAGAATTTAATTATTTTTTATATATTTTAAGTTATCGTTACTATTTGCATTCCAAATAATATATATTGGTAAACATAAGTTGGTTCAAATAAAAGTTTATATATTTCATATATGTTGATGTTTAACATCTGAAATCTTTCTATATCTTTGCACAGAGAAAGGAGGATGAATCTTGAAAGAATCAATGGTCTTGACTCTAGATAATGCAACAAATGTTACACCTGTAACTTCTCTCGAACTAATGTCAATAGTAGCCTTAACTAGTATCATTTTTTGAGATTTATGAATAGTCGTGGCCCATGCCAACCATAACAGTAACTGATGAGATGCTCTTCAGAGCACAGGTATAATTCGCACATAATGAGGATTACCATTATCAAAGACACATTCAATGTAGGAGTCAAAATCAACAATAACGTACGATGGTAATGTAGGTGGCTCTTTACCTTGAGAATACATAATACTGTGAATTGTGCTAAGTGCACCATTCACCAATCCTACTTCAGGTCAAAGGTTAACTGTGAGCATTACCCTTGCACCTTCACATATAAGCAAAGATCACTCTATATCATCACCGGCATCATCTAAGATTTTGAATCCACGAGGATCTCTATTTACTGCACACAATGCAACAAGTCTCTACATTATTTGCAACATCTTTTTATTGTGTGATTAGACTTTATCCTTTGTATCATATAAGTGCATTGATTCTTCAAAATCGTCTAATCCACTTGAAGTGGACGGAAGATTCATTCAAGTAGCCAAGAAATTATAATCTTCATCATGGATTTTTCCTTCTCTAATATGCATCAATACTTCCTTGAATCTTTGTTGTTGAGAATCATTTTTAGATTGACAAAAAATTGCATCTAAAACAACAAATGTATCAAATGAATGCCAAACCCCTATAATATCTAGATTATTGGATGCATAAAGCACAACATCAAGCATAGAAGGAAGCTGACCCAAATCACCTATTAATATAACTGATCTTCCTCCAAAAACTTCATTGTGATGTTCTGAAAAAATTTCTCTTAGTCATCTATTAATGCTTTGTAATAATCTTCCTTCCACAAAACTCATTTCATCAATTATTATATATCTTACTTGTGACAGTTGATGTTGTATACTTTGCAGAGGAAGAGAGTTCTTTGTAGGCACCTATTTCAATGTTCAAACTAGAATGAATGGTTGTTGCATTGATGTTAAATGTTGTAGCTCCTGTGGGTACCATTACAAGTAAAGCATTATGTTTTTCATTGTAGTATTTCATGAAAGCATTACAAAGCGCGCTTATGAGAAATGACTTTCCCATACCAGCTGTTCCCTGGATAATCATTCTTAAAGGAAAAACAACTTCATCTATTGACTATGAAAACATCATGTGGCCTACAATTTTATTGTAGCATTTCTTTTGCTTTACACCCAACTTATTAGAATCATAGGCATTGTAGTCACGATCAATAACAATTATGGATCGAGATGATTTATTTCTAGCAATAAAACTTGTTGTGAATTTTGCAACATCCTCTCCTGGATACTGTAATGTCCAGTTATGCATTCTATCAACATTTTGTAGTCCAAGCATCTCCACTTTTGTTCTCTAAAAACGACCTATTAATAAAAGATGATGGTTGAGGATTTCAAAATATATTCCTCATGATCTTACACTTGGGGAGTTACATCTACAAATTGTCTTTCTTCCTCCAAAGCTCACTAGAATTCTTCTTTAGTATTAATCTCTAATCCTACATACATATGTTGAACAGACAACCACTTCATTTCAATTTCCTCATCATTAGAACCAAGATCTCACTTTACATCTCTAAATGGATAATGTAACAACAACATAGCCTAATAGTATTCAATCTATTTTTGTTCTCCTTGCTTTGGTGGGATGAAAAATTTAGGATAATATCTGACAATAGCATCTAGCTTTGGGTGACGCAAATTCCAATTTGGGTTGGACTTATTGTTCATGTTGCAATTTTACTCTTTAAAAGCTTGCAGCAATGACACACCCTCCATTGAAAGTGAATGTTTCTAATACATATTAATAAGAGTTGTATAGTTTTCAGCTTCATCAGTTTCATCTGAATTAATTTGAACTTTTTTGTACACCTCTTGAGAAACATTGAGTGTGCGGAAAACAGTTTACCAAAGGAAGCTCATACAACATGTGACAGACCTCCATAACACCAATGTCTCTATTTGCAGCAACATCCATCATGAGCCTTCTGTAGATTGATGAAGTATCTTCATGAGGATTCCTTGACTCAGAAATTTGCAACAACATGTCACGAAAAGATTGTGATTTCTTCTCTGTTTTAGTTGCATATTTTGCAATATATTTTATGACAACATATCATGACATTACTAACTGAAAATCTATATTTGCCCTCCATGTCTAAAGCATCATTCGGTTATGAACATTAAGCCTCGAATCGTTTCTTCAAGGAACATAAGTAATCTCGTTATTATTTTTTAGATCTCTCTGAAGAGTTGATTCTAAAGATAATGACCAAGAAACATTGTACCTAGAATTGAAAAATACAAAAGTTGAATATCTATATATTTTTTCCCATGGTAAATTAAAGTTTACTTGCTAATAAAAATGAATGCAATGGTGAAGAAATAGTAATGATACAACATTTTGATTAGAAAGTGGCACCTGCAAACTTCTTTGCCATTACGTTTTCATAAGCATACACCGAGTTTGCATACAGTATGTCTTTGAACAACATTAAGAAAATCAGCATAATTAGTTTCCAAATCCATACATTGTAATTGTTCAGGAGTCAACTCACATGGATGATGCAACATATTTACACATAAAGCCTAAGTGAGAAGATAGATTAAAAGAAATAAGAATGGAGAAATTAATATCTCTGTATTTTAAGCAATATCAACAAAAAAATTGTGTAAAGAATAGAAAAGATAAATGAAAACTTACATTATTTGGATGTCCATTAACTATAAATCTTGGATCCCATGCATTTGTAATTTAATCAAAAAATTCCTTTGCCCTACACATGACGTGAAGATCATTATAGTCGAGCTCATCTACCTTTGGAGCACCTTGTATCCACAAGAAATCATGCACATGTGGAGATTCGCGATGCTACCACTCATATCATGTCCAATAGTTAATAACTTGGAACTCATTTATCAAAACTATTTTAAGAAAGACAATGTGACAATGATGCATGAACTTTGCAACTATATGCGGATTTTCTATGATATTACTTTGCCTCTAACGTTTAAGTTTTAATGAGTTCTCAAGTGGATCTCCTTCCATTAGACTATGCAACTCAGGCCAATAGAGATCTGCTGCACTTAGAGTAAAAAAAAAGTAGTAGGTGTTCCCAACTAATTCACCATGTCAGTTAGCTATGCTTTACATTTTCTCCAATAAGATGGTGTACCATGAAGGGATGTACCATATTGCATTAAATTATCAACAATGACATGTGATGGAGCATTATGCAATTATTCTCATAGTTCTTCAATAGTTATGGGTGCATGAACAATATTTTTTCAAAAAAAAAATACAGTGGTAGATTCCATTGCCTATCTCCTTCTAATGATATTATAGATATAATACCTACAAATAAATCACACATCACTACTTAAATGTTATAAAAAATATTATGAATAATGATAATAACAAACAAATGAAGAATTAATATTTACCTGAATTGCTTCTGGCATCCAAATCTACCATCTTTGTAGGGAATAAGATGTTTTGCATATTCATGCAGTTTGACATCTTTAGCTCTTCACTCTAGAAAATTACATTTTCGTTCAGGAAAAATACTTGGAAATGCCATCGTAAACAACCCCATCATGTTAAACTCATTAATAGGAGAATCAGACATGGAAGGCCACTGAGCAACATCTGAATCCTGCAATGATGGATTATGCATCCATGCTCTTATTCTATCAATTTCCTTTCTTACAATTCCAGGACGTTGTGCAACTAACAATGTGTAATCAATAATGTTTTTTTCATCTGTTTGAAGCAAAAGATTCTGAAACTGCAATCTCATTTCTCTATCCTTTTCTAACAATGGAATATAAGGAATGTTATGGAAGATGTTAACATCACCAATATCAGCAACATCATCTAATGCATGCATATTGATCTCGACATCTTGATAGTACAGATCATTTGCCTTCTTAAAAATCAAGGCTTCATAAATCTATCTTTGGTTGACAATGAAATTATACTTGATGCCCATTTGATCTACTCTTCTCAATATCAAGAAAGGGATATCTTTAATTTTAAGAGGAAGTCCTTTAGTAATTTGTGTGACATTTTGAGCAAAGCTAATTATGTGACCTTTATACTTGAATTGTCCACCAATTGCATATGTAACTTGTAAAATGGGATTGATTTTTGCAATTAACATTTCTTCAACCTTAGTTAAATAGCCTAGGAAAGGTGGTTGGATACTAGAATCCATGTTATTTTCAATAGAAAATCATTTGATTTCACAACCAAAACTATCAAAAATATTATGTTTCTTTTCATTAATGCACCTATTGCATATGGATCCTCTACTTTTGGTTGAATCCAATAATATGCCAAGAAACATTTCGTTGCATACATTATAGGAATGTGAATTTGCAAAACTTTTAACTACAGTATTAAAATTATGTATTGCTTGAGCAATTTTTGTACCTGGCTTTTGCAATCTTGGGAAAGACTGAATAGGTTCTGAAGAAGGCATTTCTATTGTTGGTGCACTGGTGACATCTGTAGCTTCATTTATTTGATGAAATAAATTTTCCTCTTGTTGTTGCCTCATTCGATGCTCACTCTCACTATAATGTGGTTGTTTTTTATCGTCTTGCAATTGTTGTTCTTCTTCGTGTGTGATTTCTGGAACAAATGTTTCTTTATTAACAAGCACAAATGCATTTCCAATGTCCTGCAAAAAATGTTTGAAAATTTAAACTAAAAATTGAATTAAAATATGTACCAACTTGAGTATGGGCAGACACCAACCTACATTTCTTCTTGATTATTTACATTATTAGTATCAATAATGTGGATCACTGCATTGGATGAATTTCCAAGTGATGAGAGGGGATTTGAAGTTGATGTAGCCTAAAAAATATATGCAATATAAGTATATAAATAAAATGAGAAGATTTCTCTATGATAAATATTTTTTTTGAAATATTAATAAATGCATAAATTACATACTCCTGAATTTCATAGAATTAGTTGTCATTCTCATTCGCGTCATTTTGCTTTTCATTTTATAAATGATCTTCTCTCCTCTGTAGTCATCGATTCTAGATTTTTAGCTTCTATGATTCATGGTTGTCCTTTATCTCGGCCATGCCCATGCGCACGCCCACTGCGACGACCTCCATGAATCACATTACTTGTTGCAACAAATGGTTGTTGTTGTTAATCTTAAAAAGAGTGTTCTTCTTCGCCTTCTCTATTAGGACTAATAGTAGCAGGATCCATGCTTTTGAAAATGCATGAATTCCAATATTTCACCTCTTAATTTTGTAACACGATGCCTAAATTCAATATCTTTAAATACTGCATCACACTGTAATCATCGTCACCTTAACTATCGTCGTGATCGTAATCAGCATCGTAACTGTAACCATCACCATTTATAATAATAATAAATATTCATTATTACCCACCGCTTATAATAATAAATATTCATTATTACCCATGTCGAGGCCCTGTGCATGAGGGAATATGAAGAGATGAATGGGAAGCCCAGGGTTTAGGGGCATCAATCGAATAGAGATTCAACTCTCCTACAGTGACTCTTTAGCTCCCTTGCACATGGCACATGTGTGTGAGGGAATATGAAGAGATGAATGGGGAGCCCAGGGCTTGGGTGAGATCAATTGAATAGAGATTCGACTCCCCTACAGTGACTCTTTAGCTCCCTTGCACATGGTGCATGCATGTGAGGAAATACTAAGAGACGAATGGGGAGCCCATGGGTTAGGGGCTGTCAATCGAATAGAGATTCAGCTCCCCTGCAATGACTCTTTTGCTCCTTGAATTTTCAGATTTGGCTTTGCTACAATGACTCTTTGGCTTCCCTACACATGGTGCATGATGTGAAGGGCAACAAAACACACTCCCCCCCCCCTTCACGTGAGATGTGTTGGCCTCTCGGCTAAAAAAAATCTATAAAATTAAGGGGGGTTTTTAAATAGTGTCCAAACCCAAAAGAATGACTATAAATATGCCCCACAACATATAGCCAATATGATATTTTAGAAAATTTATAAAGGAATATAATGATGCTTTAAGTATGACTCGACATATAGTTAACATGATATTTTAGAAGAATTATAAAAAAATATAATGATGCCATAAGTATGATTCAAATTAGCAACTGATGAGTGGCGAGGTACCCCTACACTCAACCATACGAATACAAGTGTTTCACATGCGATCTGGTTGAACTCCAAGGACTAAGTGCTTACGCGCCTTAATGGAACACTCAGGGTTAATCAATCGTTGTCTTCCCAAACTTACTTGTATTTTCACAGTTGTATGGTTAAGTAAGCTTGAGGTATATGATTTTTATAGCTTTTTGTCTTTTTATGTCTTCTGCTAATAAAGGAAAGGGAGAGAGAACTAAGTGACTAACTTACATTAACTATTCATTAACTAAGTTCTAAATGTCCCTAACACTCGTATCCATTCCCACTTGTCGTACACATCCTGAACTAGTGCAACGCTATTGGGATTACCAAATGCTAATTGTTACTGGGTTACCAAGCACTACACGCATGCTCGAAGCGGTCGTACTGAGTGTATTTAACTAAGGGGGTTAAAGGTTAAGAAAGATATTAATTAACTAGAAAAGTATTAAACAATCATTAATTACTAATTAGCTTAATTTGTATGCTGCAAGGTTTATCATAAATTTCATCTTTATTGCTGTACACAAAATTGTGCTTAGGTACAAATTGCTTGAATAAAGATTTGTTCACTCTATGACTCCTACTGCGGGCACACAAAAATAATTCTAACTCTGGAATAACAAAACTGCAAGAATCTGGCTAAGGGTCTAAGTCTAACTCTCGGAACAAAGGGTGTCACCTCTTATTTATAGAAGATGAGGCAGGACGCGATATCGCGTGGTAGATGTGATATCGCATACGTGATATCGCGGCTCATCATACCCCCATGACTAAATGAAAATTTGTCCTCGAGTTCCTTACAAAATATTGGGAAGGTATGGGATTATTGACTTGAATGACAACTAATGGTGAATGGGATGATGTGTGAACAGATCAATCATTACAATACATGACAACATTAGTGTTCATGACCACAAGAGTGAACACTATACACAATTGACATCCAGCCTTATTTGGTAGCTGAGAGAGAAGAGAGAGAGAAAAGAAGAACACGTGTTGCTGTCGAGGCCAAGATTGTGCCTTCCGTTGTCCATCCATAATGGTGCCATCGATCTTGTTCCTTGCACAACTGTTCTAGCACCAGTCCATCCTGAGTGTTTCCTCTAGGTCTAGTTCATTGTTGTATGGTTTTCATCTGCATAGAGAACACAGTCACATATGAGCAAGGATAAGTAAATCACAATATAGTTAATACCTTGCCTCGGTGTAAGGTCCATTGGCTGAGTTGTGATATGGCCAATATGGATTCTAGAGATAGAACATTGGTGAGTACCCAAGGTGTAGGGGTTAGAAAAAATTGAAAAAATTGGACCAGGGCATGTACTGTTCAAAATCGTCGATCTCCGGCTAGAATGAAGCAGAAACTAGGAGATCCCTGCACAAGCACAGAAGACCCTACCTTTGCTTAAGGGCAAGCCAGAACGGACGAAGGTAGAGTACCTTGGGTGGTCTGCACACGGATCAGACAAGGATTTTCCCAACGTATGCCAATATGCAATACGCTGGGTTATGTGTAAACAGCATAACTAATGTAAAATGGAGGGTAAACGTACAGGAATGTAAACAATAAGCATGCAATAATGAATGAAAAACTGTAACAAATCTTAGCAAAAGAAATGTGGTAATATTATTGCGAAATTGAAAGTTACAATGCATCGGTCTAACGCAGTTGTGAATCTGACACAAGGCGGACGGAGAGCCTCGGTGGATGCAAAGGGATGATAGTGTGCTGGTTTGAACTGCAGGCACAGCGTGAAGGCTGTATGCTCAACATGCAGGGTTGAGGTCTAGCATACCAGTTTTTGTTTTGCTCTTGGTCTCTCAATATCTATGGTTCCTTTTTTTTTGTCTCTGGTTTGCTCAAAATTTCCAACCCGATCTAGTGAAAAATTGGGGTTTTTATACAAGTTTAGACATTAGACTCGGATCTGAGAGGGGATGATTGGCTGTGGTGTGCTGGACTCTCGGGTCGGGTGACATGTGGCACGTTGACCGAGTGCGAAAGAATGAAATTTTACAAGTGTACAGCATGCTGCACGCCAACGTATACTGCTGTACGCTAGCGTATATACACTAGGCGTGTGAACTCGGCGTACAGACTTGATCAAAAAAAAAGAAGTCGTTCGGCCTTCAGATTTGAATTCGGATGTCATGAGAATGCTGCCTATGGATGTTCAGCTTGGTTGACCTTGATCTGGCATGGTTCTGGAGAGCTTTGATTGGTATACGTTGTGCTACACACTGGGCGTACACATTGTACATGTTGGGCGTATACGCCGGGCATACACATTGGGCGTATACATTGTTCATGCTGGGCGTACACGCTGGGCGTATACATTGTTCATGCTGGGCGTATACACTGGAAGTACACGCTGGGCGTATATGTCGTTCATGCTGGGTGTACACGCTAGGCGTATACGTTGTTCATGCTAGGCGTACACGCTGGGCGTACATGCTGAGAATGTACACTGGGCGTATACGCTGGGTGGGAATGTACGCTGGGTGTATATGCTGGGAATGTACATTGGGTGTATACGCTGGGAATGTACGCTGGGTGTATACGCTGCATACTGCATACTTAGTGAAAATTAAGTATCTTGAGCTCCGAAGTTGCCATGTTTGATACCAGATGTGGCTGTGGTCGTCTGCGGGTCCTAGGGAACTATTTCTTGTTGAGTTCGACTATGCTTGAAGCTGTCTGTGGGGCCCTCAAGCTTTATTCATGCTAGGGAGCGTCATGACTTAGCTTGATTCTTGTTGGAGAAGTACTAAGCTCAGAATTTTGTGGTGTTTCATTGGCCCCTCTTTGTTGATGTTTGGAGGAATCAACCCGAGAAACGTCGACAAAGAAGTACAAAACACCACAAGCAACTTGATAGAGATATTGTCCTTTGGCACTTGGCTAGACGTCATCATACCATGTTCAATAGTACATAGGATTGGGGAAATGAAATTTGTATTGGATAGGGAAATGGGAACTGTAGGGATTGGTAACCGATCAAGGGCTTATGTGTGGTGAAGAGGATGTCCGGGTACGTGTGCAGTTTGTGCTTATCTTTGTCAATAGCTATTGTTTAGCCATTTGTTTTAGCAGAGTTGGGATCAAAACATGATATGTACGTCCTTTGGCGACACAAGACTCTTACTTGGTATTTAAGAGGACTTGTTAGCACAACCAAAGCCACGTGATGATGTGTTGCGTTCTTTGGAGTAACAGGGCCTTTATTTAGTGTTTAGAGGGAACCTGTTGGCGAAGAGCCAAAGCCATGCAACAAGATGTTACTGGATCGTTTAGACATGAGCATTTGCTTTCAAGGCAACTACCTTCTTGCCAAGGGCTTATAAAGGAAGGGCTTATATGAGCGTTTTTTTTAATCTTATGCACATGCTCAGATGCCATGTTATGGGTTGTAACTACTTAAGAGTGGTGCAGTGTGCGACAGTGTGTTCAAGGTTTCGGGCTGTACTAGGTGTGTCCGGGATGTAACTAAGTGGAAGATGTTGAGGGATAGGTGGGATATGTAACGGGAGATGTACTAGTGAATGGCTTGATGAGTCTTGTCACGTGTGTTATGAACAACGTCTTACCTTGCTGCTGTGATGAAGTGCATTCTTGTACGAACACCTCTGAGTGTCATCTTGCAAAGATAACTCCAAGAAGACAAGAAAACCATGAGTGAGTAAGCAAGCTTAGATTTGAATAGCTACTGATGAAATTAAGGCAACAGATGAAATTTCAGGCACTATATATGAACAGCAGCAATGTTGTTAGGATCGGCTGATGGCAAGCGATGCAGTGGCTCTGATGAAGTTTGAATGCAGTCACAGATCGGGAGGCTAGAGATGAAATTGCCAGTTTATAGTCATAGCGGACCATTGTGGGTTAGTTTTATGTCATGACCTATTGGACATTGCCCATTTATCATCGTGGCAGATGGTACATTGCTAGTTTCTAGTCTTGGCGGACCGTGAAGAGGAAAACTAGTTTATAGTCTTAGTGGACTCTGGCGAATGTGACTGTGGTAGTTTACTGTCGTATCAGACGGGTGCTAGTTTATTGTCATTGCGAACATTCTGTGGTATCAGTTTATCGTCATGATGCCAGGACGA
>MNCI01015984.1:239313-258730 GCA_015680685.1 Gnetum montanum | reverse complement strand
GATGAGGGTGTCATTGGCCCGATAAGGTCTAACCCCCACTTTTGAAAGGGCTAGGTGATTTGCGCTGTATGCAACTCATTTGGTGGAACATGTATCAGATTGCTATGTTTTTGACAGATACCGCATGTTTTGGCCTTGGAGAGATAGTCATACTCCATGTGTGGCCAATGATAGCCCAAACGTCTTATTTTCATTGCCATTGCTTTAGGTGCTATGTGTCCTCTGCATAGTCCATCATGTACTTGCTCGACAATGGTTTGGGCATCAACACTACTAACGCATGTTAGCAGTATGCTTTTGTAGGATCTATGACACAACGTGTCCCCTACCAGTGCATATTGTCGAGAACGTTTCGTACTGCATCCTTTTGTGCATTCGTTAGATGTTGCGGTGTTTCACCGTGTAGAAGGTACTCTTTTATGTCGTCATACCATTCTATTGTGTGTGTTGTACTAACGGATGCAATTGGTAATTCATCAAGAGTATCGGTTATGGGTTTAGCACAACTGATTATAGAGCTTAGCAACATATGGAACATGTCAGGCGATATGTTTAGAGCTAGCGTGGCAAGTGTGTCTGCAATGGTGCTATCGTTTCTGGAAACATATTGCACATCCATGTTTTTGAATTACTTCAGTAAGTGTTTAGCTAAGTCACAGTATGGTTGTAAATGTTGCACTTTGCATGTATAAATGTCTGTGACTTGGTTTAAAACCAGTTGCTATGTTGTGGTACAATGAAAGTTAAAGCGGTAAGCAAAGGGTCGGATCTCCCCAGAGGGATAGGTGATGACGGCGGCAGCACTCCCCCCTCGAGTGGTTTATGCTCCATCAAAGTTCATAATGGCTTCGTACTCATCGAGAACTATGTCTATCGCGCTCACGTGTTCATCTGGAAACTCTGGTTCTATTGTTGCTTGATCATGTGTTGGTGATGTAGTCAGTTGGTTCGCTATGGCTTGACCCTTGATTGATGACTGCGTGATGTAATGTAGGTCGAATTCAGCTATTATGGCTTTCCAACGCGCTATTCTGCTTGACTCATAAATGTTACCGATGATGGCCCTGAGCACATTATCTTTGCAGATTATGTTGGCTTGGTTATGGAAGAGGTAATGTCACCATTTCTTTAGGGAAAAGACAAGGGCTAAACATGACCTCTCTACCTCATTGTACTTCTTTTCGTGGGCCACTAATGTGTGGCTCAAATAATAAACAGGGATTTCAGTCCCATCGTCTTGTTTCTGGCAGAGCATAGAAGCAATGGACGAATCCGACGTAGCGAGATAAATGTAGAAGGGTTTATTGTTTTGTGGAGGGTACAGTATTGGTAGCTAAGCCAGTGCTGTTTTAATGTGGTCGAAGGCTTCCTGGCATTATGGAGTCCATTCAAAATGGACATTCTTTCATAGCAAATGATTCATGGGTTTCAACTTGTTCGTCAATTTTTCTATGAAGCGCCTGATGAACTATAATCTACCTTGTAGACCCCGAAGTTCAGTAATGTTGCTTGCTGGTTTTAGATTGATAACAGCTTTAACCTTATCTGGGTCCACTCGTATTCCTGTTTCTGACACTACAAAGTCTAGCATCTTGCCTGTTTTTACTCCGAAAACACATTTCTTTGGGTTGAGCCTAAGTTCATATTTTAAGCAACGTTTTAGGATCAAATCTAAATCTTGGACGTGTTGCTATGGTGTTTTCGATTTAATTGCGATGTCATCTACATAATCATTGAGCGACTGAAGTATGTAATCGCTAAAAATAAATATCATTGCTTTTTGATATGTGGCCCCAACGTTCTTGAGATCGAATGGCATCATTGTGTAACAAAAGGTACCCCATGGTGTCATAAAGGTAGTCCGGAGCTGATGTTCCAGGTTAATGTGTATCTGGTTATATCCTGAGAAGCCATCCATAAAAGATAACAAGGCGCGCCCAGCGGTTGAGTCAACAAGTTGATTGATGCTGGGTAGGGGAAAATCATCTTTTATGGTTGCAACGTTGAGGTCCCGGAAGTCAATGCATAGGCGAATGCTTCCATTCTTCTTCGGGACAATGACCATGTTGGATGCCCAATCAGCATAGTCAACAGCCCGAATGAAACCTGCCTGATAAAGTTTGGTGATCTCATTGCGGACTGCCAACACTACATCAGTTTTAACCTATCGTGCTTTTTGTTTTACTGGTCTTAATTTTGGATCGAGTATAATATTGTGTTGGACGATTCGAGGATCTAACCCAGGCATGTCAGTGTAAGACCAAGCGAATGCTTTTATGTTGTCTCGAAGCACATGTTCTATGTCTTTGGCCAGTTGAGGTTGAAATAGTGTACTCAATTTTAATACCTTAACCTCACCATTAGGCGTAGCGATGGGGGTTTCAGTCAAGGGGTCTTCAGTGATGCTATCAGCTTCTATGTCGAGGGATTTTGTCATACCTTTGTAGTTGTCTAACGTTTGTTGTGTTGAGGCTATGACTATGTCGTCTATTGATGAACCTAAGTTGATGGAACTTATGTTGACTTCTCTTATGATCTTTCCGTATAGTTCGTCGATGGTCAGTGGTGTGAATAGATGCTAGTAATCCATCGGGCTTTTTCCTGCCAATAAACAGAGGACAGAGTGAGCTAGTAGGGGTTGTTACACGTTCCTAGGCAACATAAATCATGTGTGCATATACGATGGTAGTTTAAGGTCTTACTGGGATGAACGTGGCAGTTTAAGGCCTTACCAGGCCGAACGTGGCAGTTTAAGGCCTTACCGGGCCGAACGTGGTAGTTTAAGGCCTTACCGGGCTGAATCTGTAATTTGATGATGCCTAGCGTGAGCATAAAGCACCAAACCCCAACGTGAGTGTAAAGCACCGAACCCTAGCGTAAGCGTAAAGCACCAAACCTTAGCGTGAGTGTAAAGCACCAAACCTTAGCGTGAGCGTAAAGCACCAAACCTTAGCGTGCAGGATTCAGCTTTGATGTATAGGATCAAACCCTAGCGTAAACCTATGAGATTTAGCGTACAGAACGCCGGAATGGGCAAGGGCAAGGGCAAGGAGGTAGAAGGCCAAGGGAGGAAGGAGCCCGACTTGACTTTCGCGGAAGAAAGTGAGGCCATGTTGCAATGTTTGCCTAGGCCTAGAGTTCCATCGTGGCCTGGATCAGCGCACGGGTAGGCCCTGATCTCTCTCAGGTTAATTGCTTTCTTTTGTATTTGCTATCTGGGCGTAAACAGTTTTTGCAGCGTGCAAAGTTTGCACGCTGGGCGTAGACAATTTTTGCAGCGTGCAAAGTCTGCATGCTGGGCGTAGACAGTTTTTGCAGCGTGCAGAGTCTGCACGCTGGGCGTAGATAGTTTTTACAGCGTGCAGAGTTTGCACGCTGGGCGTAAATAGTTTACAACTTTTTTCGAAGTATTGAACTTTGTTTCTTTATTTCATTTCTATGTATAACTTACTTACCGCGTCATTCTGGTTATTTGTAGGGATCCTAAGCCTTTCCTCTTAGTGGTTGAGCTGGTTGGGGTACTGGCTTGGTTCGGGCCCATTGATACCGACAAACCTGCCCCTGATATGATCATCGATAACAATGGGGTATGGTTCAGGGAAGGGGCCTATCAGTTCCTTGCCTTCATTTTAGATGGGTTCAAGGTAGTGATATGGTCCCATCGAAGTGAACAAGAAGCGCGTAGCGTGCTTGAAGCAATGTTGCCAGGATCGTCAGACGGGGTCATTACTTTCATGGTGGACATTGACGAGGGACCGCTTGCGATTGAGGATAGTCCCTCTAGAGGGCCCAGGTCTACCTGCCCGTTATCGCAGGTGTGGGACTTATTGCCACGTGACCCTCACTCTCTTAATAGCACCTTATTTTTGGTGGCGCATCTGCATACATTGTTTCAGAACCCTCTGGGCACGATTTATAGGGTGGAGAGGTAAGGTTTTTTAATTTGTCGTTTCTATTCTGTTATTTAGTGTTTGCTCTTGTTTTAACGGCCGTTCTTTTGCAGGCCCCAAGTTGACAAAGACGGAATATGTGTAAGTGACGACAGACTTGCACTAGCCCACACCACTTTAGAGACCTTCATGGCAGGTCCCACCCTCCGCGAAGCTATATTAGCTCAGACTAAGGGTGACATCGTCCACTTTCATAAGCGATTTTTCAGGGTGTTTGCACAATGCACGGCTTGGGGGTGGCTGCATGGAGATTGGTTACGTAATGGATCAATTTTCCCCTGTGATGCTGACTTAGGTCCTAGCAACGTGAATCCTCCGACTGAAGGTAAGTGATGATATTTCCCAGATGCCCTAGTTTGTTTGTTCGGCTGCAACGTTGGTCATACTGGTACTATGGTTTTACATTGTGTTTGCAGTTAACGTCTCCCTCGGCAGAGACCCTATTACGACAGGGCGGACTGAGAGTACCCTATCAATGAAATTTGGAGAGATCAGCAAGGCGTAGCGATGGTTGCGTACCAGTGCCCCATCATCTATTGTCCGTTGTTTGAATGATGTTGGCCTCATGGAGCTATTCACAACCCCAAGCCTTGATGTCTCTGTAGCCGAAATGATTAGAATTGTTGATTCATTCGACAACTCTATCACTTACTACAGCACTCGTGTTAAGGGTGTGAAAATAGTTTTTCATCTGTCAGCTAATTTCTTTTCAGACCTCTTTGGTGTTCCGGCAGATCCTGTGAACATGGTCTTGGACAGGGCGCAGAAGGAGCTCCATGTGGTGCGTGAGCTAGAAGATTGGTTGGGCATTCTCAAGGGCTCTAAGGGGTTCCCTATGCAGGGAACGTCAAAGGTGGTGGAGGTCAATGAACTGTATCCCCTGTTTAGGGCATCGGTGTTTCCTAAATCCCTATCTCAATTGAAGAGTCTTGGGGTGGAAGCTGTGCGCATCATGCAGACCATTTTAGAGACCGGGATGCGTTATAATTAGGCCCAATTTTTGTTTTTGGGTTTCCATAGGGAGATAGTGCAATTGCGTTCAAACGTTGAGGCGCAGTCCCATTTTACCTTCGCGTTCTTCGCAGGTTATCTACGTCGGCCAAGTTTTTAGTGGTTCGTGCATATAATAAATATGTTTTGTGGGATCGTACTCAATTATCTCGCCCATGGATTAACCATTTGTTTGACGTAGCTGAGTCTCAAGATGCACTCGAGGGGATTGATGAATTGGTTTCCATCACAACAGAGGGGTCATCTGGTACTTCAATCCATACACGTGACAGTGTGGGGTTAGAACCAGACAATGTGCCCTACACTGCAAAGAGAGTTGATTGGGTGATCAAGGAGACCATCGGGAAGGCCAAATCGAAGATTCAGAAGCACAAATGCCCTAAGGAGGTGGCCTCAACTGTGGAAGAGCCAAGGGTGAAGCGTATACGATTCAAAATGTCTGCTCGAGGTAAGTAAGCTTGATGCGCTTGTTGTATTGCTATTATCGTCATTTTCGTTTTGACCGCTTACATGAAACTAATGTCTTCAGACCTGACTCGGGAAGTGAGAAGACAGGAACTAGAAACTATTATCAAGGAGGAGGAAGTTCCAACGGATTTAATTGATGAGGAAGAGGTCGGCAAAGATCAGGTGGAGGTGACCGAAGAGCTGGCAGAAGATACCACAGAGACAGAACTGGTCGATGACCGGGATGGTGTTGATGAAGTTTTTAACAACTTCCTTAAGGGAAGATTGGACCTTGGTGACCTTCCGAACTGGGAAGGGAGCAGAGAATCTGGTATATTCCCTTTCATTTTATTGCATTGCCTTATGAATCGTTGTTTCCATTATGTGGTTTTAATTTTATGTTTTTTTTATCACTGCTAGACGAAGATATTGAAACTAGGATGATTCCTACGATGCGGCTAGAAGTGCCTATGATAGTGGCTCCCCCTGAAACGACCACTGAGGCCAGTCCATCTTGTACTCATGAACCATTTACTTGGACCGAGATGCCAAGAAAAATGGATTTCGTTACCAGTATCGTTGACGAGGTGGTCGAACGCATTCAGCAAGCTCACCCTGAAATAGGTACAAACGTCTCAAGCGTTTTTCAGCCTTTCAGTTTCACATTCTTTCTGCCATCTAAGATCTAATGCTTGTTCTTTTTCGTGTGGGTAGGAGCTAAACTGAGATGGGATCCGTCTGAGGCTGTTCATATTGAGAGCTTTCCTGCACTACTGCCAGAAGTTGAACAGATACCGAGATAAATCTATGATGAGGTGGCGGAATGTCTTGTGCATAACGCCAAATCACTTTGGACTTGTCGGTGCTCCATTGAACAGCTATGGTTGCAGATCCAGGCAAGAGAAAAAGAGGTTTCCGAGTTATCGGCTGAACATGATGATCTCAAAGCTCGCTACGAGTTCACCTCGGCCAGATTAACCGATGATCGTTCTTGGCGGACTTCTGAGATCACTTATACCAAGTATTGGAACTTGCTAAATCGCCATGCATCACTGACTCGAAAACTGGCAGAGCGTAAGGCCCAGATAGATTTATTGAACCTCAAGTGCTAGGATTGGAAGGCTTTCGCTTCCAAGGTGCAGAAATGGGCTCAAGATGAGAAGAACCACAAGCACCATTACAAGAAATCATTAAAGGAAGTATCTATAGAGAAGCGTAAGCTTGAAATGTTCGTAGAGGGTCTGGGTCTACGTTCTGCATTTGATACTTTTGCTAAGAATACCACTATTGAGATGGAATCGCCCACGAGGCTGATTACAATTGCTTCTGGGGAGGTCTCTATGGGTGAATTTCCCTTGAAACGTCCCACATGGTCAGCGGTCGACAAAGGGAAGGCCTTAGCGAACGTCGATCTGAGCCTCGATGTGATGGACTAGGCTAGTGTTTCTGAAGAAGAAATTCTCCATCGGTTGGAATTCGGTTTAGGGGGGTCTCCTACGGTAAGCAGTTTGTTCTTGCGAATTTTGTTCGTTGAATAATGTTTGGGATTTTCTCCTTTCTTTTTGTGTTGATTGCTTCTTTTATCTTTTATAGGGTCGAGGCGATGACGATGTTCAAGAAGGTGGCCCCAGCGAAGTGAGGACCCATGGTGCCGGCGAGTCTGGAGGGGACAGCCCTCCCGTCCCTGATGTTTAGTTTTCATTTGGAAACTATCTTGGCTCATATTTTTACATAAATCATAAATTGAATGTTTTGCCTCGGGTTGTATTGAACTGATGAACGGAGTCAGTTAACTATTGTATTTGTCTAACTGTATATGAATACATATATGTATATTTCTGTATTATTTATTTTTTATGAATTTTGAGTTTATTCAAGCGTAGAAAACGAAATTTCTCTCTTCCTCTTTTTTTTTGTTCTTTTGGCTCTTGTTGTTTAAATGTAAACACGATGCTGCAATGTAAAATGTTTTGGTTTGTTTTATTGTTTAAGTTGGAATGCACGAAGTGGGAATGTAAGTAGGAATGTAATTATAATTGAAGGATAATTGTGAAAAGGAAAATGTAAAGAAAAACTGTTATTGATGACACGACAATGTAAACATAAATTCGGACAATGAACTTGAATTTGTGAGAAAACAAAGTGTAAGAAAATGGTTTAGTTTAAGGCCATTTCGAGCCCCATGCACTAGTTTAAGGCCGTTTCGGGCCATGTGCAAACAAGGGAAGTTTCAGGTGACACTAGTGGATTTCTTGGTAGACCGATGNCAAGGGAAGTTTCAGGTGACACTAGTGGATTTCTTGGTAGACCGATCATTTCGGATCGTGGCTAGTTTTATGTCGTTACGGACATGTGATAGTTTAACGTCATTTCGAACTTTGAATATAGTTTAATGTCGTTTCGGACTGCGAATATCGTTTATTGGCTTAGTAATTTTTTGATTTTCCTCATTTTAACATTAGGAGTAGCATTAACGGGTATGATTCTATATTCAGCGTCTCCTTCACTGATCACGTTGAAAGGTAATTCGGCCCAAGGGACGTCTGGTGGAACAGTTCCCGCGTTGGTGCTTTCTGGTATTTCCGCATGTACTGTAGTTTCTATGTTTATTGTAGTTTCTAGATTAGGCGGTGTATGTACAATTTCAGGCCCAAGTATTTCTGTGTTGGGTAAATTTTTCTTTATGTTTAATGGATCGTTGCTCACTGCTTGCGTACATTTTTTTTGTTTATTTGTATCATCTTATTTAGGCTCTTCAAACTTAACCTCCAAGCCTTAGTCTATATCTATATGCGATGAGATGGTAGGTGTAGTAGCGTCCCCGTGTATGATGATTTCGCCACCTTCGTAAGGTAGGTGAATCTCTTGGTGTATGGGGGAAGAGACTGCTTTCAATTGGGCTAACCAGGGCCTTCCCAATATTAAATTGAACCCTGGCATTTCGTCGATGACTACAAAGTCAACTGATGTGGGGAACTGATCCCCTGCTATAAAGTCCAAAGTTACGGTACCTTTTACCACTACTCATGATCCACTAAACGATTTCAAACACGTGGTGGCGGTTGGTCTAACTAGTCCTGTAAGCCCTAATAGTTTGATGATGGGATAGGGTACTACAATTGTAGCGGCTCCATCATCTACATGCACTCTATGTATTTTGAATTGATTTACTCGTATGGTTATGAACATAGGCATGGTTGTCACTTTTCCTATTTTCTCATCCGTTTTGATGTTGTCATTATGGAAACCTAGTGACTTAGGAGTTTATCCTTGAGGCAAATACATTACCACATGAATTGAAGGTTCATTTGGAGGTAAATCTTCGCTTACTGAGATGGATGTAAACATGCGTACTAGGGCTTCGCGGTGGGTTTGCGAAGTTAACACTAGGTCGTATAAGCTTAATGAGGTGTTTTTCTGTTTGAGCGCCTGCGTGACCTGTGTTAAAGTTGTTGCTAAATCTTTACTGTTGGGTGTATGTTTGTCGATAGTTATTTGGTCCATCGGGCCCAACAGTTTTATCTCATGCATAATTGGTTTGTCACTTTTATCCGCAACCGTTGATCTAGACGTATCATGCTTTCCGGATGATTCACCCTCACAGCCTGTGTTCGATTTATTGCTAGGTGATGTCATGGGTATGGCACTTAGCAGGGTAGGCTTGGAAGGTCCTAACGCCAGTCGTTGACGTTCCTTCTCCAAGAGTTCTCGTGTAAGCTTGTCTGCCAGGCGTTCTCGTGTGTGGCACGGAGGAGCAATTGGTTTTGGAATCTCAGGTTGTTTTGGAATCTGTACAACGTATGGAGTAGGGCGGGGTTGCGGTTGGACGGTTGAATGCGGTTGAGTGTCAGGTTGGCTGGGAATCCTAACGACATAGGGGGTCGGTTTATTCTGTGCTTGCGGAGTGGACGATTGGTGGTCATTAGGACGTTTGGGTATCCTGACAACATATGGAGTTGGCCTAGCTGGGGGTTGTACCTCCGTAGTTGCAACCGCAGGTGGTATTCGGACTACGTAGGGGGCGGGCCGAGTAGGAGGTGATTGTGTATTTGCGGCAGTAGTGGTGGGAGGTATATGTACTACATATGGTTTTGGTGGTGGCGTGGTAGAGATCGCTACGGCAGGGGGTATTCGTATGACATAAGATCTTTGCGGGGTAAGCGGGGTACATGGCGCGGGTGCTTGTACAGTGGGAGGAATATGCACTACAAATGGTCTCTTGGGCATTTGCTGCTCATGATCGGAATGGATGGTGTTAATCCTAGGTGTTTCCGGTTCGTTATCAAAGTAGATGGTGTTAATTACATACGGTGCTTCTTTAGTATTTAGAGGATCTTTATATACACCCATGGCCTGATTTTGTGGTTGGACCGGATTGGCTTCATCAAAAGTGATTTGACCTCCATCGATCATCCGTTGGATATCTTATTTTAGGGTGAAACAGTAGTCAGTGCCATGCCCATTACATTGATGATAATCACAAAAACGGTCCATTCTAAAGCCTTTTGGAACTGGGGGCTCATCCGACGTTGCCAAGCTTAGGTTCTCAACCAATTGATAGAACTGATCATGTCTTTGAATGGCTGCGGGGGATAATTGTTTATGTTTCATCAGTCTGGCCTTCAAGATTTGGTCGAATAATTATGAAGGTTTCATGGGCAGCGGCGTATATTGAGAGGGGTCCTTTCTCTTGAAGTTTCTCGTACGACCCGGTATAGGGTTTTGTGATGTGGACGGTTCGAGTGCAGTCGCAAAAGCGGGTCTAGTGTAATTAGTAGGGGCAGCGGGCGATTTGCCTTGTTGTCCCGCATTCGCTTGTTGTGTTTCCGCTACTGCCGCTATAGTTGTTTTAGCCTTTTCTTTGTCTTTCTTATTATGTTGGTTTTTAAAGGCTAAATAGGCCGAGTCGTGGCTATTTTGGGCTGCTTCCTCTATATTCTTGATTTATACAAACGCCTAACTAAGAGTGCGTGCATTGAGATAATATAATTTAGACTTGAAAAAATCATTGACAGCCCCTTTTAGGATGGTGAGGAGATACGTCTCCGGGATTGGCTCGTGGAGCTCGTTGAGGGCAGCACTCCACCGTTGAATAAATTTTTGGACAGGTTCAAGCGGNTAGAGAGGATATTGAGTTTCGGGGCAAGGCTCGATACCAATCAAGTGCTCTCCCTGTGAGGGACATGGGGAACACTCGTAGAATGGCATGTGGCCACGCCTGAAGTAGCGCGCACTCTAATCTAAATGTTATAAGGTGAGCGTTGGGGTCTGTCTCCCCATTGTATTTAGTCAGCGTGGGTAAGGATACACCTTTGGGTAACGTCAGAGGTGGAATTGAAGAGCTGATAGGGTCATCCTGATAGAAGTCCACTACCTTAAGCTCTCCATCGGTGGCTGTTTTGAGGCATTTGACCTCATTAGTTAGCTCCTGCATTAGCTTTTTGGCATCAGCCCAGTCCTAGGTACTAGGTGAGATAGTAGGTTGTTGATGTTGTATAGTATAAAAATTAGATTGTTGGACAGTGGGCTGGAAGGAAGAGAGTTGTGTGGTTGGAGGTTGCGCTTGCGAAATATTTTTGGTGGGTGGTACTAGGGGTGGCACATTATAGATAAGGGATTGTTGTTGTTGTTGTGGTTGTGATTGAGGGATGTTAGCGGGTAAAATTGAATGAGGTGGTATGTTATAGTGAGGGGGTTGATGCGGTTGAGTACCAATCGTAGCCCATTGCCCGGTCACGCTTTGTATAAGAACACCTTGAACTTGTTGAGTTACATTTGTAAGGGGTGCTCCTTGGGTTTCGATCCGCGGTATGTAGTGAGCGGATGTAGAAGCCGGTATCACATGCGGCATCCCGATCACTCGGGGCGGGAAAGGTACTCCTACATTATTTTGAGGCGGTTGTATTTGTAAGAACGGGGGTACTGTGGTAGCAGGAGGAATAGCGAGGGGAAGCGTATTGAATTGCGCATCGGTCGCTGGAGGAGTAGGGACGAGAGTGGATGCCTCTTATTGAGGCACATCTTCTTGAGTGATTTTGAAGGGCTGGAGGGACGTAGTTTCGCCCGTGAATGGGTGAAACAACAGGTTTGCATAAGTTTGTGGGCTGAGGGTATGATACGAATCTTCATGCTCAGACTGAGCTGCGAAGTCATCCTCCTCTTCCAATTGAGGATTTGCCACAGATTGGTCCAGAGACTGACTCTTTAGTAGGAGGAGTTGTGAAATGAGCTCAGAGTAGTGCTCTGGGAGAGGGATGATGTCATACGGGGAAGGGATGAACTCATGTCCTCCCCTATGAAACAATTCATATTGTCTCTTAACCTCCATTTCAGTTTGATCCATGGCTAGGCCAACTTGTATTTTTACGCATATGAAATTGTATTGCTCCTAGGGTATAATGTTAAATGACGGGTTCCTCCCTTGTAGTCTGAGAGACCGGCGAGGTCCTGTCGTTGGTTATACTATGGGTTGTTGAACGGCCATGGGGCCCGTGATATCTGTGATGGGCTTGGTTGAAGCGTTGGGATTCGCAGTGTTCATGATGAAACTGTTGTGGATACAACACGGTGGAAGGGATATGAAATTGGTATACTTATCAAAGCATACACTTAAGTTTACAGCGTACAGCGTACAACGTACAGGTGGGCTGAGTAGCGTGTAGACAGGGTCTACAACGTACAGCGTACAAGTGCTGAGCAGCGTGCAGACAAGGTCTACAGCATACAACGTACAGGTGCTGAGCAGCGTGCAGACAAGGTCTACAACGTACAGCGTACAAGTGCTGAGCAGCGTGCAGACAGGGTCTACAATGTACAGCGTACAGGTAGGCTGAGTGGCGTGCAAACAAGGTCTACAGCGTACAGCGTACAGGTAGGTTGAACAGCATGCAGACAGGGTCTACAGCGTACAGGTAGGCTAAGCAACATGCAGACGCTGGGAATTCTATAGAACAGAGTGCAGATCTACGAAGTTCAGAAACGAGTTTAATCTTGGTGTAATGCGAATTTGGGAGAACCAGAGTACCAATCTGAAGCGCGAGGATGTGTGTATGAGATCAGGGTAGGTTTAAACAGTTTTAGACCCTCCTTCTAGTGCCATTTTCTGTACTGTCCAAAATCGTCGGTCTCCGATTGGAATGAAGCAGAAACCAGGAGATCCCCGCACAAGCACAGAAGACCTTACCTTCGCTTGAGGGCGAGCTAGAATGGACGAAGGTAGAGTACCTTGGGTGGTTCGCACGCGGCTTAGACAAGGATTTCCCCAATGTACGCCAATATGCAATACGCTGGGTTATGTGTAAACAGCGTAACTAATATAAAACGGAGCGTAAACGTACAGGAATGTAAACAATAAGCATGCAATAATGAATGAAAAACTGTAACAAATCTTAGAAAAAGAAATGTGGTAATATTATTGTGAAATTGAAAGTTACAATGCGCTGGTCTAACGTAGTTGTGAATCTGACACAAGGCAGACGAAGAGCCCCGATGGATGCGGAGGGATGATGGTGTGCTAGTTTGAACTGCAGGCATAGTGTGAAGGCTGTATGCTCAGCGTGCAGGGTTGAGGTCCAACGTACCGATTTTTGTTTTGCTCTTGGTCTCTCAATGTCTTTAGTTCCTTTTTTTTTTGTCTCTGGTTTGCTCAAAATTGCCAACCCTGATCTAGTGAAAAATTGGGGTTTTCATACAAGTTTAGACATTAGACTCAGATCCGAGAGGGGATGATTGGCTGTGGTGTGTTGGACTCTCAAGTCGGGTGACATGTGGTGCGTTGACTGAGTGCGAAAGAATGAAATTTTACAAGTGTACAGCGTGCTGCATGCCAGCGTATAGTGCTGTACGCCAGCGTATATACACTGGGCGTGTGAACTCGGCGTACAGACTTGATCAAAACAAAACAAGTTGTCCAGCCTTCAGATTTGAATTCAGATGTCATGAGAATGCTGCCTATGGATGTTTAGCGTGGTTCACCTTGATCTAGCACAGTTATGGAGACCTTTGATTGGTATACATTGTGCTATACAGCGTACACATTGTACATGTTGGGCATATACGCTGGGCGTACACATTGGGCATATACATTGTTCATGCTGGGCGTACACGCTGGGTGTATACATTGTTCATGCTGGGCGTATACGCTGGACGTACACGCTGGGCACATACATTGTTCATGCTGGGCGTACACGCTGGGCGTATACGTCGTTCATGCTGGGCGTACACGTTGGGCGTATACGTTGTTCATGCTGGGCGTACACGCTGGGAATGTACGTTGGGTGTATACGTTGGGAATGTACGCTGGGCGTATACGTTGGGTGTATACGCTGCATACTGCATACTTAGTGAAAATTAAGTATCTTGAGCTCCGAAGTTGCCATGTTTGATACCAGATGTCGCTGTGGTCGTCTGCAGGTCCTAGGGAACTGTTTCTTGTTGAGTTCAACTCTGCTTGAAGCTGTCTGTGGGGCCCTCAAGCTTTAGTCATGTTGGGGAGCATCATGACTTAGCTCGATTCTTGTTGGAGAAGTACTAAGCTCAGAATTTTGTGGTGTTTCAGGGCCCCCATGACTAAGAGTGATCCTCCGGTAGCCATAAAATGGAAAAAGATAAGGAATAAGAAAGATGGAGAAAAAAAACAACGGCAACGTCAATAAAATGGATGTCAGAGATGGGAATGAACTAGCAAATGTTGATTACGAAAATGTTTAAGGGGAAAGAAGTTAACTGATGTACCAAATAGGAATGCCAGTGGGTCCTCCCCAAAGCAAGCTCATGCCCTCGATGCCCTGACAATCTCACATTCAAAGAGTCCGTAGGCTCTGGAAATGTCATTTGGAAGCAAGAGTTAAAGTCTTAACCACAAGAATTCATCAAAAAAAACAATGCTTCAACCAAAATATAGACTACTGATACAACCAGCAATGAGATGGAAAATGAAGAAAGAATGATGAGGAGAAGAGAGTAGAAGGAGTCCTAAGAATAAGGTGGTGTACAGCCCCTTGTGTATTTATGGTTAATGTGACTGAGTAGATCTCATTCCAAATCCAGCTTCAGACAATTCACATCCAATGACTTCGCATTAATACACTTGGCAAATCCATCCACTTGTAGTAACAAGAATGCTTCTACGAAAGAGTCAGCACCATCCCAGGGAAATGAGAAAGGAAAAAGTAGGAAGTGAGAGAAGACCTTAGTTAGAGGGAACGTGTTTGTTTAGTTCCATAACTAGTGCTTGTAGCCCAAATGATTATTTTCTCTAAGGGGTGTGCTTTGAATTCTCACTACTTTTTTTTTTGCGTGAAAACCACACCATGCAAAGATTTATTTTTATTGGCTCAGCTTCCCAATAATGGAGCAATGTCGGAATGGTAAGGAAAACTCAACAAGAAAACATCCAAGCACCCAAAAGAATAGCCAGCACAAATGCATCAAATCCCTTTGAAGTCACACCCTTTTCCGTCCTTGAGTCCTTCCTTAGTTTGAGAAATGCCTAGTCACCAATTTGTTAATAGTTTTATTATTAAAGAAAGGGACTGTACAGTTCGAAGCCAAGAGAGACCATAGAAATTCATGGATGCATGGATGACATGGACTCATTGCCTATTATATCAAAAGAGCCATACCTTAGTATCAACATTATAACTCAAAGGTAAAAACCAAACATTAGCAATCCATAGAATACAGTTCATACCACCATCAGGAGCACTTATTAGGTGATAAATCTAACAAAATCAAAACAACAAACAAAGACAAAAACAAAAACAAAAAACAAAAAACGAAAACAAAAACAAAAAAAACAAATAGTCACACAAAAAAATGAAAAAGTATAAATGATGTTGCAAAAAAAAAACAAGAAAAGTTAAAGAAATTTGTGAGACAAAAATGTGTAAAAAAAATTAAAAAAGAAACTGAGGACCTCAGATGATTAGCAAAGGTGGCCATCTCCCCCATGACTGAGTTGGGAGGAGGAGATCCGAAAGAGTAAGCAAGGTCATCCCTTCTTAGAGGCATTATATGCACTGGCCATCCTAAGTTCATGGAAGGGTTTGGTCTATTGCACATTGACTAACAATCTCCTATCAGGGCTCTCAGGTTTGTATATGGTCATGGCCTTTGAAAGAAAGGTTGTATGAATAATGTAAGGTCCCTCCCACAGTGTTTGAAATTTTGTGCGTTGTGGCACATGTGTGGGGTTCCAATAGAGAACCTTATATCCTGGTTGATACTTAACCTTTCAAATCTTCAAGTCATAACGTTGCTTGTTATATGCCTTGTGAAACTCATTTGATGACAGGGTAGCTAATCAGTTTTCGTCTAACACGTTTAAAGTTTCCAACCTTTCTTTTTGTGCTAGATCAAGATCGAGATGGAGGTCACAAGCCATTGATAGTGTACGGAGCTTGGTTTGAATTAGAAGCGTTGGAAACTTTCCATACACTAACTCATAGGGAGAGTAGCCTATAGGGAGTTTCCAGGTGGAGAAGTATGCCCAAAGAGCATCATTCAGTTTAGTGCTCCAATCTCTCCTATACTTGCTAATTGTCCAAGATAATATTTTAGTGATCTCCTTGTTGGTGACCTCAACATTTTCGTTAGCTTGGGGGTGATAAGGTGTAGTCAATTTATGTTCAACCCCTAAGTGTTGCATTAACTTTCGAAAAGTTGCACCTGTGAAGTGTGTTCCATTATCTGAAATAAGTGCACATGGCACACCAAATCTATTTACGATTTGTTGTTGCACAAATCGGGGGGGTGTAGATGATGTGCAGTCTGTAATAGCAGCTGCTTCAGCCCATTTTGTTAGATAGTCTACGGCAACTACAATGTAACCTTTTCCATTAGACATTCGTGTAATGGGCCCCATAAAGTCTATTCCCAAAATGTTGAAGGGTTATAACGGTTGAATCCATTGTTGCGAACCCTCCATTCTAGTAGTCATTTCCCCATCACATTGGCAGCACTCACAAGATCGGACAAATTGATGAGCATCCTGAAATAATGTTGGCTAGTAATATCCTGCGAGCAAGATCTTAATATCCGTTCGTCTCCCCACATAGTGACCCCCACAAGGGCCCTCATGAGTGTCTTGGAGAACTCTCAGTTGGTCTTCCTCAGGCATGCACCATCGAACCAAGCCATCAAGACACACTTTGTAAAGTCGTCCATTGATTTCCATGAAGTGCTTGGCTCTGTGAAGAAATTGTTGTTTCTTCCTAAAGTCCAACTCTTGTGGTGTTTGTTGAGTAAGGAGATAGGTGAGAATACTAATATACCAGTTCGTCTCTATGGGTTAGTTATTCACTACACTGGTAAAGAGGGCTTCATCAGGAAAATGATCAGACATTACATATTCATCCTCTTTGCTATCCCAGTGCAACTGAAATAAATGATCTGCAACTACGTTCTCGGTGCCCTTTCGATCGATCATCGTTAGATCGAACTCCTGTAGGATTACCAACCATCGTATAATATGAGGGCTAATCGTTGGCTTGTTCATGAGGAACCAGATTGCACTATGATCTGTGTGGATGAACACTTTGTAACATAACACATAGTTCCTAAACTTATCTAGTGCAAACATTACAGCCATTAATTCTTTCTCTGAAGTTGTGTAGTTAAGTTGTGCACTGACGATACTTCTACTTGCACAGTGGATGTACTAAGGGCATTTTTGGTCATCTAACTATGTAAGTACGGCTCCTAAAGCATAATTGGACGCGTCAATCATTATGTGGAACGATCTAGACCAGTTAGGAGCTTGTAGAATGGGAATTTCTACAAGCTTCTGTTTCAGAGTTTGGAATGCTCGTTCACATTCCCTGGTCTACACAAAAGGTACATCCTTCTTTGTCAGCTCTACCAACGATTTGACAATCTTGGAGAAGTTCTCAATGAATCTCCTATAGTAGCCAATGTGTCCAAGGAATGATCAAATGTCTTTGACAATTTCCAGTTGACGAGTGATTCCTTGGATAACCCTAGTTTTAACTGGGTCTACCTCTATTCCTACATGTGAAACCTTATGCCCAAGTACTATGCCCTCTTGGACCATTAAATGGCTTTTCTACCAATTGAGCCTTAAGTTGGTTTCTACACATCTTTTCAGCACTTGCTCTAATTGGTCCAAGGCTTGATCAAAACTTGTTCCATAGGTGGAGAAGTCGTCCATAAAGGCTTCCATTCCATTCCCTATCTGTTGTTGGAATATGCTTAGAACTAGGCGTTGAAACGTGGCAAGAGCATTACTCAAGCCAAATGACATTTGTTTATATGCAAATGTTCCCCAAGGACTAGTGAATGTTGTCTGGGCTTGGTCTTCTGGGGCTATCCGTATTTGGTTGTATCCACTATAGCCATCCAGACAACTGTAATAACGATGCCCTACTATGGTGTCTAAGACTTGGTTAACTAATGGCAACGGAAACCTTAAATGTTGTCATGTTCAACAGCCTAAAATCTATGCACACTCTCCATTTGCCTCCCTTTTTAGGCACGATCACCAAAGGGCTAACCCATTCGTTATCAACAATGGGATACATGAACCCAGCCTTAAGAAGTTGTTCTATTTCTTCTTTTACTACTTGCTTCAATTTTGGGTTCAATCTCCTCTATAGTTGTTTTTGAGGTTTCATGGAGGGGTCAGTGTAAATCCTATGCTGGCATATCCTAGGATCTATTCTAGTTAATTCGGGATATGACCAGGCAAAGGATTTTGACCACTTGTTTATCACTTTCAATAGTCTTCCTTTTTGTTTGGCACCAAGTCTTGCGTTGAAGATTACCAGTTTTCCATTTTCGAGGGTCATATATTCTAGACCAGTGGGCAATGGTTTCAATTCTAGGGGCTCTTGTTTGAATTTTTTAGGAATTTCCAACTTCCCCCAGTTGATGTTTTCAAGGTTAAGGCTTGGAAGTTGGTAGTGGACTTGCTCTAGTGCATCTATGCTTTTGATGTAAGCTCAAGTTATTCCCTCAGTTAGTTTCATGCACGTTAGTGAGTTGCTCTCTTGATCAGCTATCAGCCACTGGGTGTCTTCTTGTGGTGTGGCTGCTGCATACAGGCACTTTTGTATATTAATGTCTTGTGCACACCGATTGCATGCAGGCAATGCTAAACTTTGCACAACCCATGATCTCTACACGCAATTGCACCCTGTATCACTGTATGCGATGCATGGAACCTTCTTCTTCTCAATCTTTCCAAAAGTGTTCTCCTTAGATATTTCCAAAAGTCCCCTTTACCGTTATTCACTTGTATCACTAGGAAATCAGCTAGGTATGACCATCTACACACAGTGGTGATGATGTCCTCCACTAGTCCCAAGGGAGTAGTGATGGATTGGTCGACTAGCTCTAGGCGAATATTTCTCTTCCTTAATGAAGGCAAGTTCTAGGCTTTGTACATTTCTTGTGCTATTAAGTTGGCTCCAGAACCTAAGTCCAGAAGAGCTTTGCATGGCTCATTCCCAGCGATTTGGAGATAGATTAGAGGGCTTCTAGGATTAAAGAATTTCCTGGGAAGGTGGCCAACCTTGATCCAATCAATAACGGCATGTGTTAACATAACTGTATGTGTTGAGCTCGGTGTTTGGTTCGAAGGGAGCTTTGAAGCCTTGTTTGATGGGGAGGCGTTCAGAGGTTCAACCATTTGTGGTTGTAAGGACTTAGTTGGACTGTTGGCTCTGAAGAAAGGTCTTTTCTTCATACGATTGTCAGAACCAACAGTGGGTTGAGGATTTACAGCCCTTGCGGCATTGCGTTGCTGTGATTAAGTAGGGAGTTCCCCTTGCATTGTTGGAGCAGGTGGTAATGGAGCTATCGATGTGAAAGCCACAAATGGATTTGAAGGATGGTATGTTTGTGGGTTATCTTCCCTAGGAGAAGGAGTTCTATAATACTCATGAGCTTGGTAGTGATGTTGTGATGTAACGTGATGAACAGAGTCACGTGGAGAGATTAGATGTTGCACGTAGTAGCCATATGGGTCAGGTTGCCGGTAGGGGTATTGT